>CM038605.1:6325666-6497138 GCA_021533255.1 Ceriops tagal | reverse complement strand
TTTCATCACAACAAAACTAAGAACAGTTAATACAAGTGAATTATGTAGAAGAACTTTATAGACCATAAAATTAGATTTGACTAATGTCAATGCTGGTCAATAAAATAATAAATAGCATAGCAGCAAATTAAGCATGAATATATTTTGTCCATTAACCACAGATCACACATCAGCATTTACAACAACCTAGAGCTTTACCATTTGTCTCTTCCTTAAGGCTAAATAAGCCTACATTTCCATTTGCAACTTGAAACACACAGATGAGGTCAAAAAAAAAAACTACTATTTCTATTACAGTAAGAACTAACACCCAAGGAATTGTCTACATCACAAATTTTCGGTTACACACCTGTGCATACAACACCCAAACACCAACCCCATGCCTAGCCCCTTCCCTGCCTAAAATCCAAAAAAATAAAAAAAAACAAAAAGAAAAATCCAAAACAAAATAAAATACTACAAAATAGATGCACAAAGCAAGATTAGGTGAATGAAGATGAAAAGCGAGCCCCAACTAGAATTGATTCTTGGAGCATAACTTCTAGGAGCTGTTTATATCATCAAAAACAATAATAACACACAAGTATATGAGTTTCTACTCTTTTCAAGCACATGAACCAGCTAACACCATTTGAAAATGAGTGCCAATGAAAATGCAAAGCTTGGTATCTCCACTTACTTGGACCGACGATTGGACAAGTGGATTCAGTGGCAAGGGTTGTGAAAATTGTTTGGTTGGATGATAATCGGCATAGGCGCAGGTGGTTCTGCTGCAGCTAGTTGTTGTGGTGTTGCTCAGGGAAAAATTATGCACTCCTGCACATTGCATGGCAGGGTAAGTTGCTGAGTTGGACGGATTAAGCCCAGATGGCTCACATTGTAACCTGGATGGTGACGAAGAGGAACAATTTTGCATGAAATCAGTAGAAATCCTTAAGAAATCCATTAAACGAGGAGCAAATATTTGGACATGGAAAGCCATCCAAGTAATACACTTATGTCCAGTTGTTTGTTGCACCACACTTGCATCCAAGACATAAGTTCCATTAGCAATAAGGGGTAATCTGGTGAGTCTACATTCATTACCGATGAATTGCAAGCTGGCAATCAACATTACAATGTCATTAATTTATAAGAGAATGCTAACAAAAAACTGTAAGGTCAAGTTTAATGGATATCACCGATTCACATAGAGCTTGATACTTGTGAAATTAGCAAAAGTACAAGAAAGTGTTAATTGCAGGAACTGACAAATTTTGGGGAGGTACACTGATAGTCAACGAAAGTGCTCCCTTTAGTTGAGGGGATCACCTAATTTTGTAACAAGAATTTTTTAGATTTTGAGAAATCCGCTTGCACCATTCAAAAGGAAAATACTATTCCTGAATCAACGTGGGAAATTACATTTTATGCATATATTAGTACATCAAACTCAAAGAACTGAAATATGCTGATTATATTGGCCAATAATAGTATTCTTGCTTTCTTTCCTCGCGACACACAATTGTTCCATTTTTGTATAACAATCTCACGAGACAAGCTGGAAGACATGTGAGTGTTCCATTGAAACATTTGCGCAGGGGTCAAGGATGTACCGACAACACACATGAAAAAGGTGGCGATACATTGGTGTTTGGTGGAAAGCGAGTATTAACGTGGGACCCATGTAAGAATTCAATAATTGTTGGGGGCATGGCCCCTAACCATGGCTCCCTTCTTGTGAAGGAAAAACGAGTACCCCCAATAAAGACAAAGGGTCAAAACCAGAGTTGAGTCCCCTAATTAAAGCCCGAACAAATTAAACAGTGTATCAACAAAAAATGGAATCTTGGCCGCAACAGTTCTACGAGACAAGCATTACAAACATATGTACTATAGCAATAAATTGCTAAACTGCGTTGCGTCAATTCATAGAGGGCACAGCGCCAAAAATTGGACAGGCGCATCACTTCCTCCTAATTTGATTAAGCCAATGTAAGATTGCTTTAGGAAGAAAAAAAAAAAAAGACTGAACAGGGAAGGAAAAAATAAAAAATAAAAATAAAAATAAAAAAATGGGAAAAAACATAAAGAAAGTGGAGAGAGTTAAGGAAGTTCAAAATTAACCTCGGAGAGGAACATCAAGAACTTGGCCAACGAGAAGAGAAGAATCATTAGAAATGGAATTAGGGGACATGAGTATCTCCTTGGTAGTCCCATACTCTCGAGCAATGGACTGCAGCGAGAAACGACATTGCAAGTTTTTGGTGAAAAATGAAATCAATAGTGACCAAATAAGCAACAAGAAACCAAGCACGAACAAGAATGACATTCAACAGAACAAAGAAAAAAGAAAGAAAAAGTCAGTTCATGCAATGCGACGGGAAGAACGATGATGAGCGTACTTGGAGGAATTTGACGAGACTGTTCTTGTTGCGGCGATTGAGGCAGCCAAGATGAAGGCCGATTTCGGAAACAAGTTGCAGCGGTGACTTGTCCATCAGCTAACTCAGCGGGCGGAGACGAGAAAAAGCCTACACAAACCCTAGGCCTGGTTTTGCAAGGGAGGAAGGGAGCGTGGAAAGGGAAGTGAGGAGGAGCGGTTTCTTTTTCAGTTTGAGTTGTTTTTGATTTTTGATTTTTGTTAAGTGTCCGTTGCTTTTGAAACCTTATACATTCTCAAGGGCTTTTTCGTTTTGCAAATCCAAGTGAGAAAGGCGCGGTCTATAGGCTGTTGTTGTTATTTTACCCTTTTGCCCTCCGAGTGCGTATTCAGCATTCTTTATGTTGTGGCGTTTGGATGTGTTATTTTACTATTTTACCCCTACTAATCAATAGACGACGCCGTAATAGCCAAGGATACGGAGAGCTTTCAATTTGATGGCTTTGGACTCCATATGCAAAAGGGATTCAAAGGCGGTCAATTGTTAGTTTACTTTATTACCCACACATGTTAAGCATTTCTCTCAGGGTTATACAATTTATTGCTTTTACCTTATTACGCTTGTTCTCACTATCTGAGCTGTACGGTGGTGTTTTTTAGAATCTTGTGTGTTAAAGCCTGGCAATGTATGGATGATACATAATTAATTTTCAATGCCAAACTCTTTATGACAAAAACTTGGCTATAATTTTTACATAGACAATGCCAAATGTCATTCTAAATTAGTTACAGATTAATGGTAGTACAAATAACGATTGGGAGAATGTTAACAATTGTTCTAGTTAAAATGTGGGTGTGTGTTTTAAATTTAATTATATTAATTAGAGTTACAATTATATAATCAAACTTAAAAAAAGAAAAAAAAAATCTTTCAAAGTTAGGTATATTATCATAAGGTGTAATATAAAGACTTGTTTTTATAATTTATTTTTTAACAAGCATTGAAACCTTTTTCCTTGTTGCGGCCTGAATTGCAAAAGAAAAATATTGGACATGAACATAAATTTTCAAGGGAATGGACCGAGTCAATACACAAGCTTAGACAATGTGTTTGTTATCGTGGGAAATAATATGTGCAAGCTAACCCACGAAAGCTGATATTTAAGAAGAGAGTGGGAAAACTTTTCAACGTGATGAAAAATAGGCAAAGTTGTCATTGTTAGGTTCAAATTAAATGTCAAATAAATGATGTTAAATCATTGACATTAAATACAAGAATCACGTTTGACCATGCTTCTAAGGATTGATTTATAGCATAACTGCCAATTTTCCCTACTTGGAATGCATATCTATGGCATCATGGGGTGAAGTTGAGTTGCTGAGATAAATCCAGTTCTAAAAAGTCAAAACAAAAGAAGACGAAAAGGAAAAAAAAAAGAATTGAAGTACTAAATGACACAGATAAAGACAGTAAAAGAAGCACAAAAAAAATTTTTGCTATGTTAAATAAGCATTTCTTTTAACCACATATGTAAAGGGATGTTGAAAGAGTTTGTGCCATGTGTATTACATATAAACAAGCTAAGTCTAGACTTTTACCCCATGAATTTTATTTTTGAATTACCAAGGTTCAAGAAGGGCCAAGATTATATTTTCGTTATACTTGATAAGTTTTCAAAGATAATGTATTTCATTGCTTTTACCAAAATGGATGATATCATACACATTGCAAAATTATTTTTCAGAGATGTTTACCTACATAGAGCACTAAAGAGTATTGTGTCTTTTAAAGCATATGAATATTAGATTAAGATAGCAAGAGAGTGAAAAATAAGAGAAGAACGGATGAGAGAACAAGAGGAAAAGAAAAAGAAAGAGAGTGAGAGGTCAAAGGAAAAAGAAAGAAAGTGAGGTCGTGGAAAAAAATTCAAATGAAAAGAGTAAGGTCAAGAGAAAAGCTAGAGAAAAAAGTGTGCAAAAAGGAGAAAAAGGTAAAAGGGTGATTGTGTTTACTGGGAAAAAGGAGGTTAAGAATGCTATGATTACAAGATAGCAACTACTTGTACTTATGTATAAGGATGTTTCTAATGACTTTAACCCCTCTTTGCTTAATGTGGTTGTTTTATTATTAATGGAGATCAAGGTGTTGGTTGAATAACAAAACTTCCATGAAAAGAAAATAAGGTGTTGATAAAGTACAACAAAAAAAGTATTCTTAAGATCCTTTTCAAAGAATCGGTGGTCCAATGAATAAGGAAAAGACAAAGAAGATGAAAGAGGCTTTACAAGGCTTATCATGGAGATACATGGCAAAGGGTCTACTCTAAAAAATTCTAAGGTTATTTTAGAAGTTTCCAATGCTACACTAAGGAAAATCACTTATCTTTTTGTACAAAATGATGGACAAAACTTAGAACTTAAAGAATAAAGTTTGGAGCCTATGATATAAATCCAAACTACATGACCAAGTTAAAAAGGCTTGGTCCAAACACTAAGTTGTATTAAAGGGGGTATTTTTTTTTTTTTGGTTGCTAGATTTAAAGTTAAGACTAAATACACATGTAAAAAGATTTAACTTCTTCAATTTATTTGGGCCTGTAGGTTGAGTTGAGTCTTGATACATTAGTTAGGATTTTTACCTTGACTTTTATACCTAGGTGTCATTAGTTGTAGTCTTTTAAGGATTTTTGCATCAAGGCAGATTTGTACTCTTTAATTAAAGGGATCCCCTATAACTAAGGTCTTTCTTACATAAATATGATAAGAAACACTTTTTCCTTATGGGATTATGATGTTTACATGCCTATATAAAAGGCTATAACCATGTAAAATAAGGTTAATGAATAATATTAATATATTTTTAGCAAGCTTTGCTTAGAGTCAAAAGAAGATGCAAAGTCAAAGGATTTGGTTGCTTTTTCTAAAGATAAAGTTAAAACCAAATCTTTTTTTAGATATTGTGATACTAAATGCATTAGGTGTCAAAGGCATGGATATATTGGTTCTCAATGTCCAAATAAAAAAGTTATAATGATGAGGACCTTCTGAAGTCTTATACTAAGGTGGGGTAAATCAAAGTGAGACTCACTTTTTATAAATCCTTCCAGATTTAACCTCAGTAATTTGTTAAAGTCGATGATCTAATTTTTATCTTTCTCCTTTATGTGAGAGTGGTCGTACGGATATTAATCAAATGCAAGCATCCAAGAACACATGACAATTTTTATGTGGTTCACCCACAATAAGTGAGTTACGTACATGGTGTGATAGGATCACTCCTAAATCACACAATCCACTCTTATTATCAAGGGATACAATAATGTTGTGGAAGGATCACTCCTTAACCACTTGTGAAAGGACTACTCCTTAACCACTTATAATGATCTCCCGATTAAGGAGTTGATCTCTCAATCACTCCAAGGGTATCACACCCTTGTTCAATAAGTTTATCAAGAGTTTATAATGATAAATTTTTTGGAGAATGATCACTTAATGTGCATAAGTTGCTAGTGCAAAACATGGATCTTCTCCTTCCTTTACTATTGGTGTTGTCTCACCTACTGCCTTGACAGGTTGTCTCCTCTACCACTGTAAGTTGTCAAACTAAGACACATTTTCTTCTTTGCTGCAAAAATAGTAACAAGTTGTTGGACTTACTAGTATTGTTGCCTACATATGTTGTTATCACTACCTGTGCATGCATGGTCTGTTATCACTATTTGCGCATTCTGCTGTCACTACATGCATATGCACAGGTTGCTATCGCTACTTGCACTTTCTGGTATTGCTTCCTGCACATTCTACTGTCACTACCTACATGTGCACGAGCTACTATCACTACCTACACATTCTATTGTCGTTGCCTGCATGTTTTACTATTATTGCTTGCATGTGCATAGGCTGTTATCGTTACCTACACCTTCTGCCTGCACGTTCCGTTGTTACTGCCTGCAGGTGCACGAGTTGCTATCGTTGCTTGCGCATTTTGCTATTGCTACCTACATGTTTTACTGTTGCTACTTGCATGTGCACGGGCTGCTGTTACAGCCTGCACGTTCTACTGTTGCTATCTGCATGTTCTACTATCGCTGCTTGCATGTACATAAGCTACTATCGCTGCCTACACGTTCTGTTGTTGCTGCTTGCACATGCATGGGCTACTATTGCTGTCTGCACATGCTACTATCACTGTGATTGCCTACTAGACTTTCTATTGGTGCTGCAATTACTAGGATTGCTTGCTGGACTTATTGCAATTTCTTGGATTGTAGGCTGCTGGACTTGTTGTAATTTCTGGGATTACAAGCTGCTGGTGCAAGGAATGCCTACTGGTTGTGCCACTAGTGTAGGAAACACCTGTTGGTTGTGTGGTTGGTGTAGGGATTGCTTGCTAGTGTTGGGAACACCTAATGGTTATGTTGCTAGTGTAAGGAACGCTTGTTAGTGCTGGTTTGGTGTGGCTACTAGCTACTGCACCCTCCTTTGGTGTGGCTAACTGCTGCACCCTCTTTTGGTGTGGCTAGCTACTGCTCTCCTTAACTACCTCTCTCTTTGTCGTTCATCTTTCCTTGTGGCTACCTTTAGGTTTGCCATTCTTTTTTAAAAAATTTGAAGCACCTTATTGTCTTACAAGGTGCATGGGGTTATTTATAGAGCCTTAAGATTAGGGTTACATGATAATCAATAGTTGTCATTGATTCCCAAAGGTTGCCCTACAATCAACAACCAGATTTGATTCCTAAAATTTATGGTTAATGGTTAACATTAACTTTCTAAAATTTAGGGTTAATGGTTAACATTAACTTTCTAAAATTTAGGGTTGATGGTCAAGGGTTAACGGTTAGCTTTGACCCTTAAAATTTAGGGTCATGGTCAACATTAATTCATTAACTTCAAGGTTGACCTGCCATCACCAATTTTTCCCAATGACCTCTCTACATCTCAACGATATTCATAACATCAAATTAACACATACAATCATGTGAGATGATGTTGACAATAAATCCAACATTAGCCATCAAAGATGAGCTCAACAATCTCCCCCTTTGGATTTGTTGGCAACACATTAAATCCAATATCTAGCAATACACATATAACAACCTTTGACATTCACAGCTCCTCCTGCATATTGTCATTCACAGCTCCCCCTAAAACATGCATCTCCCTTAACTAGGCTTCCCCTTTTTTCTATTTCTCTCCCTTTATTTATCAAGCTACTCCCCTTTTTAATCAATATATACTCTTTTTGGATTTATGCAAAATATCTCCCCCTTTGACAACAAATCCAAAGCATAATAGAAAAGGGAAGGGGAGAGGGGTTGGAGGCATACCTTAGCCTCTAGGGCATGGTTAAACACATAAAGTCAACTTTAACTTTTGAAATATCTTTCTTGATAGAGCTTTGGTGAATATATCGGCAACTTGCTTTAAGGTAAGCACATACTCCAGCTTTACTTCATTTTTATCCACTTTTTCTTTCATAAAGTGATACTTGATTTCAATATGTTTAGTTCTAGAATGTTGGACAGGATTCTTTGACAAATTGACGGCACTTTGGTTGTCACAACCAATCAATAATGGTAGCTGCACATTCATCTTCATATCTTCAAGATGTTTCATCAATAGCAGTTGAGTACAAGCCTTAGTAGCAGCCACATATCTAGCCTCTGCAGTACTTAGAGTCATTGAATTTTGCTTCTTGTTATACCTTGAAACACATCTATTACCCAAATAAAATGCACCACCTAATGTTGACCTTCTATCATCACAACTTCCAGCCCAGTCTGCATTTATATACCTATACGAATTAAGCTATCCACTTTTATCATAAACTAGTCCATAATTTTTTATGCCTTTCACATACCTTAGAATTCTCTTTGCTACCATGAGATGAGATTCATTGGGGTCACTTTGAAATCTGGTACAAGGTGTTATAGCAAAAACAATATTAGGTCTTGATGCTGTCAAATAAAGTAAGCTTCCAGTCAACTTTCTATATTCCTTATAATCAACCATGTTGTCTTTTTTATCCTTGCTTAACTTTGTTCCAACTATGATGGAAGTGCTTACTTCTTTAAAGTTCTCCATCCCAAACATTTTTAATAGCTCACAAGTATACTTTTCTTGGGAGAGAAAAATTCCAGCCTTGCTTTGCAACACGTGTAATTCTAAGAAGAATTTCATTTCACCAACTATGGACATCTCAAACTTCTTCTTCATCTACTTAGCAAAGGCACTGCATAGGGCCTCCTTTTCTGCAGCAAAGATTATGTCATCAATATAAAGCATAATAATTAACTGGCCTCAATTGTCTTCCTTTATGTACAAGTTGTTGTCCGCATTCCATTTTCTAAACTTCATATTTTTAAGACATGTATTTAGCTTAGAATACCATACTTTTGGAGCTTGCTTTAAGCTGTATAAAGCCTTGTTTAATCTGCACACACTTGAACCATCATGATCAAGTATAAAACCATTAACTTGTTCAATTGAAGTTTTGACTTCTCCCTAGGATCTATTAGTTTGTGATACTGAGAGGGGGGCTGAATCAGTATCACCACAATTCGTAATTCGCAGGTAAGTAAACAACTTCAACTTCTTCTTAAAAGCGAACTCTTTCTCAGACTCAACTAAGGTAGATCTATTGCTACCTACTAATCACAATAGTCCTCAAAGTCACCTTTTAGACACCTTGCCTAATAAACAATTCAGATGTTCTTGTTTAGGTCTTCGTTAGGTTATGGGTTGGCTGATACTTTTGCTGTGTACACAACTCAATTCAAAACATAGAACGTAAAGCAAATTAAGGACACACGAGATTTACGTGGTTCTGTCAATGTGATGTACATCCACGATGGTAAGGACTCTCCCTTACCGAAACTATCCATATACTTGTAAATACAGGTTACAATGGATGTCTTTAATTCTCTACTCCTTTCACTATTGGAATTGCTAAGCAAGTACAATACAAAGAGTGTCACTTATTGTGTCTACCCTTCTTCTAGCTTGTCTTGCCTCTGTTGAATTGAAAGGCTGCTCCACTGCCACTTAGAAGTTCACCGCAACGTTCTCTAACCTCTCTTGAAAAAGTCTGGAAATACGTTGAGTTCTTTCAATGCTTCACCGAATTCCTTCTCTACGTTGTTTCACACAACTCCTGCTTTCACTGTCTCACTGTCTCCCCGTCTCCTTATCTCATGGCTTTACTGTTTTACGGCTTGCCTGTCCGTTTCTCTCTCTCTTGCTGTTCAGCCGAATTTCTCTCTCTTACCACCGGATTTTCTCTCTTACTGGATTTCACTTTTCCGTTCACTGTCGGGTTTCTCTCTCTTCCCGCTAGTCTGCTCCGATTTGGCCGTTGGGTTTCTCTCTCTTCTCGATCTGGTCGTATAGGTCTTTGTCGTCCACCCACCTTCGGCCGTCCAGCCGTGTCGGGTTTCTCACTCCGATGGACTGGGTTTTCACTCTCTTGTCACCTTCCTCAACCACCTTTCGGCCGTCTTACGTTCAACGTTCAGCCCCCCTTTGGCTGTCGGTCGTCTTACGTTCAACATTCAGCCCCCTTTCGGCCACCTCCTTCTCTCTCAACGTATTTGCCATTTTTGCTCGATTTTTCGACCGTCAAAGCTGCTTTTTCTTCTCCTTCCCATCGACGGCTACTCAATTGTTTCAACCGTCCACCTTTGTTCTTTGTTCAGCCTGGCTGTCGACATTCTCTCTCCTTCCTATCGACGGTTACTGTTTTCTCTCTCTCTTTCAAGTGTTTGATGGTTTCTCTCTCTAGGTTTTGCCCTACTGGATACACTGTTCAATTTCCGACAATACTGTTCAATTTCCGAATACACTGTTCAATTCCGACTACTCTTTTCTTTTGCAGGTGGTGTTCTTCTGTGTAGGGTTTGGTGTTCTCTTTGGTTGGTTGGTTGTCTAGGTTTTGCTGAATGCTCAATATTGCCGACTCCCTATTCTTTGTCTTCCAAGACCATTATATACTCTACTCCATAAACCCTAATAGGGCTTACGCGGTGAATTTACTTTCTTGCCCTTCCATGTGGCTTTACTTTCTTGCACATTTAAACCTAGTTGACAACAATTACAACCCATACAAGGCTGTGGGAACAACATCAATAAATACCTCTTCTTCAAGCTCTCCATTCAGAAATGTAGACTTCACATCCATCTTACCGACTTTGCAGTTCCTTTGAGCAACAATGGCCATGAATATTATGATTGCTTCAAGTCTAGCCATCGAAGCAAAGGTCTCTTTAAAGTCAACACCTTCTACTTGTGTGTAGCATTTATAGACAAGTCTTGCTTTGTTCCTTACCACCTCACCTTTTTCATTGATCTTATTTCTGAACACCCATTTGGTTACAATGATGTTTTTCCTTTTAGGTCTAAGTAGTAAACACCAAGTGTTGTTTTTTTCAATTTGATCAAGCTCTTCACTCATAGCACATATCCATTCCTTGTGCTTTAATGCTTCTTCCACAAATTTGGGTTCTACCTTGGAAATCAATGAGGTTTGTTTACCACCTCTTAGTCTTCTTCTAGTCTACATAGAGTCCTCTTTACTTCTAATAATTTTTTTGGCATTAACATCAGCTTTGACTCTTCTATGAGTTGGGAAATGCCTTGATTATTCTTCTTTATCACTTGTGACTTGAGAATCAACATTTTCCTCATGCTGAATGGCCTCGGATTCATCACTTTCAGACTCTTTTCGGCTGTCATACATGGCATCTTCAGCTTCCTCAAGCTGTGATTGCATTGTAACACCATTTTCAATCACTTTAACATCAAAGTTGTCTACCATTTTTAGCAACCTTTTGTTGTGGCATTTGAAGCCTCTTCCATTTGGTACATAGCCCAAGAATATGCCTTCATCAACCTTCTTATCAAATTTGTCAAGATGCTTGCCTTTGACTTTAATGAGACATGGGCTTCTAAATACTTTAAAGTGTTTTACACTTGGCTTCTTTTCATACCACAGCTCATAGGGTGTCTTCACTGGATGTGGTCTCATCAGACATCTATTTTAAATTTAAGTTGCAGTGGTGATAGCCTTTCTTCAGTAAGTATGTGAAGTACCATGATCAACCAACATGGTTCTTGCCATCTTCATTGGGCTTATATTCTTCCTTTCGGCCACTCCATTTTGTTGAGGTGTGTAGGGACTAGCATATTCACGCTTCACTCCATGCTTCTCCAAATAATCTTCAAATTCACTGCATGTGTATTCTGTCTCATTATCTGTCCTAAGCCTTTTAATTTTTCCCCCTAATTGGTTTTCAGTTAGCCTTTTATAGCTCTTGAAATTATTGAGAGCCTCTAATTTATGTTTAAAGAACATAATGCAAGCCATTCTTGTAAAATCATCAATGAAGGAAATAAAGTACCTAAAACCCTTGGTTGATCTTTGTCTCATAAGGCCACAGATGTTTGAATGGATGAACTCTAATGTCTTCTTTGTTTGAACCTCTGCTTTTTTATGGGGGAGTATTCACCATGTTCCCTTTTTGACACGCATTGCAAATTGCATCTCTCTCTCTCTCTTCTTAGTTTGGGCACAGTTTCATTTTCGGATAGCTTGTTTAGCCCCTTTTGTCTAGGATTTCCTAATCTTCTATGCCATAACAAGTTCTCATGTTTGGTGTTTATGAAGCATGTGTTTTTGCTTTTGGAAACTTGGTACAAGTTTCCATTTGTTCTTTCACCCTAAGTAAGAACAACATCATCTTTTAATCTCTTTACTGTGTAGTTACTCTTGTTGAAAGTAACTTCATATCCATCATCATAAAGCTAACTAACACTGATATGATTGTGTTTTAGCCCTTCAACATAAAGCACTTTCTTTGATTTCAGTTTTTCTGCACCAATTTCAACAACACTAATACCTTGAATCTTTGAGGCACCATTATTGCCAAATTTGATTGACCCTCCATCATATTTTGCTACTTCTTTT
Source organism: Ceriops tagal (assembly GCA_021533255.1). Taxonomy (NCBI): domain Eukaryota; kingdom Viridiplantae; phylum Streptophyta; class Magnoliopsida; order Malpighiales; family Rhizophoraceae; genus Ceriops; species Ceriops tagal. The sequence continues at coordinate 6,484,812 of CM038605.1, read as the reverse complement.
AACATCTTTAAGTCTTGTGTGAAGAGCAGCCACTGTCCAAGATCCATAGCTTTTCTTTCTTGGAAGCTTTCAAGGCTACTTCCTCCACCATAGATGTTTATCTTCCTCTTCTTCTCCTTTGGCTGAATATGGGAGCACGTGTAAGTGTTCTTCTTTGCACTATTTGACTATGCAGCAATGTTAAGCCATCCTTAGCAGTTTGTCCAACCTTTTCACATTTTCCACAGATCTCTCCCAGCAAATCAAGATTGTTTCTTAGTGGAATCTGGCTTCTTTTCACCTGAGTGTCTCCCTTTTAGATAGAGTCTCCCCGTAGACTCTTGCCTCATATTCCTCTTCATTATAGGCTAAGGATTACACCACACCTTAGCCTTATGCCTATATTTACCATAGCTACAACAAAATCCTTCGAATTTGGATTTTCTTTTTTTGCCAAGTTCATGTCTCCTATCTTCAGCAATTGTTGTGGCACCCTTTTCTCCATCTCTAATAGCTTGTCTCCTTTGGATAGAAGTTTTCACCATATCTTTCCTAATCCATTTTAGCTTGGGTTAGTTTTGCTTCTCCATCATGACATTATGCCTGCTTTCAAGTATAAACACAAATTTCTTTTTTTCTTCTACTTTCTCACTTGGCTTTTTAATATAACTAAGTCTTTTCTTTCCCATAGAATGAGGTCTTTGATTGCTTAGACACTCATCCAACTTTCTGGTGGCCTCCTCCTTGATGGCATTTATTGAAGATGATTGTCTTTTCACTTTCATGGCCTACATAAAGCTTTCTTTATGCTTCCTTAATTTAGACTTGGCCTTGTGGAGCTTGGCTTGCAAAATCAGCACCTCTTGCTGTTGAGTAATCACCTTAGCGCCAAGATCTTCTTGTATCTTGCCTTTCTCTACCTCAAGTACAATTTGCTCCTTAATACTCTTCAAGTACTCCTCTTTTTTTGCTTTAAACTCCTTTTCTTTCACCTAGAGATTAGATTCATCAACAACAGAATTTTCATTCAACTTCTTGAGATGTTTTACCTCTTTTTTCAGCTTGCTGTTTTTGTGTAAACAAGCTTTCAACTCATTTTCAAGTTGCTGCACCAACTCATCCTCTTCCTTTTTTATTGATTCCTTATCACTTGAAGATTCTTAATCATCATCTACTTAAGCAACCAGCACATCTTTTGCAGCCTGATTATCAAAATCATCATCAATTTCTTATTTTGAATCTTCTTCATTTAGCTTGCTCAGAAAATTTCTTCTTTTAGATCTAAAGAATTGCTTTTTCCCTTTGGCACTTGAATTTCTAGCTTTAGAATAACTGGATTGCTTTGTTCTCCACATTGGGACCAACTTATCATCATCATCACTATCTACTTTTATTCTTTTTGGGTAGTCTACGGCAAAGTGCCATATGTCTCTACAGCTAAAGCACTTCAAGGGTAGTTTCCCTTGTACTTCCCTTTTCCTTTTCTTATATTTTTGTTGATGTATGTCATGACTTCATCCAGTTCAATATCACCATCTTCTTCTATAGAGTTGTTGTCAAATTCTTCTTCTTAGTCTTTAATCTTTAATTTCTTCTTTGCCTTGAAGGTCAGCTCTTTCTCCACCTTAAACTTCTTTTCTTTCTTCATTGGGGCTATTCTTATTTCATAAGCCACCAATATGCTGTGCAAATCATCTAAGGGCAGCCTATCTAGATCTTTATCTTCTATGGAAGAGACTTTGGTGTTGTAAGTTTCTAACAAGGTTCTAAGTATTTTCCTTACCACAGTGGCATCATTGATCTCCTATTTATAGCTTCTAATGGAGCACACAATTTTGTTGACTCTTATGGAGAAGGCTTCCACAGACTCATCATTTTGCATCTTTATGTCTTTGAATTTGCTCCTCCAAATTTGTAACTTGGCTTCCTTCACAACCTTATCTCTTTCATAAATGTTCTTTAATTTGTACCAAATTTGCTTGACTGTGTTAAACCCTATCACTTTGGTGAATTATTTATTTGATAAAGAGCCATATAAGGCATTTCTCGCCTTTCTATCACACTCCAAATTCTTTTTATTAGCAGGTGTCATAGCATCACCTTTAGTGACAGGGATGAAGCCACTAATAGTAAACTCAAACACATCAAGACCAAGGCACATTAGATATGAGAGCACTCTATTAGTCCATAATTGATAATTCTGTCTATCAAAAGTAGGGATGCCCTTACTGTTAACACTATTCATGCTACCATGATCTCAATTAACAGTAAAGATAAGAATTCACAGTAGCCATAAATAACTTTAAATCAAAGCAAGTAAATCAACAAAGGAATTAACTCTGATACCACTTGATGAGGACCATCTTAGGTCTCACACTGAGAGGAGGGTGAATTAGTGTGAGACACTCACTTTTTATAAATCTTTTCAAATTTAACCTTTGTAACTCATTAGAGCTAATGATCCAATTTTTATCTTTCTCCTTTATGTAAGAGCAATCGTACAAATATTAATCAAATGTAAGCACCCAAGAACACACACCAATTTTTACATGGTTCACCTACAATGTGTGAGCTATGTCCACGGTGTAATAGGATCACTCCTAAATCACACAATCTACTCTTGTTATCAAGGGATATAATAATGTTGTGGAAGGATCACTCCTTAACCACTTGTGGAAGGACTACTCCTTAACCACTTATAATGATCTCCTGATTAAGAAGTTGATCTCCTGATCACTTCAAGGGTATCCCACCCTTTTTCAACAAGTTTATCAAGAGTTTATAATGAAAAGTTTCTTGGAGAATGATCATTCAATATGCACAAGCTGTTAGGATAGAACACGGATCTTCTCCTTCCTTTACTACCGGTGCTGTCTCACCTGCTGCCTTGACTAGTTGTCACCTTTGCCACTGCAAGCTACTGGACTCGGACACATTTTCTCCTCTACTGCTGCAAGTTGCTGGACCTGCTGCTATTGCTGCTTGCACATGCTACTATCACTGCCTGCATATGTACGTGCTATTATCGCTACCTACACATTTTGTTGTTGCTGCATGCACGTTTTGCTGTCACTGCCTACATATGCATAGGTTAAGATCGCTGCTTGCACATTTTACTATCACTGTCTACACATGCACGAGCTGCTATCGCTACCTACATGTTCTACTGTTATTGGTTGCACATTCTGCTGTTGCTGCCTACATGTGCATGAGTTGTTATCTCTGCCTGTGCGTTCTACTGTTGCTGTCTACACGTGCACAGGCTACTGCCTATACATTTTACTGCTGCCTGCACGTGCACGGGTTGCTACTGCTGTCCATCGTGCTGTTATCGCTGTGATTGCTTGTTGGATGTGCTACAATTTTTGGGATCACCTATTGGACTTTCTGTTGGTGCTACAATTGCTAAGATTGCCTACTAGACTTGCTGTAATTTCTGGGATTGTAGGCTGCTGAACGTGCTGTTGGTGTAAGGAATGCCTACTCGTTATACTACTAGTTGTGGGAATGCATGTTGGTTGTGCTACTGGTGCAAGGAATGCCTGTTAGTGCTAGTTTGGTGTGGTTGTCAGCTGCTGCACCCTCCTTGATTGGTTTAGTTTTCTAGCTGCTCCTCTCCTTTGGTTTGGTTTTTCAACTGCTCCTTTCTTTGGTGTGGCTAGTTGCTGTACCCTCCTTTGGTATGGTCGGTTGCTGTACCTCTCTTTTGGTGTGGCCGGCTGCTGCACCCTCTTTTGGTGTGGTTGGTTGCCGCTCTCCTTGGTTGCCCTCTCTTTGCTATTTACCTCTCCTTGTGGCTACCTTTAGGATTGCTGTTCTTTCCTAAAAAATCTGTAGCACCTTATTATCATGTAAGGTGCATGGGGTTATTTATAGAACTTTAAGATTAAGGTTATACGATCATCAACGGTCATCATTGATTCCCAAAGGTTACCCTATAATTAACAGCCAGATTTGATTCCTAAAATTTAGGGTCAATGGTCAAGGGTCAACGGTCAAGGGTCAACAAGCAGCTTTGACCTCTAAAATTTAGGGTCACAGTCAATATTGACTCATCAACTTCAGGGTTGACTTGCCATCACCAATTTTGCCCAATGGCCTCCTTATATCTCAACAACATTCATAACATTAAATCAACACATACAATCATGTAAGATAGTGTTGACAACAAATCCAACATTAGCCATCAAAGATGGGCTCAACATATAATCATGTTAAAAAATGGTAAAATAAACAGTATTAGTTCAAGTGATAATGATATGCCACCATCGGAGTATTGTTCTGATGTTAAGGTTAAAAAACCCATTCATGGAGATATGCTGGTTATAAGGCATGCACTAAGTATTTAGCCTAAGGATGATACTGATAAGAAGCAATGTGAGCACATTTTTCATGTAAGATACCACGTTAAAGACAAGGTATGTAGCATGATTATTCATAATGGAAGTTGTACTAATGTTACTAATGCTTTGTTGGTAGATAAGCTAAATCTAGATACCTTTAAGCATCCTAAGCTGTATAAGTTGAAATGGTTGAATGATTGTGGAGAAAATAAAGTAATCAAGCAAGTTTTAGTTCCCTTTTCTATTGGTAATTACAAGGATGAGGTTCTTTGTGATGTGCCACCAATGCAAGCTTGTTATATATTTCTTGGTTGATCATGGTAGTTTGATAGTAAGGTTACCGATGATGATTATAAGAATAAATACTCTTTTGTAATTAAAAATCAGATTGTTGCATTAACTCATCTTAAACCTTTTGAAGCATATGAAAATCAGATTAAGAAAGCAAAAGAGTACAAAATGAGAAAAGAACAAATGACAGAATAAGAAGAAAAGAAAAAGGAAGAGAGTGAGAGGTCAAAGAAAAAGAAAGAAAGTGAGGTTAATGGGAAAAATTCAAATGGGAAGGGTAATGCTGAGAGGAAAGTTGGAGAGAAAAGTAAGAGGGTAAGTGTGTTTGCTTGGAAAAGTGAGATTAAGAGTGTTATGATTACAAGGTAGCAACTACTTGTATTTATATACAAGGATGTTTATTTTTTTTCTAATGACCTTAACCCCTCTTTGCCTAGTGTGGTTGTTCTCTTATTACAAGAGTTTGAAAATTTATTTTTCGAAGTGATTCCCTAGAGATTACCTCCTTGAAGAGGAATTGAGCACCAAATAGACTTCATGCCCATTATTGGCATACTAAACTGACCTACATATAGAGCTAATCTAAAAGAAACCAAAGAGATACAAAGGCATTGCTTACTTTTTTACAAACTAAGTTACTTTGTTTTAAATTGCTTAAGGATTTGTATGCTAATGATTCTGATTTTGACCAAGTATCTAATGCATATGATAACTATTCATTTAGTGATTTTTATAGGCAAGAAAGAGTTTTGTTTAAAAGAGAGAAATTATGTGTGCCTATGTGTTCTATTCATGAGTTGCTTGTTAAGAAAACTCATAGGGTTGGTTTGATGGCGCCCTATAGTGTGTAAAAGACTTTAGATATATTGCATGAGCATTTTTATTAGTCTAATATGATGCATGATGCGTAATTTGTTTGTAATATGTGCATTACATATAGACAAGTAAATGTTAAAGTTAAATTGAATGGGAAAGAAAGGGCTTGGCTATATTGAGAAGCTAAGTGAGAAGGTAGAAGAAAAGAAAAAGATTATGTTTGTGCCTGAAAGCAAACACAAACACAATGACGTGATGGAGAAGAGAGACCAACCCAAGTTAAAATGGGTTAGGAAAGACGTGATGGAGACTCCCATTCAAAGGAGACAGATTGTCAAATATATAGAGAAGGCTACCATACCAATTGTTAAAGAAAGGAGACATGAACTTGGTAAAAGAAATAAATCCAGGTTCAAAGGATTTTGCTGGAGTTGTGGTAAGTATGGGTACAAGGCAAATGTGTGTTGGAGTAATAGGTCGAGAATGAAGAGAAATGTGAGGCAAGAGTCTAGGGGGAGACTCTATCGAGAAAGGAGACAATCTCAGGTAGATAGAAGTCATATTCCATTGAGAAACAAGTTTGCTTTATTGGGAGAGATTTGTGGAAGATGTGAAAGAGTTGGACACTCGGCTGAGGCCTACTTGACATTGCTGCCTAGTCAAAGAATGTCTATGGTTGTGGAAGTAGCCTTAAAAGCTTCCAAGAAAGAAAAGTCATGGATCCTAGACAGTGGCTGCTCTTCACACATGACAGGGGACTCCATCTCACATGGTGTGCATGGTTAGATTTAATGTGTTGCCAACAAATCCAAAGGGGGAGATTGTTGAACCCATTTTTGATGGCTAATGTTAGATTTGTTGTCAACACCATCTCACATGGTTATATGTGTTGATTTGATATTTTGAATGTTGTTAAGATACAGAGAGGTCATTGGGCAAAACCGGTGATGACAAGTCAACTCTGGCTTTGAGGAGTTAATGTTGATCGTGATCCTAAATTTTAAGGGTCAAGATTGATTATTGACTGTTAACCATTGAACCTAAATTTTAGGAAGTCAATATTGACCATTGACCTAAATTTTAATAATCAAATCCGGTCGTTAATTGTCGAGCAACATGTGGGAATTAACAATGACTATTGATGATTGTATAACCCTAATACCAAGGCTCTATAAATACCCTTAGACATCTTGCAAGAAGGAGGTGTGCTACGGAAAATTGAGAGAGTTAGCCAAAGAGAGAAAGAAGGAGCAGCTACCAGCAAGAGGTGGAGTAGCAACCGGTAGGTGGTGGAGCAGAAATAGAAGGGTCTTGTACTAGCAACCAATGCATAGGGTAAATAGCAGCGGCGTGAGAAAACAGCTGCAATGCACAGGGAGAGCAGCAGTGGCATGAGAAAACAGCTGCAATGCGTGGGGATAGTAGCAGTGGCATGGGGAAACTGCTACAACATGTGGGAAGAGCAACAGTGGCTCGAGAAAATTACTGCAACGCGCGGGGAGAGCAATATAGCAGTGTGAGAAATCTGCTACAGTGCGTGAGCAGAGCAGCAGCGGCGTGAGAAAACAGCTACAGTGCACGGGGAGAGTAGTAGCAGCATGAGAAAACAGCTGTAACGCAGGGCGAGAGCAGCAATGGCGCAAGAAAACTACTGCAGCACATGAGGAAAGCAGCAGTGCGTGTGGATAGCAGCAGCAGCACATGCGGACATTAGACACAACACATGCGGATAACAAACAGCAGTTACAGTGCGCGCAGACAGCAGGTGCAGAAAGTGTGGACAGCAGGCGCAGAGAGCACAGATAACGGGTGTAGCGTAGAGAGCACGGACAATGGGTACACGGTGCGCATACAGTAGGCGCAGAGAGTGCAAATAGCAAGTGCAGTGCACGGGAACAGCAGTCACAGCACGTGCTGATAGCAGGCATAAAGAGGGCTGACAGCAGGGGCAGAGAGAGCAGATAGTAGGGGCAGCGCGTTGGGACAGCGGGCACAGCACACGCGGACAACAAGCGTAGAGAGCACGGACAGCAGGCGCAAAGAGTGCGGATAGCAGGTGCACTGCGAGGACAGCGGGCTCAGTGCACACGGACAACAGGCACATACCACATAGACGGTAGGCGTAGAGAGCGCAGACAGCAGGCGTAGAGCACATGGACAGGAGGCATAAAGAGCTTAGACAGCAAGTGCAGACAGTGCGGACAGCAGGTGCAGAGAGCGCAGACAGAGTGTGTAGACAGCCGGCACAGAGAGCATGGACAGCGGGCGCAGGGAGTGCAGACAGTGAGCACAGCACACACGGACAGCAGGCATAGAGCACGCAGACAACAGTAGAAGTGCGTGTAGACAGCATTAACAGCGCATGCGGACAGCAATGGACAGACACGGCAGCGTGTACAGACAGCATTAACAAAGTGCGTGTGGACACCAGGCGTAGCCCATGTGGACAGCAGCGGCAACACGTGTGGGCAGCAGCAGCAGTGTGTACGGACAGCGTTAGCAGCGCGTGCGAACAGCAATAGCAGCCCGTGTACGTGCAGATAGCAATAGCAGCACATATGGATGGCAATAGCAGTGCATATAGGTAGCGATAGCAGAATGTACAAGTAGTGACGGCAACACATGTAGGCTGCATAGTAGCAGCTCTGGTAGCTTGTAGTAGCAAGAGGAGAAAGCGTGTCTGGCAGCTTACAGCAGCCAAGGAGAAAACGTGCCTAACATCAGAGGAGAGATCTTGCAAAAGCAGCAAGTGAGGCATCACCGGCAGGGGGTGAGACAACACCGGTAGCAAAGGAAGGAGAAGATCCGTATTCTGCTGCAGCAGTCTGTACACATTGAGTGATCATTTTCTAAGAAAGGTTTTTCCATAAACTCTTGATAGATTTGTTGAAAAACAAGGTTGGATACCCTTAAAGTAATCAGGAAATCAACTCCTTGATCAAGAGATCGTTGTAAATGGTTAAGGAGTAGTCCTTCCACAAGTGGTTAAGGAGTGATCATTCCATAACCAAACTGTATCCCTTGATAATAAAAGTTGATTGTGTGATTTAAAAGGGATCTTATCACACTGTTGACATAGCTCACACATTATGGGTGAACCACGTAAAAATTGTCATGTGTGCTTGGATGCTTATACATTGATTTATATTCATATGGTCTCACTCACATAAAGGAGAAAGATAAAAATTTGATCATCGGCTTTAACAAGTCATAGAGATTAAATCTAGATCGATTTGTAAAAAGAGGATATCTCACACTGATTCACCCCCCTCTCAGTATGAGACCTACAATGGTCCTCATCACAATGATAAATGCACTACAACTTGCTTCACTTGCTTGAAAGATAGTTTCTAATACAAATGAATTGATCTCATCATAATGAGTTTTAAACACTAAGACGCAATGTTGTCCAATACAACACAAGGATTATAAGATGGTTGGAATATTCCTCCCATTGTGTAAAGAATCCACAAGTTCCTGAATGAGTAAGACAAGGAAAGCACGTAAAGTTAGATAAACACTCAAAATAAGTACTCTTTACATTCTAGGTATAAAGTCTTATTAACAATGGTGAGCATGCAAGTGGAACACGTAGAGAGTGAAAATGAGCCAAAATATAGCTCTTTATAAGAAAGCACCATTAAAAATCTAAAGGAACCAAAATATAATAAGTAAAAGCATGGCAAATCTAACTTAGATTTCTCACCTATACTATCTAATTTTGTGGTAAATGCTCTCAAACTTCAACTTTCCAACCAAAGGTCAAAACTGCAGTTGGCAATGGACTCATTTCTAACCATCTCCATTAACATTGGAAATTTGTTAAAAAAAGGTAGAAAAATAAGGGTTCCAAACAGGAAGTTAAGCAAGAACTAAATGTGGCCCCTAAAATAGGAATAAAATAGGAACATTAATTAAATATTGGTATTCTGTCTCCATATTCCAATATGAACACAAGCTTTAAATCTTATAAAAGCAGCAAGTATGAACAGCATTACACAAATGGATAAAGAAATGAATCTGACTAAAGCCACACACTGATAAAGAGATAGCAAAAACACATTTCACATGTTAGTTCCCTTTAGGCATATTATAAAGTTGAAAGATCAAAATAATATGGTTATCCCATAGAGTGAACTACGTAATATCATTGTCAGGAATCCAATTGACTTTATTTAGAACACCATAACAAGCAATCTTGGTTTCTCATTTCATTCCAATCTTATCAACAAATACAATTTTATAGCAAAACAAAATGTCTCATCACAATCACAGATGTTATTATCATCTCCCAATGAAACTAAGGCAAAGACAATGAACCGAATTACTACTATGATTGATCAAACCAAAAAACCTAGTTATGCCAAAGAGCAAAAGAGATGTAACAAATCAAAAATTCATGTTAAAAAACAAATTCATATTACAACAAGCACAAAAAAATAAAAACACAGGTGACTTATAAAAAATGCAAGAAAAGAACAAAGTAAATGAAATGAGTGACTTACACCAAAAAACACAAAAGTTGGAAAATGTGGGATTTTCACACTTTACATAAGTTTGACAAAATGGGCTCCTTCGAAGAATTTGCTAGAGAAGCAATTGCAGAAACAGCATGCTTGGCTTGAACACGAGTTCCCTTTGGTCATAGTCTCTTTGACAAAGGATAAAAATTGCTGATATGAGAATTAAGACACAAGGATGAAAATCAAATCAAAACCAAGGTAGAGGGAAAAGGGCAAAATTTAGGAATTGGTTAAGCTCCAATTTGTAGCTCATTGAACAAGTATGGGCTAAGTATCAAACATTTGTATGTGTTCACGTTCTATCACATATAAGTATGCGCTAAACAAGTTGAAACCAAGGATAAGTGGTCAAGTAAGGTGCTTAGCAAGGATTTATGCGGATAAAGGAGATAGGAAGTGGAAAATAATAAAATACATCCATGAGCACAATTATGTATTGAGTCCTAATAAAGTTAGATTTCATAAGCAACACTGGTAGATGCTGATCCAATTCAAAAGGAAGCTTGAAAATCGTAATATTGCAAGAGTAAGACCTGTGAAAAGTGTAAGGTCGACAGTCTTAGAAGCTAGTGACTTCGAAACATGCTGTGCCTGTCAAAGGATTGTGTGAATTACATTGATAAGTATAAGAGATTAAAGTTGTAGAACAGTGATGTGCAAGCAATGTAAAGTTTGTTTATTACAATGCAATAGTAGAGGCGTCATTTTTTCCTCTTAGTAGATAACACCAATTATGGAACACTAAGAAAATGTCTTTTGGTCTAATGGCACAAGTAGGGCAGCTTTCCAAGAGTTAGGAGATATTGTGTCATTCCAATAATAAATACTTGGTAAACAAATATAACATGCCATTTGTGTCATTTGTAGGTATCAACTATCATGGACAGTCAATTTTGCTTGGTTGTACTCTAGTAGGTGGAAAGGAAATGCAGAATTATATGTGGGTATTTAGAGCATGGTTGGTTCTCCATAAAAAAAAAAAAAACATGGTTATAGTGCATGAATGAGCAAAGACCCAAAGTCATTATGACTAATTAAAGTGAAAATATAGGATCTACCATTGAGTTTATTTTTTAAAACAACATTCAATACCAATAGTGTATGTAGCAAAAAGTTTCCTAATAAATTGAGGAAGTGTTTATGTTATGATGAGTTGAGGGAAGTCTTTTATGTCTATATGAGGCTGATTTAAATGTAGAATTTCAAGAGAGATAGGAAGTTATGTTTTTTTCTTTTGTTTTTTTTGAACATCATGTTTTATTGTTGTAAGTGTGAAACTATACAAATGCACTAGATCATAAAATTAAGTCTGTTATGCCAACAAAAAACACAAAAAAACTTATAAAGGAGATATCCTTATAAGTTAAATAAATAAGCTCTTTAGATCTATGCTACAAAAGCAGTGTGACAATTCCTCCTTTGTTTGGCCAAAGTATTTGCAAAATAATTGCATTATCAAGGTAGGAAGACAAAAAACACTTGGTTTCTTTCTATATTATTAATATGGTTGAATATAGACACGATCTTCCGAGGTTTTCCTTTCTTATTATTTATCTATGTCACCTTTCTTTGGGAATTGCTCTCCATGACCAATGGAGCTCCACGATCAATGGAGCTCCACACTTTTTCCTTTGCTACCAAAGATTGATTGCTTCTCTAATAGCAAGAAGCTTTGCCTCATTAATACTAAAAGCCTCAATTGCTTGAAAAACATACAAATTACTTTCTTATCATCACCACTTAGCATACCTTCTATACCTTCTAGCCTATACTCGGCCATCCACATTGCGTCTATGTTGAACTTATATGTGCCTTATGGGGAGGGTGGCCATTAACTTCCCAAGGTTGTTTCTTTTCCTTCTTAATAGGTTGAACACATTAAAGGTTCATTATGAAGTTGTCGAATGTGAAACTACTTTATGACCACTTCGCTTATGACCACCACTATAACCTAACACGAATCAAATAACACGTATTGTTGTTGTTCCCACAGCCTTGTATGGGTTGTAATTGTTGTCAACTAGGTTTACGTGTGCAAGAAAGTAAAGCCATATGAAGGGCAAAAAGGTAAAACCACACGGAAGGGCAAGAACGTAAAACCGCTGCGTAAGCCCTATTAGGGTTTCATGGAGTAGAGTATATAATGGTCTTGAAAGACAAAGAATAGCGAGCCGGCAATATTGAGCATTCAGCAAAACCTAGACAACCGACCAACCAAAGAGAACACCAAACCCTACACGGAAGAACACCACCAGACGAAAAGAGTGAACAGTGTCGTCGAGTGAACAATAACTGCACAGTCAAGCCATTGGACGAAGAGAGAGAAAATGCTTGGAAGAGAGAGAAAGGTCGTCGTCAAAGATAGGAGAGAAACGAACATAATGGCGAGGAGACAGCACGGCACACGGCAACCCTACACCATCGGTAGAAAAGAGAGACGATCGAAACGGCTGGTGAAGGGGGGCGACGGCAGAACGATATGGAAGAGAGAGAGAACCGTCGGCAAAAACAGAACAGTCGAGAGAGAGAAAGAGAAACCCGATGGCCAGAATAGAGGAGTCGACGGGAAGGAGAGAAAGAAAACCCGGTTTGGCCAACCAAGTGAGCCAATGGCAGAACAGGGAAGAGAGAGGAAAGAAGGAGAAAAATCATACACGGTCAGATCGAAGACCGTCGACAGGAAGAAAAGTGACTGCTAGATGGGGTTGGACGGCAGGACAAAGAAAAGCAGACCACCGGCAGAAAAGGGAGGAAATGCAGCCAAAGGGGTGAACAGAAAAGTGAAATCTGGCGAAGAGAGAGAAATTCGGCGGGAAGAGAGAGAAATCCAGCGATAGGAGAGAGAAATCTGGCTGGACAGTAAGAGAGAGAGAGAAACGGACAGGTGAGCCATGAAACAGTGAGATCGTGAGACAAGGAGATGGGTGAGACCGTAAGACGGTGAAAGCAGGAATTGTGTGAGACAACGTAGAGAAGGAATTCGGCGAAGCATTGAACTCAACGTATTTCCAGACTTCTTCAAGAGAGGTTAGAGAGCATTGCGGTGAACTTCTAAGCGGCAGTGGAGCAGCCTTTCAATTCAACAGAGGCAAGACAAGCTAGAAGAAGGGTAGACACAGTAAGTGACACTCTTTGTATTGTACTTGCTTAGTAATTGCAATATTAAAAGGAGCAGAGAATTAAAGACATCCATTGTAACCTATATTCATAAGTATAGTGGATAGTCTTGGTAGAGGGAGAGTCCCTACCACCATGGATGTACGTCACGTTAACGGAACCACATAAATCTCGTGTGTCCTTAATTTTCTTTACGTTCAGTGTTTTGAATTGAGTTGTGAACGCAACTAAAGTATCAGCCAACCCATAACCTAATGAAGACCTAAACAAGAACATCTGTATTGTCTATTAGGCAAGGTGTCTGAAAGGTGACTTTGGGCACTATTGTGATTAGTAGGTAGCAATAGATCTACCTTAGTCGAGTCTGAGAAAGAGTTCGCTTTTAAGAAGAGGTTGAAGTTGTTCACTTACCTGTGAATTGCGAATTGTGGTGATACTGATTCACCCCCCTCTCAGTATCATAAACTAGTAGATCCTAGGGAGAAGTCGGGAACATCAATTGTCAACCTGAAAGGACTTACCTGCAAACACATGATTGTTCCTTATTAACCAAATGGACCACTTGATGGCGTAAAACTCTGTCAACCATATCTCTCTAATTGAACATCCTAGATCCAAACTACATGCCTCCTATGCATCTTTAATTGATCTTAGAACCACTCATGACACACCCCACTAGTTTAAACACATACACCAAACTACCTAAGTGTGGTGGTAGTGAAAAAACAAACAGTGACTAACTCCTACACCTTAATGCATGTTGACCTTTTGTAGCCAAAGATGAGACTCAAAGGCAATTTAAGAAAGTGTATAGAAACAAGATCTTGTCATTAGTACAAAAGGAGGTAGTAGTTGACATACTTTATTTTGAGATTTAGAAAGGTTTTTATTGTGGATTCAATGTAATTTAAGATGTTAATCCATGGAACATGATGTTGAGCCCATTTGATAGTAAATGTTGGATTTGTTATCAACACCATCTCATACGGTTATATATGTTGATTTGAGGTTATGAATGTCATTGAGATGCAAAGAGGTCATTGGGAAAAACCAATGATGACAGGTCAACCCTGATGTTGAGGAGTCAATGTTGACTGTGACCCTAAATTTTAGGGGTACTGTTGACCTTAAATTTTAGGAAGTTAATGTTGACCATTGACCCTAAATTTTAGGACTTAAATCTGGCTTATATGGATAGTATTCGCAATTTGTGTGGACAACGATAACGTGTGCAAACAGAAGCAGCAGCGCGTATGGACAACAGGAGTACCATGCACGGATAGCAAGAATAGCGTATACGGTAAGCAGCTGCAATACTTGCGGATAATAGGAGTAGCGCATGCGGAATGCTTGCAGACAGCAACAGCTGTGCTTGCAAAATGCGTGCGGACAGCATTAGCAACGCGCACGAACAACATTAGCAGTGCATATGGACAGCAGCAGTAGTGCATGTGGGTAGCATTAGTAGTGCGCACAGACAGAAGCGGCACCATGCGAGGACAACAGGAGTAGCACACATGAACAGTAGCAGCAACGCGTATGGACAGCATTAGTAGTACACAAGGATAGCATTAGCAGTGCGCATGGAAAGCAGCAACAATGCATGCGATAGCATTAGTAGTGCACATAGACAGTAGTGGCACCCCGCGTGAACAGTAGGAGCAATGCACACGAACAGCAGTAGCAGCGTGTGCGGACAGCATTAGCTTCGTGTGTAGCACTGGTAGTAGGTAAGATAACACTAGCAGCAAAGGAAGGAGAAGATCCATATTCTGCTCTAGCAATCTGTACACATTAAGTGATCATTTTTCAGGGGAGGTTTCAATATAAACTCTTGATAAACTGACTAAATAAGGGTGGGATACCCTTGGAGTGATCAGGAGATCATTGTATGTGGTTAAGGAGTGATCCTTCCATAACCAAATTGTATCCCTTGATAACAAGAATGGATTGTGTGATTTAAGAGTGATCCTATCACATTGTGGACGTAGCTCACACATTATGGGTGAACCACGTAAAAATTATCATGTGTGCTTGGGTGCTTACACATTAATTTATATTTGTACGGTTGTGCTCACATAAAGAAGAAAAATAAAAAAGATCATCAATTCTAATAAGTCGCAGATGTTAAATCTGGATCGATTTGTAAAAAAAGTATGTCTCACACTGATTCACCCCCCTTTCAGTGTGAAACCTAAAATGGTCCTCATTAAGTGGTATTAGAGCCTGGTTCCTTTGTTGATCCAATTTTTCTGCTTGAAAGTGAAGTTATGCATTGCTGTGTGAGTTTTTATTTCTACTGCTACTTGAGATCATGGATAGCATGAATAGTGTCAATAGCAAAGGCATCCCTACGTTTGATGGACAGAATTATCAATTATGGAAGAATAGAATGCTCCCATATCTGATGTCCCTTAGTCTTGAAATGTTTAAGTCTGCTGTTAGTGGCTTCATCTTTGTTGCTAAAGGTAATCTTATGACGCTGGCTGATAAGAAAAACTTAGAGTGTGATGGAAAGGTGAGAAATGCCTTATATGCCTCCTTGTCCGATAAAGAATTCACCAAGGTGATGGGGTGCAACACAACAAAGCAAATCTGGGACAAATTGAAGAATATCTATGAAGGAGATAAGATTGTAAAGGAAGCCAAGCTACAAATTTGCAGGAGCAGATTCGAAGACATAAAGATGCAAAATGATGAGACTATGGACGTGTTCTTCATAAGAGTCAACGAAATTGTGTGCTCTATCAAAGGTTATAGAGAGGAGATCCACAATGCTACTTTAGTAAGGAAAATACTTAGAACCTTGTTAGAAGCTTACAACACCAAAGTGTCTTCTATAGAAGATAGAGATCTAGATAGGGTGCCCTTAGATGACCTGCACAACATATTGCTGGCTTATGAAATAAGAATAGCCCCAATGAAGAAAGAAAAGAAGTTTAAGTTGGAAAAGAAGCTGGCTTTCAAGGTAATGAGGAAATTAAACATTAAAGACCAAGAAAAGGAGTCTGACAGCAGCTCTAAAGAAGAGGATGGTGATACTAAGCTAGATGAAGTCATGACATACATCATCAAGAACTTGAGGAAAGGAAAAGGGAAGTATAAGGGAAAATTACCCTTGAAGTGCTTTAGCTGTGGAGCAATTGGGCACTTTGCTGTGGATTGCCCAAAGAGAAGAGAAGCAAATAGTGAGGATGATGATGAGTTGATCCTAAGGAGGAAGACAAAGCAATCTAGTTACTCCAAAGCTGGAAATTCAGGTGCCAAAGGGAAAAAGAAGTTCTTCAGATCCAAAAGAAGAAATTTCTTGAGCAAGTTGGAGGAAGAAAATTCTAAAGAAGAAAGTGATGATGATTCCAATGATGAGGCTGAAAAGGATGTGCTGGTCGCTCAAGTAGATGATAATCAAGAATCTTCTAGTGAGGAGAAATCAATAAAAGAGGAAGTGGATGAGTTGTTGGAGCAACTAAAAAATGAGTTGAGAGCTTGTATGCATAAAAACAACATGCTGGAAAAGGAGGTAATTCATCTTAAGAAACTGTGTGAAAATTCTTCTGTTGATGAATCTAATTTCTAGGTGAAGGTAAAGGAGTTTGAAGCAAAAGAGGAGTGCTTGAAGAGAATTGAGGAGTTGAGCATACTTGAGGCAGAGCAAGGCAAGATACACGAAGACCTTGGTGCTAAGGTGATTGCACAAGAGCAAGAGATGCTAACTTTGCAAGCTAAACTTCACAAGGCTAAGTCTGAGCTAAAGGAGCATGAAGAAAGCTTTATGGAGGCCATAGAAGTGAAAGAAGAGTCTTCATTAGCAAATGCCATCAAAGAGGCTTCTACCAAAAAGTTGGATGAGTGTCTAAGCAATCAAAGACCTCATTCCATGGGGAAGAAAAGACTTAGCTACATTGAAAAGCCAAGTGAGAAGGTAGAAGAAAAGAAGAAAATTGTGTTTATGCCTAAAAGCAAGCACAATGACGTGATGGAGAAGCGAGACCAATCCAAGTTAAAATGGGTTAGGAAAAATATGGTGAAGACTCCCATCCAAAGGAGATAAGCTATTAAAGATTGTGAGAAGGCTGCCACACCAGTTGCTAAAGAAAGAAGACATGAACTTAGTAAATGAAATAAATCTAGGTTTGTAGGTTTTTGCTAGAGTTGTGGTAAGTATGAGCACAAGGCTAATGCTTGTTAGTACACTTGACCTACAATAAAGAAAAGTGTGAGGTAGGAGTCTAAGGGGAGACTTTATAAAGAAAGGAGGCAATCTCAGGTGGAAAGAAGTCATGTTCCACTAAGAAATAGGTTTAATGTACTGGGAGAGGTTTTTGAAAGATGTGAAAGGGTTGGATACATTGCTGAGGATTGCTTGACATTGCTACCCAGTGAAGGAATGCAAAGGAGAACACCTACACATGCTCCCACATTTAGCTAAAGAAGAAAATGAGGAAGAGAAATGACTATGGTTGTGGAAGTAGCCTTAAAAGCTTCCAAAAAAGAAAAGTCATAGATCTTGGATAGTATCTGCTCTTCACATATGACAAGAGACTCCAATATGTTTAAGGAAGTATTAAAATATGATGGAGGATCAGTCATATTTGGCAATGATGGTGCCTTAAAGATTAAAGGTATTAGTGCTCTAAAATTGGTGCAGAAAAGTTGAAATCAAAGAAAGTGCTTTATGTTAAAGGGTTAAAATACAATCTCATTAGTGTTAGCCATCCTTGTGATGATGAACATGAACTTACTTTCAACAATAGTGGCTGCACAGTAAAGAGACTAAGAGATGTTGCTGTCCTTACTAAGGGTGAAAGTATAAATGGAAACTTATACCAGGTTTCCATAAGGAAGAACACATGCTACATGAACACCAAAAATAAGAATTTGTTGTGGCATAAGAAACTGAGACATCTTGGACAAAAGAGGACGAACTTAAGTATTCAGCCAACCCCTAGAGGCTGATGTATTCTCTAACCCCTCTCCCCTTCCCTTTTCTATTATTCTTGAAGTTCTCGACTTCACCCTAGGATCTACTAGTTTGTGATACTGAGAGGGGGGTGAATCAGTATCACCACAATTCACAGATATGTGAACAACTTCAACCTCTTCTTAAAAGCGAACTCTTTCTTAGATTCAACTAAGGTAGATCTATTGCTACCTACTAATCACAATAGTCCCCAAAGTCACCTTTCAAACACCTTGCCTAATAGATAATTCGAATGTTCTTGTTTAGGTCTTCTTTTAGGTTATGGGTTGGCTGATACTTTAGCTGCTTTCACAACTCAATTCAAAACACAAAACGTAAAGCAAATTAAGGACACACGAGATTTATGTAGTTCTGTCAACGTGACATACATCCACGGTGATAGGGACTCTCCCTTACCGAGACTATCCATTATACTTGAGAATTCCAGTTACAATAGATGTCTTAATCCTCTGTTCCTTTCGCTATTGCAATTACTAAGTAAGTACAATATAAAGAGTGTCACTTACTATTTCTACCCTTCTTCTAGCGTGTCTTGCCTCTATTGAATTGAATGGTTGCTTCACTACCACTTAGAAGTTCACCACAATACTCTCTAACCTCTCTTGAAGAAATCTAGAAATACGTTGAGTTCTTTTCGATGCTTCGCCGAATTCTTCCTTAGGTTGTCTCACACAGCTCCTGCTTTCACTGTCTTACGGTCTCACCCGTCTCCTTGTCTCACGACTCGCCTCACGTTTTTGGTTTGTCGTTCCACGTCTCATGGCCTGCCTCACATTTCTGGTTTGGCGTTACACGTCTCATGCACGTTTCTGGTTTGCACCCTTTGCTGGTCACACACCTCATGCACACTTCTGATTTGGTGTTTCACGTCTCATGTACGTTTTTGGTTTGCATGCCTTGCTGGGCACACGCCTTACCACCGTTTCTGGTTTGCACTTGTCCGTTTTACACCTCCGGAGAGCTTGGTTTGCTCTCCCGGTGGTCTCCCCTTTCACGGTTTCTCCTCTCTTCCCTTACAGACGGTGTGTTGTCTTCTCTCTTACATGAGTCACACAGTTTTCTCCAGCCGTCACACCTCTTTGCCGTGTGTTCTCCCTTGCCGTCCAGCCTTGCTTTGGCCGTTCTCCTCCTTGCTTGGTTGTCCACCCCTTTGCCATTGGTTGTGTTTGGCCGTGTAGATTGGTTTAGACATTTACCTTGTTTGGCCGTGTAGGTTGGTTTGGACGTTCACCTTTGGCTGTGTAGATTGGTTTGGATGTTCACCTTTGGTTGGCTGGTTGTCTCCCTTTGGCTGTCCCTTTGTGTTTTGTCATCCAGCCATTCCTCCCTTGTTTTCTCTCTTTGGCCGGTCACCCTTTGTGTTTTGCCATCCAACACTTTCTGATTTGTGATTTGCCGTTCACCTTTGGTTGCTGTCCAACCCTGTCTTCTCCTTTGCAGGTGGTGGTTTGCCATTTGCTCCCTTGTGTTTGCCAAGTGGTTTGCTTTGGACATCTTTTTGTTTGGCCGTCTCCTTCCTCACGTTTTCTCTCTTTGGTCGGCTGGTTGTCTAGGTTTGCTGTCCGTTTTGCTCAATTGCCAACTTTTGTTAATTTGTTGACTTCCAATGGCCTTTATATACTCCTCCATGAAACCCTAATAGGGCTTACTTGTGGCGAATTTACTGTCTTTCCCTTCCATGTGGCTTTTACGTTCTTGCCCCTCTATGTGGCTTTTACCTTCTTGCCCTTCCATGTGACTTTACTTTCTTGCACGCTTAAACCTAGTTGATAATAATTACAACCCATACAAGGCTGTGGGAATAACAATTCTTTAGATTTATTGTCAAAAGGAGAGATATTTTGCTCAAATCTAAATAAGGTGTATACTTATAAAAAGGGGGAGTATCTTGATGGATAAAGAGGGAGAACTTGTTAAGGGGGAGAAGCAAAAAGGGGGAGTAGCAAGAGAGATGCATATTTTAGGGGGAGCTATAAATAACAATGTAGGGGGAGCAGCAAATGTTGACAATTGTTATATGTGCATTGTTGGATTTAATGTGTTACCAACAAATCCAAAGGGGGATATTATTGAGCTCGTCTTTGATGGTTAATGTTGGATTTGTTGTCAACACCATCTCACTTGGTTATATATGTTGATTTGAGGTTATAAATGCCATTGAGATGCAGAGAGGTCATTAGGAAAAATCGTTAAGGACAGGTCAACCCTAATGTTGAAGAGTCAATGTTGATCATGACCCTAAATTTTAGGGGTTAAGATTGACCATTGACCATTAACCATTGACCCTAAATTTTAGGAAGTCAATGTTGACTATTAACCCTAAATTTTAGGACTTAAATTTGGCCGTTGATTATAAGGCAACCTTTGGGAATCAACGATGGCCATTGATGATCGTGTAGCCTCAATCTCAAGACTATATAAATACCCCTATGCTCTTTCAAAAAAGGGGTGTGTTGCAGAAAATATTGAGAGCCAGCCAAAGAGAGGTGAACGGCAAACCTAAAGCTAAAAGGAGAGGTAAACAGCAAGAGAGGACAGCCACCGCACCAGCAAGCTGTTACAAAGGTGATAGCAGCAGCTGGCCACTACATCAGCACATCCTGAAGGCTCTCTAGCAGACCAATAGCAACAAACGTCCCTGTAGGTCTAGGAGGGTATACCAGCACTAGCAGCATGTCGCTGCATGTCCAGGAGGGTATACTAGCAGCAGTAGCATTTCCAGGAGGATATACCCACACTAGCAAACACTACCAAGATAGCAGCCACACCAGCAAACCCTTATGAAAGCAGCAGTTGGCGCTAGCAAACCCTCACCAAGGCAGCAACCACACTGGTAAACCAACAAAGCAGCCAAGGAAGACAAACCAGAAGGAGGCAACAATAACTTCTGAGTCTAGCAGGAGGTGGAGCAGCAGCACAAGGATCCTGCATTAGCAACCAACATGTAGCAGTAGGTGGTGCACCAACAGACAACAGCAGTGACATAAAAAAACAGTTGTAGCGCGCACAAATAACAGCAACCTTGTGAGAAGACAACTGCTGTGTATAAGGATAGTAGTAGTGGCGTAAGCAGACAACAGCACTGCAGGTTGATAGTAGCAGTGGGGTGAGCAGACAATAGTAGCACGGGTGGATAGCAACAACAGCACGAGTAGACAGCAGCAGCACCCTCAGATAGTAGGAATAACATGTGTGGACAGTAGTAGTAGTGCGTGCGGATAGCAACAACGCATGCGAATAGAAGCAATAGCATGCGGGGCCAGCAGGAATAGCATGTGCTGTAAGCAACCGTAGTGCATGTGGACAACAGAAGCAGCACTTGTGGAGTGTGTGCAGATAGTAGTAGCTGTGCTTGTGAACAGTAAGAGCAGTGCATGTGAAGTGCGTGCGGGCAACAGCAGCAATGTGTGCAGACAACATTAGTAGCGTGCATAGACACCAGCGGAACCATGCGCGGACAATAGGAGTAGCACACATGAACAACAGTGGCAGCGCATGTGGATAGCATTAGTAGTGTGCGTAGACAGCAATGGCAACATGTACGAACAACATTAACATCGCGTGCAGCACCTGCAGCAGGTGAGACAACACCAGTAGCGAAGGAAGGAGAAGATCCATATTCTACTTTAGCAGTTTGTACACATTGAGTGATCATTTTCCAGGAAGGTTTGACCATAAACTCTTGATAAAGTGGCTGAATAAGGGTGGGATACCTTTGGAGTGATCGAGAGATTATCTCCTTGATCAGGAGATCATTATAAGTCGTTAAGGAGTGATCCTTCCATAAGTTATTAAGGAGTGATCCTTCCACAACCAAATTGTATCCCTTGATAACAAGAGTGGATTGTGTGATTTAGAAGTCATCATATCACATTGTGGACGTAGCTCACACATTGTGAGTGAACCATGTAAAAATTGTCGTGTGTGCTAGGGTGATTGCACATTAATTTATATTCATATAGTCACGCTCACATAAAAAAGAATAATAAAAAATTGGATCATTGACTTTAACAAGTCACAAAGGTTAAATCTGGATCGATTTGTAAAAAGTGTATATCTCACACTAATTCACCCCCCTCTCAGTGTGAGACCTAAAATGGTCCTCATCATACGACGTAAATTGGGTAAGAGAAACATAAGTCTTTTCAAGTTGTTTATGTGTTTTTGCGTTTGACTTAGTCATGAGATAACTCACAAGAAAATCCTTTTTTCCTTTATTGAAGTTCTTTCCCTTTTAAATCCTATGGTTAGTGCTAAAAAAATTTATTCCTCAACAAGCTCTCTATCAATAATTCTTAAAAAAAATTATGACTCCATCTTATTCATTATAATGTCCTTTAAATAAGTTGAATACATAAAGTTTTTAAAAACAAAAATAGAATATAAATATGCTAATTTATTACTTTATTAAAAATAGACTTCTAAAAATAATAAACTTTATAAATAAGATAACTACTATAGAAACAAACCAATTAACTAATAACTTCTTAGCTAATTGCCACATTAACTCCTAACCATCAACTCTTAAATAATGTCTTTATATACTTCCTCTCTATGAATGCATCTTAAATATTAGTACTCCCCATTGGACAAAGAGCATGTCCTTAAGCTCGAATTCAAGATAGGTCTTCTTAAATTCTTTAAGAAACTCCCAAGTCTCCTCTATTGACAGTCCCTTCTATTGCATTAATAACTCCCATTTTCCTTTATTGAGCCTAGCTTGTAAAATTGCTTTAAGAACTAGACATCATTTGTTATCCAATAATTATGGAAGAGGGACCGAAGTTATTGGTAGAGTTTCCTTGTGCTCTTTTGGTAAAGATACATGCACCACATTATGAATTTTACTTCCTTGTAGTAAGGCCAAATGATAAGCTACCTCACCAATTTCTTAGACTACTTAGAATGGTTTGAAATACTTAGGTGCTAGTTTCTGCAAATCCCCTTGAACCATTGATAACTACCTATAAGGTTGTAATTTCAGCCACACCTATGAACCAAATTAAAAGTGATCTCACGATAGTGAAGGTCATGTGCTTGCTTTAATCTTGTTTGTGCTTGGATTAATCACCCCCTTAATTTAACCAATACTTCATCTTGCTCCAAAAGGGCTTGATCTAACATATTTAACTTCATGACACCATGATCATAAGACAACAAACATGAGGGGTCATGACCAAGACCATCCAAAATGGTGTAACTTGTAAAGAGAAATGAAAAGATGTGTTACAATAAAATTTAGCCCAAGGAATCCATTCCATCCAACTCCATGGTTTATCCCTCATAAAACATTACAAGTATATCGTAGTGGTCTTATTCTCACCTTCATCTAACCATTTGATTGAGGATGACATGTAGATGAATAAGTCAAATCCATCCTATACAACTTAAACAACTCCCATGAAAACATAGTTATGAAAACTTTGCTCTATCACTCATAAATGACTCTATAAGGCCATGCAATTTGAAAATCCTCTCAAAAGACACATGAGCCACAGAAATAGTAATGTAAAGGTGCGCAATGTGTGTAAAATAAGGGATTTTAGAAAATTGGTCTACCATTATAAATAATAAAGACTTATCTTCATCTTTGGTAATCCATTAATGAAATCCATTGACATGTTGGCCTAAATTTGAGTGGGAATAGTTAAGGGTTACATTAACCTTACATTAATGAAATCCATTGACATGTACTAGTAGGTGTTTGGTTTAAGGGCATTCAAAATCATGCATTTGATTAACCTTAATAGAATTAGTGGTCAATTTTTTTTATTCATTCTACTAGTACATGCTCCTAAGAAATAGGAAAATGAATTTTCCATTTAACTAGATGCAAGCTCTATATAACTACCCCAATTGATTTTATACGATTTGAGCTAGATAGCAAAGCAAAAATGGAGAACTTGAGACTTATCCTTCTTTTTTTTTTTTTCAATGCATGGAAAATGAACATGAGAGTTATCCATGAAATGAAACATCCTAAAGCAAATGGTTCCTTAAAGTGATTGAAACAAACAAAAGAATGCTCACATAGGGTGAAAGGCCGTTTCCATTTTAACTACCTTTAAGTCAAGTTCCGATCAATCAAGGACCAAAGTATGAAGATAGGATTTATGGGTCTCCTCTTGCCATACTGTTAGATCAATCATTGCTTTAAACTACACTCTTTTCCTTCTCAACTCCTAAGCCCAGCCTTAAAGTTTATCCTCTTATCCTTCCTGTCCAATAACTCCAACAACCTCATTTATGCCTAATTATAGCTTGAAACAGAAATTAATTTTGAAATTTGTGCAATTAACCCCTATAGTAATTATAACTAAATTCAAATATAGCTAATTAATGTTGTTAGGCGTTGCCATTATCAAAACACCAACGCAATGGCAATTTAACCTACTTATAACCACCATACTCTAATAATAGATGTTAATTGGCTAAGGTCCATACTAATGGCATAAGGTCAAATCCAATGGCAAATGGGACATTAAGCCATGCTGTTTCGGGTTTTAGGGGATAATATACACATCGCATTATTTCGGGCTTTAGCAAAAAAACAATCATAAGCTTGACCAAAAGTCCAGCAGAAACTAGAAGTAGACCTTGTAATAGAATATTTTCTACTTTTCTACTTAAGAGATTTTATGTTTCTTTTAATTACTTAACAAAAATGCCAAAGCTAACCCCAACAAAAGAAAATACACTATAACTTCCCATTTTATAACTTTTGATTCGTCAAATTTTCTTCAAATGGCATATCTATATCACAAAATTTGATGCAAAAATGCAATGGCTATGTGGTCATAACAAAAAACAAATGTAAACATGAAAGATACCCTCTGCCTCAACTAGTAAACCATACAAACCACATTAAATTAGCAAGTGATAGTCAACCATGTTAACGTCAATAGCGATTAACAATGATTCAACCTTGTTTAGCAAAAATCTCTTTTGATTGGCAATAAAACACATGACAAATTTTACACTACCTTGTTTTTCCTAAAATGTATACACAGAGCATACAAAATCATATATTTAGATGACTGATTTGAAAAAGACTATGGATGAATATTTATCATTTGTTAAATAGGAAAGTCAAAGGCTAGTCACACTTTTGCAACTAAAAACTTATAGAGTAGCAAGCTAAAAACAAAGGGGGAGTTTTGAACTAGAATTTGGGTGCCCAAGAAGGCAACAGCAGCACTTTATAATAATCACTATTACCGTGCTCTTCTATTGGCCTAAACAGAGAAACCAACACATTTAAAAGCAGCAACATGCTTGAAGATGACCAAAACAGGACAACTTACTCTAAACAAAAGGTTATCAAGAAATGCTAATCACTAAAATTCAGACCAACTCTTTGAACACTAACAAAATTTTCACAAAAATTGAATGATAGCTACCATAAGCAACTAAATCAGATTAACTCTTTCAACATTGTCATGGTCATTGGCCCCATGTTAATTTAATTGAATCTATGATTCATGGTTTTGAAATAACCTATAGGACATTAAAAAGAACATTAACATTCTAAATGAAAAAGCCTACAATGGAAGAAAGTGCACTGTTGTGGAAGAAGACTGAGACCAAAGTATAATACTGGATGCGAAAGAAAAGTTCCAAAAAAAATACTAAAAATTTCCACAAGTTCATTTTTCACAAAATCATGCAAAATTTCATTCAAAAGTATAAACTTTTTAATTGTCT
The DNA here is from genome assembly GCA_021533255.1 of Ceriops tagal. Classification (NCBI taxonomy): domain Eukaryota; kingdom Viridiplantae; phylum Streptophyta; class Magnoliopsida; order Malpighiales; family Rhizophoraceae; genus Ceriops; species Ceriops tagal. The sequence goes on along the minus strand of CM038605.1, from coordinate 6,459,058 downwards.
TCAGCCATTTTCCACCAACACATGAATAGGTACTACATGGAGAAAGTTGGACTAAAAAGAGGCATACAGCTTCCTTATTTGCATTGACAATGTCTGATAGTGATGTGTCTTTGCAAATGTTCTATCTTTTCTTTTGCTTTGTTGCATGATGAGCCATAAACGGAACAACTGCATAAACAATCTATACTGCAACTATATTGTAGTATGTATGATCTAGAATAAGACAAAAATGTTTTTGGTCTTTTCCCTCATTTACATTGATGATATATAACATGCATGATCAAATCTTCAACTAAAGTTAGACCATGTTAGAGGGGTTTAAAGGAATCATCAATTGAAATATAAATTTCACATGAATAAGAGATATCATAAAAAAATAGGGGAATACTAAAATAAAAATAAAAAAGGAGGTGAGAAAGATAGAGAGATAATGAACATGGTTTTGGGAAATGGTAGAGAGGAAAGAAAGAAATAAAAAAAAAAAGGAAAAAACTAGGAGGAAGATTCCTCCTTAGTTGAATCTCCTTTTATCTTCTTTAAGGTACATATCAACATTTGATCTGTGTTTATTTTAAGGTAGCAAACTTGTGCTTTGTGTTTGTTTTAAAGTAGGAGTGTGTGAGAGAGAGAGAGAGAGAGGTAAGCTACAGAGGAGAGTAAAAGGTTCGAGCAAGAGAGAAAAAATTAGAACTAAGAGAACCATTTGGACCCTTTTAAACGTCAGAGCTTTTATTTGTCTAGATTTAATTCTTTTGGTCTCTTAATGGTCTAGAAAACCAATAATATTAAGATCATGAGATTAGGCCACATAAACTGCAACAGTATTGTGTGTAGACAGCATTAGTAGCACGCACAGACAGCAGTGGCACCACCCGTGGACAGTAGGAGTAGTGCACACGAACAACAGCGACAGCGCATGCGGACAGCATTAGCAGCGCGTGTGGACAGCAATGGCAATATGTACGGATAACATTAGTATCGTGTGCAGCACCTGTAATGGGTGAGACAACATCGGTAACAGAGGAAGGAGAAGATCCATATTCTGCTTTAGCAATTTGTACACATTGAGTGATCATTCTCTTGGAAAGGTTTCATTATAAACTCTTGATAAAGTGGCTGAATAAGGGTGAGATACCTTTAGAGTGATCAGTAGATTAACTCATTCAATGAGAGGTCATTATAAGTAGTTAAGGACTATTCCTTCTATAAGTAGTTAATGAGTGATCCTTCCATAACCAAATTGTATCCCTTGATAACAAGGGTGGATTGTGTGATTTAGGAGTGATCTTATCACATTGTAGACATAGCTCACACATTATGAGTGAACCACGTAAAATTTGTTGTGTGTGCTTGCCCATTAATTTATATTCATATAGTCGTGCTCACATAAAGAAGAAAAATAAAAATTGGATCATTGACTCTATCAAGTCACAAAGGTTAAATCTGGATCGATTTGTAAAAAGTGTATATCTCACACTGATTCACCCCCCCTCTCAGTGTGAGACCTAAAACGGTCTTCATCATATGATGTAAGTTGGGTAAGAGAAACATAAGTCTTTTCAAGTTGTTTATAATATGTGTTTTTGCATTCGACTTAGTCATGAGATAACTCACAAGAAAATCCTTTTTTCCTTTTTTAAATCCTATGGTTGGTGCTAAAAAAATTTGTTCCTCAATAAGCTCTCTGTTAATAATTCTTAAAAAAAATTATGACTCCATCTTATTCATTATAATGTCCTTTAAATAAGTTGAATACATAAAGTTTTTAAAAACTAAAATAGAATATAAATATGCTAACTTATTCTTTTATTAAAAATAGACTTCTAAAAATAATAAACTTCATAAATAAGATAACTACTATAAAAACAAACCAATTAACTAATAACTTCTTAGCTAATTGCCACATCAACTCATAACCATTAACTCATAAATAATCTCTTTATATACTTCCTCTCTATGAATGCATCTTACATATTAGTACTCTCCCTTGGACAAAGAGCATGCCCTTAAGCTCGAATTCAAGATAGGTCTTCTTAAATTCTTTAAGAAACTCCCAAGAAGTCTCCTCTATTGGCAGTCCCTTCTACTGCACTAATAACTCCCATTTTCTTTTATTAAGCCTAGCTTGTAAAATTGCTTTAAGAACTAGACTTGATTTGTTATCCCATAATTATGGAAGAGGGACCGAAGTTATTGGTGGAGTTTCCTTGTGCTCTTTTGGTAAAGATACATGCACCACATTATGAATTTTACTTCCTTGTAGTAAGGCCAAATGATAAGCTACCTCACCAATTTCTTAGACTACTTAGAATGGTTTGAAATACTTAGGTGCTAGTTTCTGAGAATCCCTTTGAACCATTGATAACTACTTATAAGGTTGTAATTTTAGCCACACCTATAAACCACCTTAAAAGTGATCTCATGATAGTGAAGGTCATGTGCTTGCTTTAATCTTTCTTATGCTTGGATTAATCACCCCCTTAATTTAACCAATACTTCATCTTGCTCCAAAAGGGCTTAATCTAACATATTTAACTTCGTGACACCATGATTATAAGACAACAAACATGAGGAATCATGACCATACACCACACTGAAGTTTCCGACTTCTTCCTAGGATCTATTAGTTTGTGATACTGAGAAATGGGGTGAATTAGTATCACCACAATTCAAAATTCGTAGGTAAGTGAACAACTTCAACCTCTTCTTAAAAGTGAACTCTTTCTCAGACTCGACTAAGGTAGATCTATTGCTACCTACTAATCACAATAGTCCCCAAAGTCACCTTTCAAACACCTTGCCTAATAGACAATTCGAATGTTCTTGTTTAGGTCTTCGTTAGGTTATGGGTTGGCTGATACTTTAGCTGCATTCACAACTCAATTCAAAACACAGAACGTAAAGCAAATTAAGGACACACGAGATTTACGTGGTTCCGTCAATGTGATGTACATCCACGGTGGTAGGGACTCTCCCTTACTGAGACTATCCACTATACTTGAGAATTCCAGTTACAATGGATGTCTTAATCCTCTGTTCCTTTCACTATTGCAATTTCTAAGCAAGTACAATAAAAAGAGTGTCACTTACTGTGTCTACCCTTCTTCTAGCTTGTCTTGCCTTTGTTGAATTGAAAGGCTGCTCCACTATCACTTAGAAGTTCACCGCAACGCTCTCTAACCTCTCTTGAAGAAATCTAGAAATATGTTGAGTTCTTTCCGATGCTTCGTCGAATTCTTCTCTAGGTTGTCTCACACAGCTCCTACTTTCACTGTCTCACGGTCTCACCCATCTCCTTATCTCACAGCTCGCCTCACGTTTCTGGTTTGCCATTCCATGTCTCACGGCCTGCCTTACATTTCTGGTTTGGCGTTACACGTCTCATGCACGTTTCTGGTTTGCACCCTTTGTTGGTCACATGCCTCACGCATGCTTCTGATTTGGCGTTTCACGTCCTACGTACATTTCTGGTTCGCACGCCTTGTTGGTCATACGCCTTACCACCATTTCTGGTTTGCACTTGTCCGTTTCACACCTCTGGATAGCTTGGTTTGCTCTCCCTGTAGTCTCCTTTTTCACAGTTTCTCCTCTCTTCCCTTACGGACGGTGTGCATTCTTCTCTCTTACGTGAGTCACACGGTTTTCTCCAGCCATCACACGGTTTCCCTTGCTGTCCAAGCTATCCCTTGGTGTTATCTCCTTTTGTCATGTGTTGTCTCTTGGCCGTCCACCTTGCTTTAGCTGTCCACTCTTGGTTGGCCGTTCTCCTCCTTGTTGTCCACACATATTTGGCCGTTCACCTTTTTGCTTGGCCATGTAGGTTGGTTGGACGTCCTCTCTCTTTCAGCTGGTGGTGGTATTGCCATCCAGCACTTGCTGTCCAGCCGTTCCTCCCTTGTTTTTCTCTCTTTGGCCGGTCACACACTAGGTTTTCCTCTTTTTGGACGGTTGCTCTAGGTTTTGGCCGACTCCTCTTGCTTTGCATTGTCTCTTTGGCCAGCCAGCACCTGTTTTCTGCCGTGTATACTCTTTTGGCTGGTCACACTAGGTTTCCCGTTCACCTTTGGTTGTTGTCCAGCCGTGTCTTCTCTCTTTGGTGTAGGGTTTTGCTTTCTCTTTGGTCAGCCGATTGATCCATCTTCTTGTTTGCCGAATGGTTTTGCTTTAGGTTTAGTTGTTTTTGCTCAATTGCCAACTTCTTGCTTGGACGTCTCTTCTCTTTGGACGGTTTCCCTCTCTTCTTGCTGTGTACCCTCTCTTTCCATCTCTCCTTTCTTTTGCAAGTGGTGTGTTGCTGTTTCAGATTTTCTTTCCTTCGCCCCCTTTCAGTCGTCATGTATTTTCTCTCTTTTTCCCCTATTCTGCCGACGGTGGTCTCTCTCTTCTTTGGGCTATTGGATTTTTCTCTCCTTCCCTTGTTTTATTGACGGTGGTCTCTCTCTTCCTTGGGTTGTTAGATTTTTCTCTCCTTCCCTTGTTCTGCTGTCGGCTCACTTGGTTGGCCGAGCTGTTGTTTCATCCATAATAGCTAAGTACAAGCCTTAGTAGCAACCACATATTTAGCCTTTGCAGTACTTAGAGTCATTGAATTTTGCTTCTTGTTATGCCTTGAAACACATCTACTACCCAAATAAAATGCACCACCCAGCATTGACCTTCTGTTATCACAATTTTTAGCCCAATCTGCATTTGTATACCTATACAAATTAAGCGATCCACTTTTATCATAAAGCAGTCCATAATTTTTTGTGCCTTTCACATACCTTAGAATTCTCTTAACCACCACAAGATGAGATTCCTTGGGGTCACTTTGAAATCTAGCACAAAGTGTTACAACAAAAACAATATTAGGCCTTAATGCTGACAAATACAGTAAGCTTCCAATCAACTTTCTGTATTCCTTATGATCAACCATGTTGTCTTCTTTATCCTTGCTTAACTTTGTTCCAACCGTGATGGGAGTGTTTACTTCTTTAAAGTTCTTCATCCCAAACATTTTTAGCAGCTCACAAGTATACTTTTCTTTAGAGAGAAAAATTCTAGCCTTGCTTTGCAACACATGTAATTCTAAGAAGAATTTCATTTCACTGTCTATGGACATCTCAAACTTCTTCTTCATCTGCTCAGCAAAGGTAGTGCATAGGGCCTCCTTTTTTGCAGCAAAGATTATGTCATCAATATAAAGCACAATAATTAATTAGCCTTGGTTGTCTTCCTTTATGTACAAGTTGTTGTCCACATTCCATTTTCTAAACTTCATATTTTTAAGGCATGTATTTAGCTTGGAATACCATGCTCTTGGAGCTTGCTTTAACCTATATAAAGCCTTGTTTAATCTGCACGCACTTGAACTATCATGATCAAGTATAAAACCATTAACCTATTTAATAAATACCTCTTCTTCAAGCTCTATATTCAGAAATGTAGACTTCACATCCATCTAATTGACTTTGTAGTTCCTTTGAGCATAGTAATGAATATTCTAATTGCTTCATGTCTGGCCATCGAAGCAAAGGTCTCTTCAAAGTCAACACCTTCTATTTGTGAGTAGCCTTTATAGACAAGTCTTGCTTTGTTCCTTACCACCTCAACTTTTTCATTGATCTTATTTCTAAGCACCCACTTGGTTACAATGATGTTTTTCCCTTTAGGTCTAAGTACTAAACACTAAATGTTGTTCTTTTCAATTTGATCAAGCTCTTCATTCATAGAACATACCCATTCCTTGTGCTTTAATGCTTCTTCCATGAATTTGGGTTCCACCTTGGAAATAAATAAGGTTTGTTCACTACCTCTTAGTCTTCTTCTACTCTACATAGAGTCCTCTTTACTTCTAATAATGTTTTTGGCCTTAACTTCAGCTTTGACTCTTTTATGAGTTTGGGAATGCCTTGATTCTTCTTCTTCATCACTTGTAACTTGAGAATCAACATTTTCCTCATGTAGAATGGCCTCGGATTCATCACTTTCAAACTCTTTTCGGCTATCATACATGGCATCTTCAGCTTCCTCAAGCTAGATTGCATTGTAGCACCATTTTCAATCACTTTAACATCAAAGTTGTCTACCATTTTTAACAACCTTTTGTCGTAGCATTTGAAGCCTCTTCCATTTGGTACATAGCCCAAGAATATGCCTTCATCAGCCTTTTCATTGAATTTGTTGAGATGCTTGCCTTTGACTTTAATGAGACACGAGCTTCTAAACACTTTAAAGTGTTTTACACTTGACTTCTTTTCATACCATAGCTCATAGGGTGTCTTCACTATATATGGTCTCATCAAACATTTATTTTAATTCTGAGTTGTAGTGGTGATAGCCTTTCTCCAATAAGTGTGTGAAGTACCATGCTTAACCAACATGGTTCGTGCCATCTTTATTGTGCTTTTATTCTTCCTTTCGGCCACTCCATTTTGTTGAGGTGTGTAGGGACTAGCATATTCATGCTTCACTCTGTGCTTCTCCAAATAATCTTCAAATTTACCACATGTGTATTTTGTCCCATTGTTTATCCTAAGCCTTTTAATTTTTCCCCCTAAATGGTTTTCAGTTAGCATCCTATAGCTCTTGAAATTATTAAGAGCCTTTAATTTATGTTTAAAGAACATAATGCAAGCCATTCTTGTAAAATCATCAATGAAGGAGATAAAGTACCTACAACCCTTGGTTGATCTTTGTCTCATAGGCCCACAGATGTTCGAATGTATGAGCTCTAATGGCTTTTTTGTTTGAACCTCTACATTTTTGTGAGGGAGCATTCACCATCTTCCCTTTTTGACATGTGCTGCAAATTACATCTCTCTCTCTCACATCTTAGTTTGGGTACATTTCTCACAGCTTCATTTTTGGATAGCTTGTTTAGCCCCTTTTGTCCAAGATGTCCTAATCTTTTTATGCCATAACAAGTTCTCATTTTTGGTGTTTATAAAGCATGTGTTTTTACTTCTAGAAACTTGGTACAAGTTTCCATTTGTTCTTTCACCCTTAATAAGAACAACACCATCTTTTAATCGCTTTACTGTGTAGTTACTCTTGTTGAGAGTAACTTCATATCCATCATCATAAAGCTAGCTAACACTGATAAGATTGTGTTTTAGCCCTTCAACATATAGCACTTTCTTTGATTTCAGTTTTTCTGCACCAATTTCAATAGCATTGGTACCTTGAATCTTTAAGGCACCATCATTGCCAAATTTGATTGACCCTTCATCATATTTTGCTACTTCCTTTAACATCTTTGAGTCTCCTATTCTCATATTTTTATTGATGTGTGCCATGACTTCATCCAGTTTAGTATCACCATCTTCTTTTCCAGAGTTGTCAGATTTTTCTTCACAATCTTTAATCTTTAATTTCTTCATTGCCTTGAATGTCAGCTCTTTCTCCACCTTAGACTTCTTTTTTTTCTTTATTAGGGCTATTCTTATTTCATAAGCCACCAATATGCTGTGCAAATCATCTAAAGGCAGCCTATCTAGATCTCTATCTTTTATGGAAGAGACTTTGGCATTGTACGCTTCTGACAAGGTTCTAGGTATTTTCCTTACTATAGTGGCATCATTGATCTCCTACCTACAGCCTCTAATGGAGCACACAATTTTGTTGACTCTTATGAAGAAGTTATCCATAGACTCATCATTCTGCATCTTTATGTCTTTGAATTTGCTCTTCCAAATTTATAACTTGGCTTCCTTCACAACCATATTTCTTTCATAAATGTTCTTTAATTTGTCCCAAATTTGCTTGATTGTGTTACACCCTATCACTTTGGTGAATTATTTATTTGATAAGGAGGCATATAAGGCATTTCTCGCCTTTCCATTATACTCCAAATTCTTCTTATCAGCAGGTGTCATAACATCACCTTCAGCAACAAGGATGAAGCCACTAACAACAAACTCAATCACATCAAGACCAAGGCACATCAGATATGAGAGCATTCTATTCTTCCATAATTGATAATTCTGTCCATCAAAAGTAGGGATGCCCTTATTGTTAACACTATTCATGTTATCCATGATTTCAATTAGTAGTAGATATAAGAATTCACAGGAGCCACAAATAACTTTAAATCAAAGCAAGTAAATTGGATCAACAAAGGAATTAGCTCCAATACCACTTGATGAGGATCTTCTTAGGTCTCACACTGAGAGGGGGGTGAATTAGTGTGAGACACTCATTATTTATAAATCTTTTCAAATTTAACCTTTATGACTTGTTAAAGCCAATGATCCAATTTTAATTTTTCTCCTTTATGTGAGAGCAGTCATACAAATATTAATCAAATGTAAGCACCTAAGAACACACACCAATTTTTATGTGGTTTACCTATAATGTGTGAGCTATGTCCACGGTGTAATAGGATCACTCCTAAATCACACAATCCACTCTTGTTATCAAGGGATACAATAATGTTGTAGAAGGATCATTCCTTAACCACTTGTGGAAGGACTACTCCTTAACCACTTATAATGATCTCCCAATTAAAGAGTTGATCTCCTGATCACTCCAAGAGTATCCCACCCCTTTTCAATAAGTTTATTAAGAGTTTATAATGAAAAGTTTCCTGGAGAATGATCACTCAATGTGCACAGGCTGCCAATATAGAACAAAGATCTTTTCCTTCCTTTACTGCCGGGTGCTATCTCACCTGTTGCCTTGGCAAGTTGTCTCCTTTGCCACTGCAAGCCACTGGACTAGGACACATTTTCTCCTCTGCTAGACCTGTTGCTATTGCTACTTGCACGTGCTACTATCACTACCTATATATGTACGCGCTATTATCATTGCCTACACATTCTATTGTTACTGCATGCATGTTTTGCTGTCACTGCCTGCACGTTCTACTGTTACTACCTGCACATTTTGCTGTCGCTGCCTACATGTGCACGAGTTGCTATCTCTGCCTGTGCATTTTGCTATTGCTGTTTACATGTGCACGGGTTACTATTGTTGCCTATACGTTATATTATTGCTGCCTACACATACACAAGCTGTTATTGTTGTCTGCACATGCTGTTATCGCTGTGATTGCTTGCTGGACATGCTGCAATTTCTGGGATCGCCTGATGGACTTTCTGTTAGTGCTACAATTGCTAGGATTGCCTACTAGACTTGCTATAATTTCTTGAATTATAGGCTGCTGAACGTGTTTTTGGTGTAGGGAATGCTTGCTTGTTGTGGGAATGCCTATTGGTTGTGCTACTGTTGCAAGGAATGCCTGCTAGTGCTAGTTTGGTGTGGTTGCCGACTGCTGTACCCTCCTTGATTGGTTTAGTTTTCCAACCGCTCCTCTCCTTTGGTTTGGTTTTTCGGTTGCTCCTCTCTTTGGTGTGGCTAGTTGTTATACCCTCTTTTGGTATGGCCAGTTGCTACACCTCTCCTTTGGTGTGGCCAACTACTGCACCCTCTTGGCAAATGTGTGTTGGAGTAATAGGTTGAGAATGAGGAGAAATGTGAGGCAAGAGTCTAGGGGGAGACTCTATCGAGAAAAGATACAATCTCAAGTAGACAAAAGTCATATTCCATTGAGAAAGAGTTTTGATTTATTGGGAGAGATTTGTGGAAGATGTGAAAAAGTTGGACACACTGCTGAGGACTACTTAACATTACTGCCCGGTCAAAGAATGCAAAAGAGAACAAGGCAACCATTGTTGCTTGGTCAAGGAATGCAAAGGAGAACACCTATACAAGCTCCACAATTTGACCAAAGAAGAAGAAGAGGAAGAGAAACATCTATGGTTGTGGAAGTAGCCTTAAAAGCTTCCAAGAAAGAAAAGTCATGCATCCTAGACAGTAACTGCTCTTCACACATGATAGGAGACTCCAAGATGTTGATGGGAGTAGCCAAATATGATGGAGGGTCAATTAAATTTGGCAATGATGGTACTTTAAAGATTCAGGGTATTGATGCTACTAAAATTGTGTAGAAAAGCTGAAATCGAAGAAAGTGCTTTATGTTGAAGGGCTAAAACACATTCTAATCAGTGTTAACTAGTTATATGATTATGGACATGAAGTTACTTTCAACAAGAGTGGTTGCACAGTAAAGAGATTAAAAGATGGTGCTGTTTGTACTAACAGTGAAAGAACAAATGGAAACTTATACCAAGTTTCCAAAAGCAAAAACACATGCTATATGAGCACTAAAGATGAGAATTTGATATGGTATGAAAGATTGGGACATCTTGGACAAAAGGGGCTGAACTTAAGTATTCAACCACACCTTAAAGGATGAGGTATTCTCTAATCCCCTCTCCCCTTCCCTCTTCTATTTAAAAGTTAATGGTTAGAAACAAACCATCTTATTCATTATAATGTCCTTTAAATAAGTTGTATATATAAAGTTTTTAAAAGCTAAAATAGAATATAAATATGCTAACTTATATTTTTATTAAAAATAGACTTCTAAAAATAATAAACATCATAAATAAGATAACTACTATAGAAACAAACCAATTAACTAATAACTTTTTAGCTAATTGCCACATCAACTCCTAACCATTAACTTTTAAATAAAAGAGGGAAGGGGGAGATATTTTGCATAAATCCAAAGAAAGTATGTATTGATACAAAAGGGGAGAACATGTCAAGGGGGAGAAGCAGAAAAGGATAGTTAAACCAGGTTAAGGGAGATGCATGGTTCAAGGGGAGCAATGAATGACTATGTGTAGGGGATGTTGTGCATGGTTAGATTTAATGTGTTGCCAACAAATCAAAAGGGGGAGATTGTTGAGCCCATCTTTGATGGCTAATATTGGATTTGTTGTTAACACCATCTCACATGGTTATATATGTTGATTTAATATTTTGAATGCTGTTAAGATGCAGAGAGGTCATTGGGCAAAACCGGTGATGATAGGTCAACCCTGGAATTGAGGAGTCAATGTTGATTGTGACCCTAAATTTTAAGGGTCAAGATTGATCATTGACTGTTGATTGTTGACCCTAAATTTTAGGAAATCAATGTTGACCATTAACCATAAATTTTAAGAATCAAATCTGGTCATTAATTGTCGAGCAACATGTGGGAATTTACGATGACCATTGGTGATCATATAGCCCTAATACCAAGGCTCTATAAATACCCTTAGATGTCTTGCAAGAAGGAGGTATGCTATAGAAAATTGAGAGAGTTTGCCAAAGAGAGAAAAAAAGAAGTAGCAGCTACTAGCAAGAGGTGAAGTAGCAGCCGGTAGGTGGTGGAGCAACAATAGAAGGGTTCTACACCAGCAACCAATGCGCGAGGATAGTAGCAGCGGCATGAGAAAACAGCTGCAATACCCGGGGAGAGCAGCATCAGTGCGAGAAAATTGCTGTAGCATATAAGGAGAGCAGCAATGGCTCGAGAAAATTGCTGTAGCCCGTGTGGAGAGCAATATAGCGATGCAAGAAATCTGCTGCAACGCGTGAGGAGAGCAACAGCGGTGCGAGAAAACAGCTATAGGGCACAGGGAGAGCAATAGCAGCACAAGAAAACAGCTACAGCGCATGGGGAGAGCAGTAGCAACGCGAGAAAACAGCTGCAACGCACAGGGAGAGCAGCAGTGGCGTGAGAAAACTGCTACAGCACATGAGGAAAGCAGCAGTGCATGCAGATAACAACAATAGCACACACAGACAGTAGACACAGCACGTGTAGATAATAGGAACAACGTGTGTGAACAGCAGTTGCAGTGCGTACAGACAGCAAGCGCAAAGAGCATGGACAGTGGGTGCAGAGAGCGCAGATAACGGGTGTAGTGCAGAGAGCATGGATAGTGGGCGCAAAGCATGTGTACAGTAGGCGCAAAGAGTGCGGATAGTAGGCGTGGCATACGGCAACAGCGGTCACAGCACGCGCTGACAGCAGGCACAAAGAGGGCTGACAGCAAGCGCAGAGAGAGCGAACAGTAGGGGCAGCATGTGGGGATACTTCCTAAATCATACTGCCTTAGAAAACAACTGCTTACACAAATGTTCAGTAGCTTTCAAGTTGTAATACTTGGTGGTGTTTGCTGGTGCAGCTATATCCTCCTAGACGTGCTGCTAGTGCAAGGAAGCCTCCTGGATGTGCTGATACTGCTACGAAGCCTCTTGGACGTGTTGCTAGTGCAGGGAAGCCTCCTAGATGTGCTGCTGTTATTGGGAAGTCTCATGGATGTGTTGTTTTTGTTAGTATACCCTTCTAGATGTGCAGGGACGTGCTACTGGTGCAAGGAAGCCTCTTGGATGTGCTGGTATGGTGGCAGGCTACTGCTGTCATCTTCGTGAGGGCTTGTTGGTGCAGTGGCTATCTTGGTGAGGGTTTGCTGATGTAGGTGGCCGGCTACCTTACTCTCTTTCTTTCCTCCTTGGTCAGCTACCTTGCTCTCTTTCTTTCCTCCTTGGCCGGCTGCACCTTGCTTAGTGGCTGCTTTCTCTTTGCCGTTCACCTCCCTTTTTCTCTAGGTTTGCTGCTCACCTCTCTCTTTGGCTGACTCTCTCACTTTTCTGTAGCACACACCCTTCTTGCAAGATGCATAGGGGTATTTATAGAACCTTGAGATTAGGGCTACACGATAATCAACTATCATCGTTAATTCCCACATGTTGTCCTACAATCAACAGTCAAATTTGATTCCTAAAATTTAAGATCACAATCAATGTTAACTCCGCAACGAGAGGGTTAACATGTCATCACCGATTTCTCCCAATGACCTTATTAGATCTCAACGACATTCATAATATCAAATCAATACATATAACCATGTGAGATGATGTTGACAACAAATCTAACATTAGCCATCAAAGATGGGCTCACCACCTTGGCTTGATCATTGGCTAGTGCTGCCAACACTTTATAAATACAGTAAACACATTTCAAAGGCATTCATAACATCAAATTAACAAGGACAAATCTATGAGATGCTGTTGGCAATAAATCCAACATTAGTCATTAAAGATTGGCTCAACAAAGTGTTTTTTGCATATTGCATCTTAGTATAATAGACAGAAAGGAATGTTTTTAAAATATAACAGTCTTTTTTCTCACAATAAATATTAATGTTTACAGCCCAGTTATGATTTTAAACAGAAGGTGAATGCATGGCAAAATGATTTTCTTTCTCGTTTATAATATAAGGCAAATAGAGTAGTGGGTCTATAATGTTGGTATTACATTTAAAATGCCTATATGTCCCTTTTATTTTGGATGACAGTTTTATTAGGGGTAACATATAATTACCCAAGGTGATAAAAAGTAGCTTGATTGACTACATCTTTAATTTCATGCGTTCCTTTTGGACAAAGGAGCGCGAAGTTGTAATCATTTAGCACTATGTAAGTATTAAAGTTCTATTATGTTGTATAAATTTGAGTAAGTGGTATAAAAGATTTGATTGTTGAATAAAAATTTATTGTGCAATTTAGTTCAAAATCTTTTGTGTCTATGTTGCGTTGTGTTAAGGATGTATTACAATTTACTAAAATGAATTAATTTAAAATCTAAAACATGTGCAGGAGATGATTAAAGAAGAAAAATGAATAATGAAGAAGCAACAAGATAAGACCATGGAATCCAAGCAAACTAAAACAATGGTCATTGAAAGAGAGTTAGGAATAGAGATCATAGAAGGGGTGTTAGAGGTAGGGATGAGTTTGAGTGTACGAAGGATTTTTTCCAACTTTTACCAAAAATATGTTAAGCTAAGGGGATTCAGTATTATAAAGTAAGGGTTATGAAGAGAAGACGATAAGGAAGCTAAGTATCAAACATTTGTATGTGTTCACGTTCTATCACATATAAGTATGGGCTAAACAAGTTGAAACCAAGGATAAGTGGTCAAGTAAGGTGCTTAGCAAGGATTTATGTGAATAAAAGAGATGGGAAGTGGAAAATAATAAAATACATCGATGAGCACAATTATATATTGAGTCCTAATAAAGTTAGATTTCATAGGCAACATTAGTAGATGCTGATCCAATTCAAAAGGAAGCTTGAAAATCAGTAGCATGTCCAAGAGGATACACCCATACTAGCAAACACCACCAAGACAACAGCCACACCAGGAAATCCTTACCAAGGCAACAGCCGCACCAACAAACCCTCACCAAGGTAGTAGCTGCACCAACAAACCAACAAAGTAGCCAAGGAAGACAAACTAAAAGGAGGCAAGATACACGAAGACCTTAGTGCTAAGGTGATTGCACAAGAGCAAGAGATGCTGACTTTGCAAGCTAAACTTCATAAGGCTGAGTTCAAGCTAAAGGAGCATGAAGAAAGCTTTATGGAGACCATGGAAGTGAAAGAAGAGTCATCATCATCAAATGCCATCAAAGAGGATTCTACCAGAAAGTTGGATGAGTGTCTAAGCAATCAAAGGCCTCATTTCATGGGGAAGAAAAGACTTGGCTACATTGAAAAGCCAAGTGAGAACGTAGAAGAAAAGAAAGAGATTGTGTTTATACCCAAAAGCAAGCACAATGATGGGATGGAGAAGTGAGACCAATCCAAGTTAAAATGGGTTAGGAAAAATTTGGTGAAGACTCCCATCCAAAGGAGATAAGCTATTAAAAATCGTGAGAAGGCTGTAACAACAGTTACTAAAGAAAGAAGACATGAACTTGGTAAAAGAAGTAAATCTAGGTTTGTAGATTTTTGCTAGAGTTGTGGTAAGTATGGGCACAAGGCTAATGCTTGTTAGGATACTGGACCTATAATAAAGAAAAGTGCGAGGCAAGAGTCTAAGGGGAGACTCTATAAAGAAAGGAGGCAGTCTTAGGTGGAAAGAAGTCATATTACACTGAGAAACAGGTTTAATGTATTGGGAGAGGTTTGTGAAAGATGTGAAAGGGTTGGACACACTGCTGAGGATTGCTTGACATTGCTGCCCGGTCAAGGAATGCAAAGGAGAACACTTACACATGCTCCTACATTCAGCTAAAGAAGAAAAAGAGGAAGAGAAATGACTATGGTTGTGGAAGTAGCCTTAAAAGCTTCCAAGAAAGAAAAGCCATGGATCCTGGATAGTATTTGCTCTTCACATATGACAGGAGACTCCAAGATGTTTAAGGAAGTAATAAAATATGATGAAAGATCAATCATATTTTGCAATGATGGTGCCTTAAAGATTAAAGGTATTGGTGCTACCAAAATTGGTGCAAAAAAGCTGAAATCAAAGATAGTGCTTTATGTTGAAGCGTTAAAACACAATCTCATCAATGTTAGCCAACCTTGTGATGATGGACATGAACTTACTTTCAACAAGAGTGGCTGCACAGTAAAGAGACTAAGAGATGTTGCTATCCTTACTAAGGGTGAAAGAATAAATGGAAACTTAAATCAATTTTCCAGAAGGAAGAACACATACTACATGAACACCAAAGATAAGAATTTGTTATGGCATAGGAAATTGAGACATCTTGGACAAAAGAGGATGAACTTAAGTATTCACCCAATCCCTAGAGGCTAATGTATTCTCTAACCCCTTTCCCTTTCCCTTTTCTATTATTCTTTAGATTTTTTGTCAAAGGGGGAGATATTTTGCATAAATCTAAAAAAGGTGTATACTTATAAAAAGGGAGAGTATCTTGATGGATAAAGGGGGAGAAGCAGAAAGGGAGAGTAGCAAGAGAGATGCATGTTTTAGGGGGAGCTGTGAATAACGATGTAAGGGGAGTAGTAAATGTCGACAATTGTTATATGTGCATTATTGGATTTAATGTGTTGCCAACAAATCCAAAAGGGGAGATTGTTAAGCTTGTCTTTGATGGTTAATGTTAGATAGTTGTCAACACCATCTCACACGGTTATATATGTTGATTTGAGGTTATAAATGCCATTAAGATGCAGAGAGGTCATTGGGAAAAATCGGTGAGGACAGGTCAACCTTGATGTTGAGGAGTTAATGTTGACCGTAACCATAAATTTTAGGGGTTAAGATTGACCGTTGACCATTGACCATTAACCATTGACCCTAAATTTTAAGAAGTCAATGTTGACCATTGACCTTAAATTTTAGGACTTAAATATGGTCGTTGATTATAGGGTAACCTTTCGAAATCAACGATGACCATTGATGATCATGTAGCCTTAATCTCAAGGCTTTATAAATACCCATATGCTCTTTCAAAAAGGGGGTGTGCTGCAAAAAATTGAGAGAGCCAGCTAAAGAGAGGTGAATGGCAAACCTAAAGCCAAAAGGAGAGGTAAACAGCAAGAGAGTAAACAACCATTACATACCGGCAGCGAAGGAAAGAGAAGATCCATATTCTACTTTAGCAGTCTATACACATTGAGTGATTATTCTTTAAGAAAGGTTTCACTATAAACTCTTGATAAAGTGGCTGAATAAGGGTGGGATATGTTTGGAGTGATCAAGAGATTAACTCCTTAATTAGGAGATCATTGTAAGTAATTAAGGAGTGATCCTTCCACAACAAAATTGTATCCCTTGATAACAAGAGTGGATCGTGTGATTTAGGAGTAATCCTATCATACTGTAGACGTAACTCACATATTGTGAGTGAATCACATAAAAATTATTGTGTGTGCTTTAGTGATTACGCATTAATTTATATTCGTATAGTCGCGCTCACATAAAGAAGAAAAATAAAAAATTGGATCATTGACTCTGACAAGTAACAAAGGTTAAATTTGGATCGAATTGTAAAAAGTATATATCTCACACTGATTCACCCTCTCTCTCAGTGTGAGACCTAAAACGGTCCTCATCATACGATGTAAGCTAGGTAAGAGAAACATAAGTTTTTTCAAGTTGTTTATAATATGTGTTTTTGCGTTCGACTTAGTCATGAGATAACTCACAAGAAAATCCTTTTTTCCTTTATTGAAGTTCTTTCCCTTTTTAAATCCTTTGGTTGGTGTTAAATAAATTTGTTCCTCAACAAGGTCTCTGTTAATAATTCTTAAAAAAAAATTATGACTCTATCTTATTCATTATAATGTCCTTTAAATAAGTTAAATACATAAAGTTTTTAAAAGCTAAAATAGAATATAAATATGCTAACTTATTCTTTTGTTAAAAATAGACTTCTAAAAATAATAAACTTCATAAATAAGATAACTATTATAGAAACACACCAATTAACTAATAACTTCTTAGCTAATTGCCACAACAACTCTTAACCATTACCTCTTAAATAATCTTTTTATATACTTCCTCTCTATGAATGCATCTTACATATTAGTACTCCCCCTTGGACAAAGAGCATGTCCTTAAGCTCAAATTCAAGATAGGTCTTCTTAAATTCTTTAAGAAATTCCCAAGAAGTCTCCTTTATTTGCAGTCCTTTTTACTATACTAATAACCCCCATTTTCGTTTATTGAGCCTAGCATGTAAAATTGCTTTAAGAACTAGACTTGATTTGTTATCCAATAATTATGGAAGAGGGACTGAAGTTATTGGTAGAGTTTCCTTGTGCTCTTTTGGTAAAGATACATGCACCATATTGTGAATTTTACTTCCTTGTAGTAAAACCAAATGATAAGCTACCTCACCAATTTGTTAGACTACTTAGAATGGTTTGAAATACTTAGGTGCTAGTTTCTGAGAATCCCTTTGAACCATTGATAACTACCTATAAGGTTGTAATTTCAGCCACACCTATGAACCACCTTAAAAGTGATCTTACAATAGTGAAGGTCATGTGCTTGCTTCAATCTTGCTTGTGCTTGGATTAATCACCCAATTAATTTAACCAATACTTCATCTTGCTCCAAAAGGGCTTGATCTAACATATTTAACTTTGCAACACCATGATCATAAGACAACAAACATGAAGGGTCATGACCATACACCACACAAAATGGTGTAACTTGTAAAGAGAAATGAAAAGATGTGTTACAATAAAATTTAGCCCAAGGAATCCATTCCATCCAACTCCGTGGTTTATCCCCCATAAAACATTAAAAGTATATTGTAGTGGTCCTATTCTCACCTTCATCTCACCATTTGATTAAGGATGACATGTAGATGAATAAGTCAAATCCGTCCTATATAACTTAAACAACTCCCATGAAAACATAGTTATGAAAACTTTGCTTTATCACTCACAAATGACTCTATAAGGCCATACAATTTGAAAATCCTCTCAAAAGACACATGAGCCTTAGAAATAGTAATGTAAGGGTGTGCAATATGTGTAAAATAAGTCATTTTAGAAAATTGGTCTCCTATTATAAATAATAGAGACTTATCTTCATCTATGGTAACCCATCAATGAAATCTATTAACATGTTAGCCTAAATTTGAGTGGGAATAGTTAAGGGTTACATTAACCTTACAAGATGGAGATTTGTTGATTTATTCTGCTAGCACACATTGCATTGTTATACAAATCTTGCCATTATTCCCTTCATTCCTTCCTAATAAAAATTAACCTTAACTCGCTGTAATAACTTTTGAAGGCCCTTATGCATGGAGTTATGAAATCCTACTAAGATTATGTGAATCAAGGTAGAATTTGAAGATAAATAAACCTTACCCTTATACAAAATCAATCCCTTTTAAATCATCTAAGTAGCACTTGCGTTTCTTAATTTTGCTTGTTGTCATAACTCTTGTAATTTTGTTTTCATCGCAATTTCCTCATCTTAAATACTCTTTTGTAATTAAAAATTGGATTGTTGTACTAACTCATCTTAAACTTTTTAAAGCATATGAATATCAAATTAAGATAGTAAAAGAGTGTAAAATAAGAAAAGAACAAATGATAGAACAAGAAAAAAATAAAAAGAAAGAGAGTGAAAGGTCAAAGAAAAAGAAAAAAAGTGAGGCTAATGGGAAAAATTTCAAATGGGAAGGGTAATGTTGAGAGGAAAGCTAGGGAGAAAGGTAAGAGGGTAAGTGTGTTTGCTTGGAAAAGTGAGGTTAAGAGTGCTATGATTACAAGGCAACAACTACTTGTATCTATGTGCAGGGATGTTTATTTTTTGTCTAATGACCTTAAACCCTTTTTACCTAGTGTGGTTGCTCTATTATTGCAGGAGTTTGAAAATTTATTTTTCAATGAGATTCCCCATGAATTACCTTTTTAAAGAAGAATTGAGCACTAAATAGACTTTATGCCTAGTACTGGCATGTCAAACCGACCTACCTATAGATCTAATCCTAAAGAAACCAAGGAGATATAAAGGCATTGCTTACTTCTTTACGAACTAAGTTACTTTATTTTGAATTGCTTAAGGACTTGTATGCTAATGATTATGATTTTGACCAAGTATTGTTGTTCCTATAGCCTTATATGGGTTGTAATTGTTGTCAACTAGATTTAAGTGTGCAAGTAATTTGAAGCACATGGAGGGGCAAGAAAGTAAATCACAATATAGTAAGCCCTACTAGGATTTTCATGGAAGAGAGTATATAAACCAAGACCTTAGAAGACATAAGTGTGGGGGACAGCAAAACACTAGAACTCTCGGCGAAAGAAGTGAAAAACGGCAAAAACACAACTTTGCAAGAGAGAAAACCCGACTGGACGGTGAGAGAGAAAACCCAACTAGACGATAAGGAGACAACATGGCAAAGAGACCTTGGACAGCACGAGAGACCTTGGCCGGCTAAAGGAAAACTGTGTGACCAATGGCAAGAGAGAGGACACCACCGGCTAGAAGGAAACCGCGTGACTCATGGTAAGAGAAGAGACTGCGCACCATTGGTGAGAGAAGATGGCATACCATCTGTAAGGGAAAAGAAGAGAAACCATGGAAGAGAAGACCTCCAGGAGAGCAAAGGTGAAAACAAACCTATGGGAGGGAAATGAGAGAGCTAAATGGATACAAACCAGAAAAAAAGGCACCCACCACCGTAAGAGAGAGAAAGCCACCACCGAAAGAGCAGACCCGACCAGACATACACCATCGGAAGAGCAAACTAGACCAGAAATACACCACCAAAAGAGAGAAGAAACCAAAACATGATATCACCGGAAGAGAGAAGAAACCAAAAACGTGAGATCACCTGGAAGAGAAGAAAACCAGAAACATGAAGTGAGGGCAAAAACCAAAAACGGGAGAGCAGCGGAATCGTGAAACGAATGAGGAGAGCAGATATCTGTGAGACTAGAGAACAGCGAAGCGGGTGCAGACTTGAAACGTGAGACCAGAACGTGCATCAGCATGAGACCAGAACGTGCAACGGCATGAGACCAAAACGTGCGTCAGCATAAGAATAGAACGTGCGATGGCGTGAGTCTAGAATGTGCAACGACGTGAGACCAGAACGTGCAACGGCGTGACTAATCAGAAGCGTGGTGCAGGCTGAGAGACATGAAATGGCAGACTAGGAGCATGGTGCAGGTCGAGAGACGTGAAATGGCAAACCAGAAGCGTGAGGCAGTCTGTGAGACGTGAAACGGCAGACCAGTAGCATGAGGCAGGCCATGAGACGTTAAACGGCAGACCTGAAGTGTGAGTGCAGGCCGTGAGACGGTGAGACCAAGAGTTGGGTGAGACAACCTAGAGAAGAAATTCAGTGTAGCATTTAAGAGAACTCAACGTATTTCCAGATTTCTTCAAGAGAGGTTAAAGAGTGTTTTGGTGATCTTCCAAGCGGTAGTGAAGTAGCCTATTCAAATTAAACAGAGGCAACTCAAGCTAAGAGAAGGGTAGACACAGTAAGTGACACTCTTTGTATTATGATTGCTTTGTATTTGCAATAGTGAAAGGAGTAGAAGATTAAGACATCCATTCTAATCATAAGGAATACCATACTGGTGTTCTCAAGTATAGTAGATTGTCTCAGTAGAGGAAGAAACTCTACCACCATGGAGTACGTCACATTGATGGAACTACGTAAATCTCTCGTGTCCTTGCTTTGAATTTACATTCTATGTTTTGAATTAAGTTGTGGACACAGCTAAAGAATCATCAAACCCATAACCTAAAAGAACACCTAGTCAAGAACAACCGATTCATCTAATAGGCAAGGTGTTTGAAAGGTAACTTTGGGGATTATTGTGATCAGTAGGTAACAATAGATCTACCTTAGTTGAATCTGGGAAAGAGTTCATTTTTGGCTTAAATTATCAAATTTTTTTTAAGGGGTGTGATACTGATTCACCCCCCCTCTCAGTATCACAGACTAGTAGATCCTAGGGTGAAGTCGGAAACTTCAATTGGTATCAGAGCACAGGTTCACCAAGATAAAGCTTAACAGCTTGGTGTACTAGTTTGAAGAGCTCCAAAAGTTTTAACTTGTTCAGTATACTGAGAAATGGATGCTAGTACCAGCACCAGCACTACTTACAGTAAGAAGGTTCCAATCTTTAATGGAACCAACTACCATATGTGGAGAGCAAGAATGTAGGTGGTATTTGCAACCATGGGCATGAACATGGTGAAATCCGTACAGGAGGGTTTTGTGGCTCTAAAAGAAGGTAAAGACCTAACCCTAAAGGAATTAAGGCAGTTTGAGATAAATGGGAAGGCCTTAAACGTCATCATTTCAGCATTGACAGATGCTAAGTATGCTAAAGTTATAGACTACAAATCTAGCAAGGAGATATGGGACAGATTGCAGAAAGTCTATAAAGGTGATGGTAGAATGAAGGAGGCCAAGGTTCAAGTTTTCAAGGAGAGATATGAATCTCTCAGAATGCAGAAAAATGAGATAGTCCAAGAGTTCTTCACCAGGGTTATTGATGTTGTAAACAATCTTAGAAGTCATGGGAAGAACAAGAAGGACTCATCTATTGTGAAGAAAATTCTAAGAATTCTGCCTGAGAGGTTTGCCTCAAAGGTGGCATCCATAGAGGAGAGTAGAGATCTCAATTCTATGTCTCTGCATGATCTCTAGTGCAATCTCATTGCATATGAGATAAGAATAAAGTCAACTGAGAGCTCGTCAACGTTAAAGGTAACAAAGGAGGCAGCTTTGAAAACTATGAAACACTTCTCCAAATCAAAGAAGTCCAACAAGAAGATTGCCAACCCACAGAAGAAGAAGAGAGGCTCATTCAAGAGTTATGTGAGTAAGATAAAAGAAGCTGATGAGGAGGAAGACAAAGAATCATCAGATGAGCAGGCCTTTATGGCATCAGCTCAAGGTGGTAGTTCAACCTCTAAAGAGGAAGAGGAGGTTGATGAAGAAGAACCAAATCTTGAAGCTGAGTTAGAAATTGCTTCAAAGGAGATAATCATAAGGGGCAGAACCATAAAAAGGTTGGAGGCTCACATAAAACAAGTTGAAGCAAAGTCTAAGAAAGCTGAAAGTCAAAAGGATGAAATATGGGCTGAACATATTGACTTGATGAACAAATCAAAATATGTGAAGACCTTACAATAGAGCTTGGCTCAAGGAGTTCAAAAATTGAAGGAATGGAGAAAGAGTTGTTGAGACTTCAGCAACAGCTCAAAAGGAGTGAAGAGAATGTGCAGAAGCTTGAAATGATAGGAGAAACAAGTTCTACAAGAGAAAAGAAGAATAAAGAGAAAGTGCAGTAATCTGAGGCTGCATTGGCTAAAGATAATAAGAATGTGCCATAGAAGTTGAAAGAAAAGGTTGTGACTCAGGAGAAGATAGCTGAGAATAAGGAGGATTTGAAGAAGCAACCTAGGGTGGCAAACAAAAATGAAGAAAAGAAGGTTAGCCAGCAAAGGGCTAGGGCTGAACAAAATAAGGAGAAGAAGGTGACTGAAATAAAAGTCACACAAGCAAAGAAGCCAGTTATGTTGCCTACACAGCAAGTAATAAGCAAAAGAAAACAAGTTGTGATTGGACCCATGAAAAGGTAGTTTCAAGGTCACTATCTTTATTATAGAGTTTGGGGTCAAAAGGTGAGTAACTGCTAGTGGAGAAGGCCAGTATATGTCTCCAACTTGAGAAGATACGATGCTGCATACAAGGGGAGACAATACAAAATTTAGAGGAGAACACCTGTCGTGAGTTCTTACACATACTGTAAAAAGCAAGGACACACTAACAAGGAGTCTTGGTGGAAGCCCAAACCAGTGGTTTCAAATAACAAGTTTGCTATATTGGCAGACTTGGAACAGTGTGAAAGGAGCGAGCAGGATGGCCATAATGCCAAGAGATGCATGACACTTCTCCTTGAGCAAGAGAAGGCACTCAATGGCATAGCAAAAGCAATTGGTACAATCAAAGCTGAGAAAAAGGAGAAAGCTATCATCAAGCCAGTTTAAAAGAAGGAATATAAAGCTAAATAGGAGGTGGCTAATATAGCTGAAATTGCACTAAAGGCTGACTACAAGGATAAGCAGTGGATCCTTGATAGTGGATGCACTTCACACATGACAGGAGACAAGAGTAAATTATCAAAGCTAAACAAGTCAAGAGAAGTCAGAGTCAAGTTTGGCAATGATGATTCACTCAACATCAGTGGTCAAGGGTCAGTAAATATTGGAAAAGGAAAGCTGCAAGATGTTCTGCACGTTGAAGGACTTAGATATAATCTAGCATCTGTCAGCCAACTATGCAATGAAGACCACAAAGTGATATTCACAAAAATAGGTTGCCAAGTAAAGAGTAAAGAAGGCAATACTGTTGCAGCCGGGAAGAGAACAGTTGGAAATTTATACGTGATTGATGAGGACAAGATAAACAGTTGTTTACTTACAAAAGAAGAAGAAAATCAACTCTAGCATAGGAGGCTGGGACACTTAACACAAAAGAACATGAGGAAGTTGACCACTACTCATGCAATCAGAGACATTCCAGACTTTAAGGGAGAGAGGGAGTATGTTTGCTTAGCATGCTCTAAAGGAAAACAGGTCAGAAAGCAGTATAAGACCAAAGAGTTTAGTTCTGAAGCAATGCTTGACATTGTATATACTGATTTGTGTGGGTTGATGAGAATAGAAGGGTTGAATGGTGAGAGGTATTTCATCTTATTTGTTGATGATTATTCCAGAAGGACCTACATCATGCACCTCAAACATAAGCCAGAAGTTTTGAAATGCTTCAAGAGATATATAAGATTGGCTAAAAATGAGAGTGGAAAGAAGATCAAATTATTGAGGTTAGATCAAGGCACTGAATTCACAAATGGAGTTTTTGAAGATTACCTTGAGAAGCATGGAATTCACCATCAGATGGCAGCAGCAAGAACACCTCAACAGAACGGGGTGGTAGAGAGGAAAAATAGAGCTGTGATTGAAATGGCAAGAACTCTATTATTGGAATCCAAGCTTCACACGAGATTTTGGACAGAAGCAACATTTATAGCGGTGTACCTACTGAACAGAGTTTTATTAAGGCCCAATACTGATAAGACTCCATATGAGCTATGGAGTGGGAAGAAGACAACAGCCAAGTATCTTAGAATCTTTGGCAGCCCATGTTTTGTGAAGAACAAGGAGCAAAACTTGGGAAAATTCCATGCTAGGTCAGATGAAGGCATCTTTGTGGGATACTCAGCAAAGACAAAAGGTTACAGAGTTTTTCTGCATAAACTAGGAAAAATGGTCACTTTTAGTGATGTGAAAATAGATGAAAATTAGAAAACAATGCATAATAGAGGAGCTGAGGACAGTGAAGAAGATGACTTCAAGATGGATGAAGAATCAGACCAACATAAAGAAGAGGGAAAAGAAGTAAGTTCAGACTCAGAGAAAAGTGAGTCTAAGGATGAAGAAAGAGATTCTCTTGCAACTAAGACTGTACAAGAGAGAAAGACAAAGAAAACGTGGACCAGTGCTCTTCAAGGAAATCAGATCATAGGTGACCCATCAACAGGACTTACAACAAAAAGAAGAATTGTGGGAGCTACTGCTTTACTCTCACAAATTGAACCTAAATCTATTGAAGAGGCTACACAAGACAAAGCATGGGTCAAAGCTATCAATGAGGAGCTGGATCAAATTGAGAAGAATGATACATGGTAGCTGGTTCTAAGACCCACTAACAAGAATCTCATAGGAACAAAATGGGTGTTTAGGGATAAACACAATGAAGATGGCAAGGTGGTGAGGAACAAGGCCAAGCTGGTTTGCAAAAGCTACACTCAAATAGAAGGAGTAGATGTGAAGTTTGCTATATTGGCAGACTTGGAACAGTGTGAAAGGTGCGGGTAGGATGACCATAATGCCAAGAGATGCATGATACTCCTCCCTGAGCAAGAGAAGGCACTCAATGGCACAGTAAAAACAAGCGGTGCAGTCAAAACTGAGAAAAAGGGGAAAGCTATCTTTTAGCCAGTTCAAAAGAAGGAATATAGAGCAAAAAAGGAGGTGGCTAATATAGCTGAAATTACACTAAAGGCTGATTGCAAGGATAAGCAGTGGATCCTTGATAGTGGATGCATTTCACACATGACGAGAGACAAGAGTAAATTATCAAAGCTAAACAAATCAAGAGAAGGCAGAGTCAAGTTTGGCAATGATGATTCACTCAACATCAATGGTCAAGGGTCAGTGAATATTGGAAAAGGAAAGCTGAAAGATGTTCTGCACGTTGAAGGACTCAGATATAATCTAGCATCTGTCAACCAACTATGCAACAACGACCACAAAGTGATATTCACAAAAATAGGTTGCCAAGTAAAGAGTAAAGAAGGCAATACTGTTGTAGCTGGGAAGAGAACAGCTGGAAATTTGTATGTGATTGATGAGGACAAGACGAACAGCTATTTACTTACAAAAGAAGAAGAAAATCAACTATGGCATAGGAGGCTAGGACACTTATCACAGAAGAACATGAGGAAGCTGACCACTACTTGTGTAATCAGAGACATTCCCGACCTAAGGAGAGAGAGAAAGTATGTTTGCTCAGCATGCTCTAAAGGAAAACATGCCAAAAAGTAGTACAAGACCAAAGAGTTCAATTCTGAAGCTATGTCTACTCTTCTTCTAGCTTGTCTTGCCTCTGTTAAATTGAATAGGCTGCTTCACTGCTACCTAGAAGTTCACCGCAACACTCTCTAACCTCTCTTGAAGAAATCTGGAAATACGTTGAGTTCTTTCCAATGCTTCACCGAATTCTTTCTCTAGGTTGTTTCACACAACTCCTGCTTTCACCGTCTCACGGTCTCACCTGTCTCCTAATCTCACGTTCTCACTATCTCACGGCCTACCTCATGTTTCTGGCTTGGTGTTTCACGTCTCATGCATGTTTCTGGTTTGTACACTTTGCTGGTCTCACACCTCACGCACGTTGCTGGTTTGCCCGCTTTGCTAGTTTCACGCTTCACGCACTCGTCCACTTCATGGTTTTGCTGCACTCCCCCATCTGTTTCATGCCTCACGGGTTTGCTTTCACCTTCACACACTTTCCAGGGGTTTGTTGTTTCGGTCACACATTTGACACCTTCGGGATACTTTCGTTTGTTTCATATTTTCGGGATGCTTGGTTTGCTCACTCAACCGTTTCACGCCTTTGGGATGCTCTTGTCCATTGGTGTGTCATCTCTTCCCTTATTGATGGTGGGCCGTCTCCTCTCACCGTGAGTCTTCTCTTACTGTGCATTTTCTCTTGCCGTTAGTCACTTTTTTCTTTCAGCCAGTGGTGTGGTCTCTCTTGCCATCTAAGGTCTCTTTACCATGTTGTCTCCTTGCCGTCCAGCCGGTGGTTTCTCTCTTGTTGTAGGGTTTTGTCTCACCAAGGTCTCTTTTGCCGTTGGTGTGCTTTGGCCGTGTACCCTTGTTTTGTCGTCCACTCTTGTTTGGCCGTGTAGGGTTTTCTCTCTTTCAGTCGGTGGTGTGTTTTGTCGTGCTCACTTGGTTGGCCGAACAGGGTTTTGCCGTTCACACCCTTTTTCCGTGTAGGTTGTTTGGCCATGTACCCTTTTTGCCATCCACACCTATTTGGCCATTCACCTCTTTGCCGCCCACACCTATTTGGCCGTGTTCACTTGTTTTCTCTCTTCCAAGGTTGGGTTTTGCCGTTTAGGGTCTTCTCTCTTTCAACCGGTGGTGTGTGTTGCCGTGTAGGGTTTTCTCTCTTGCAAAGTTGTGTTTTTGCCATTTGCACTTGTTTTGCGGAGAGTTCTAGTGTTTTGCTGTCCTCCACCCTTATGTCTACCAAGGTCTCTCTTCCATGAAAATCCTAGTAGGGCTTACTATATTGTGATTTACTTTCTTGCCCCTCCATGTGATTTTACTTTCTTGCCCTTCAATGTAGCTTCAAATTACTTGCACACTTAAATCTAGTTCACAACAATTACAACCCATACAAAGCTGTGGGAACAACAAATGGTATGAGGAATTTGTAAAATAGAAAATTGCAACAAAAGTCATAAAGATATAGATAAGAAACTTTTTCAAATATTTACCTCCCCTTCCTTTGCAAGATTTTGTAAAATCATGTCTAAAACTTACTGAGAAGCCTCTTCATTTAGAAGATGCGTCATGATAGATAAAATATCATTAATTAAACTTTGTTGGTGATGTTCTCTATCAAGAAAGGAATAAAACAATTTTACTATCCCTATCTTTTTTTTAGAAAAAAAAAGAGTGAAAAAATAGAAGTAGTCTACAAAACACTAAACAAGTTATAATGTAAAACTCAAATTATTAGTTTGCTCAAATTAACTAATGCAAACCAAACCAAGTACAATCATAATCAACATAAGGGCAAAGATCCATAGCAAATAAAGAGCTCAAAGATTTAAGGACATTAGCTAACTAATGTCAAGTATACTGAATAGAGCCATATGTAACAACATGCTACAGGTTGTCTTGAAATTCTCTTAATTCAACACATAGACATAACAATTACAGGATCCAAGCGTTTAGTTTGTTGGATAAAAATATCTTAATGTCAAAGAGATCTTTAGTACCTTACAATCTTGGTAGCAAATAACAATATCTTGAAGTTGGTAAAACCAACCTTGATTGAAGAATAATACAGGACCCAATATGAAATAGGAAGAAAAAGGAAAAAGAGGAATACTGTGCCATAGAATAACCTAATAAGAAGCAAACTAGTTTTGCTTGTCTCATTTTAGATAACAATCACCAAAAGCACCAGAAAACTTCTAAAGAGGGGGAGAAAGCATTTCTGACCTTACAACAGAGAAAAAAACATTAAACATTTCAAGAACCAGATCACTGAACTCAATGTCGAACATTATCACGCAATGTTTACATTGAGCAATAGTATCCAATATTTTAACGCTTTTTGAGAAGTATGGGCTTGTGGTATCAGCAAGCACCCAGAACACACCAAGGAGAAGTTTAAATATGTCCTTCCAATTTAAGAGGACTTATGTCAGTTGGATTATCAAGGGATGATAATAGAAAAGCAAAAGAAATGGGTACTCATCAAACCACATGTAAAGCAAGACATAACATAACATCAAGCACAAAATACCATTACCCTCAGATATTTGTCCTCAAAGGGTGGCTCAGGTGCCAAATCCAAAATAATTCACTGATGTAGATGGCAACCAAAAGTTTGACACCTTTGTCAGTGTGCCAAAGAAGCACATGTTAAGAATAAATATCCATAAGGGCTTCAAGCCAACTTCTAGCTTCTTTGTGGCTTCTAGTTTTTGTGAAGCAACCGGTAGCAAAGGCTGTTCAATTTGTGATAAAGTAGTTGCGGCTTGCTACAGATACAAAGGAACAAATTATAGTGAAGGCTTTTTCTAACAAAGCTTTCAATGTAAGTGGAACACATGCATCCATACAAAATGCTTTTAAAAAGAGGACTTGATACTTCTAGATAATAGACTCCTTAGTGTCAAAAGAGATTTGCAAGCTCCAGCAATTATGGTTATTTAGGGTGAGCCCTCTGTATCCATTCACAATAAGATATACGAATAAAAATTGAAAAACGCATCTAATAACAGCATATCAATTCCAACAAAAGAAAAGAAAGTTCCATTACTTGCACAGAACAAAGAAATGATTAACCAACCATTTACAGATAATTAAAGCAAATCTTTAAACAAAGGAATGTGTGATAGAGAGTGAAATAGAGAGCGCACTTTTATCACTTGTTTGCTAAAACTTACACACTAAAAATTGAGCAACATACCATTTCAATCTGCAAGAAATAATCGACTCCAAGAAACAAAGTCAGCACCATTTAGCCCCAATAAGCCAAACAAAGAAATATTTTAAAGAAACAAAAACATCAGCGCCATTTAGCCCCAAAAAGCCAAACAAAGAAATATTTTCAAGAAATAAAAACATTAGCAACCACTTACCACTAGAATAGAAACCGATAGAAATGGACTAATTTAGTTTCTATTGGGACAAAGCAATCCTGGATTAATATTAACTACTCACAAGGAATTGTCTACATCGCAAATTTCCAGTTACACACCTGTGCATACAACACCCAAACACCATCCCCATGCCCACTCCTTTCCTCGCCTAAAATCCAAAAAAATAAAAAAAAAACAAAAAGAAAAATCCAAAACAAAATAAAATACTACAAATTAGACGCACAAAGTAGGATTAGGTGAATGAAGATGAAAAGCAAGCCCCAACTAGAACTGATTCTTGGGGCATAACTTCTAGGAGCTGTTTATATCATCAAAAACAACAACACACAAGTATATGAGATTCTACTCTTTTCAAGCACATGAACGGGCTAACACCATTTGAAAATGAATGCCAATGAAAATGCAAAGCTTGGTATCTCCACTCACTTGGACCGATGGTTGGACAAGTGGATTTAGTGGCAAGGGTTGTGAAAATTGTTTGGTTGGATGAGAAATCGGCATAGGCGCAGGTGGTTCTGTTTCAGCTAGTTGTTATGGTGTTGCTCAAGGACAAATTATGCACTCCTGCACATTGCATGGCAGGGTAAGTTGACAAGTTGGATGGATTAAGCCCAGATGGCTCACACTGTAACTTGGATGGTGATGAAGAGGAACAATTTTGCATGAAATCAGTACAAATCCTCAAGAAATCCATTAAACAAGGAGCAAATATTTGGACATGGAAAGCCATCCAAGTAATACACTTATGTCCAGATGGTTGCTGCACCACACTTGTATCCAAGACATAAGTTCCATTAGCAACAAGTAAGGGGTAATCTGGTGAGTCTACATTCGTTACCGATGAATTGCAAGCTGGCAATCAACATTACAATGTCATTAATTTATAAAAGAATGCTAACAAAAAACTGTAAGGTCAAGTTTAATGGATATCATCAATTCACATAGAGCTTGATACTTGTGAAATTAGCAAAATTACAAGAAAGTGTTAATTGCAGGAATTGACAAATTTTGGGGAGGTACACTGATAGTCAACGAAATTGCTCCCCTTAGTCGAGGGGATCACCTAATTTTGAAACAAGAATTTTTTAGATTTTGAGAAATCCGCTTGCACCATTCAAAAGGGAAACACTATTCCTGAATCAACCTAGAAAATTACATTTTATGCATATATTTGTACATCAAACTCAGAACTAAAATATGCTAATTATATTGGCCGATAACAGTATTCTTGCTTTCTTTCCTTGTGACACAAAATTTTTCCATTTTTGTATAACAATCTCACAAGACAAGCTGAAGACATGTGAGTGTTCCATTGAAACATTTGCGCAGGGGTCAAGGATGTACCGACAACACGCATGAAAAAATATGTGGAGTATTAATTTCCACTAGATACGTTGGTGTCTAGTGGAAAGCGAGTATTAATTTGATATCAATGACATCTCTGCTATTGAGAATCTAAAATTCAAGTCAAATCATAGTAATGTATCACAAAAAAAAATATACAATTCAAACCAAAATCTATATTGATATGAATGGAGAACAATAAAAAAGATGAATTGATATTTGTATGACAAAAAAAATTATATTTGTAATCAATTGCCAAATTTGGAAGAAAAATATTCTGCTTCTATCAAACCTATTTTTTCTTTTATGGAAGGATATAAACTTTAAAATTATCAAATATTGAAAGAAAATCAGCCCTTTAAATATTTACCAAAATATACTTTAAACCTATTTTTGGCCATGGATCATAACACACAAAATATACTCTTTCTGAATCCTAAAGGACATAAGTATCTCCTTAGTAGTCCCATACTCTTGAGCAATGGATTGCAGCGAGAAACGACATTGCAAGTTTCTGGTGAAAAATGAAATCAGTATTGACCAAATAAGCAATAAGAGACTAAGCATGAACAATAATGACATTCAACAAAACAAAGAAAAAAGAAAGAAAAAGTCAGTTCATGCAATGCGATGGGAAGAACGATGATGATTGTTCTTGTTGCGGCAATTGAGGCAGCCAAGATGAAGGCCGATTTCGGAAACAAGTTGCAGCGGTGACTCGTCCATCGGCTGACTCAGCGGGCGGAGACAAGAAAAAGCCTACACAAACCCTAGGCGTGGTTTTGCAAGGGAGGGAGGGAGCGGGGAAAGGGAAGTGAGGAGGAGCGGTTTCTTTTTCAGTTTGAGTTGTTTTTGATTTTTGATTTTTGTTAAGTGTCCGTTGCTTTTGAAATGTCATACGCTCTCAAGGGCTTCTTCGTTTTGCAAATCCAAGCGTGAAAGGCGTGGTTCATAGGCTGTGGGTTGTTATTTTACCCTTTTGCCCTCCGAGTGTGTATTCAAAAGTCATTTTTTGTGAGTTTTGGATGTGTTATTTTACTTTTTTACCCCTACTAATCAATAAACGATGGTATAATAGCCATGGATGTAGGGAGCTCTCAATTGGATGGCTTTGGACTCCAAATGCAGAAGGGATTTAAAGGCGGTCAATTGTTAGTTTAGTTTATTACCCTCACATGTTCAGCATTTCTCTCGGGTAATTTATTACTTTTACCTTTTTACCCTTGATCTCATTGTCTGTAGGTGGTGTTTTTTAGAATCTCGTGTGTTAAAGCCTAGCAACATATGGATGACACATAATTAATTTTCAATGCCAAACTCTTTATGACAAAGACTTGGCTATAATTTTTACATAGACAATGCCAAACGTCATGCTAAACTAGTCACAGATTAATGGTAACACATATAATGATTGAGAGAGAACATTAAGAATTGTTCTAGTTAAAATGTAGGTGTGTGTTCTAAATTTAATTGCATCAATTAGAGTTACAATTATATAATCAAACTTAAAAAAAAGAAAAAAAATAATCTTTTAAAGTTAGGTATATTATCATAAGGTGTAATATAGAGACTTGTTTTTATAATTTATTTTTTGACAAGCATTGAAACCTTTTTCTGTGTTGCCCGAGGAAGGAAGAGGTCAATGGCTTGCTTGACTTGCAAAAGAAAAACATCGAACAAGAACATAAATTTTCAAGGGAATGGACCAAGTCAATACACAAGCTCCGACAATGTGTTTGCTATCGTGGGAAATAACGTGTGCAAGCTGACCCATGAAAGCTGATATTTGAGAAGAGAGTGGGAAAACTTTTCAATGCAATGAAAAATAGGCAAAGTTGTCATTGTTAGGTTCAAATCAGATGTCAAATAAATGACATTAAATCTTTGACATTACATGCAAGAATCACGTTTGACCATGCTTCTAAAGATTGATTTATAGCACAACTGCCAATTGTCCCTACTTGGAATGCACGTCCATGGCATCATGGGGTGAAGGTGAGTTGCTGAGATAGATCCAATTCTAAAACATCAAAACAAAAGAAGATGAAAAGAAAAAAGGCTTTAGAAGATGAAAGAGGCTTTACAAGGCTTATCATGGAGATGCATGGCAAAGGGTTTGCCCTAGAAAATTCTAAGGTTATTCTAGAAGTTTCCAATGCTACACCAAGGAAAATCACTTATCTTTTTGTGTAAGATGATGGACAAAACTTAGAACTTAAAGAATGAAGCTTGGAGCCCATGATATAAATCCAACTACATGACCAAGTTAAAGAGGCTTGATCTAAATGTTAAGTTGTATTAAAGGTGGTATTTTTTTTTTGGTTGCTAGATTTTAAGTTAAGACTAAATACACATGTAAAAAGGTTTAACTTCTTCAATTTATTAGGCTTGTAGCTTTAGCTGAGTCTTGATACATTAGTTAGGATTTTTACCTTGACTTTTATGCCTAGTTGTCATTAGTTGTAGTCTTTTAAGGATTCTTACATCAAGGCAGATTTGTACTCCTTAATTAAAGGGATCCCTTATAATTAATGCCTTTCTTACATAAATATGATAAGAAACACCTTTTCCTTATGGGATTATGATGTTTACATGCCTATATAAAAGGCTATAACCATGTAAAATAAAGTTCATGAATAATATTAATATATTTTTAGCAAGCTCTATTAGAGTTAAAAGAAGATGCAAAGCCAAAGGATTTGGTTGCTTTTTCTAAAGATAAAGTTAAAACCAAATCTTCTTCTAACCAAATATTCTTTTAAATATTGTAATACTAAGTGCATTAGGCGTCAAGGGCATGGATATATTGGTTCTCAATGTCCAAATAAAAAAGTCATAATGATGAGGACCTTCTTAAGTCTCATACTAAAAGGGGGGTAAATTAATGTAAGACTCTCACTTTTTATAAATCTTTTTAGATTTAACCTCAGTGACTTGTTAAAGCCAATGATCTAATCTTTATATTTCTCCTTTATGTGAGAGTGGTCGTATAGATATTAATCAAATGCAAGCACCCAAGAACACATGTCAATTGTTATGTGGTTTACCCACAATAAGTAAGTTACGTCCACGGTGTGATAGGATCACTCTTAAATTACACAATCCACGCTTATTATCAAGGGATACAATAATGTTATGGAAGGATCACTCCTTAACCACTTGTAGAATGACTACTCTTTAACCACTTATAATGATCTCCCGATTAAGGAGTTGATCTTCTGATCACTCCAAGGGTATCTCACCCTTTTTTAACAAGTTTATCAAGAGTTTATAATGAAAACTTTCTTGGAGAATGATCACGTAATGTGCACAAGTTGCTAATGCAGAACATAGATCTTCTCCTTCCTTTGCTGTTGGTGCTGTCTCACTTGTTGCCTTGGCAGGTTGTCTCCTCTACTGCTGTAAGTAGCCGGACTAAGACCCATTTTCTCCTTTGTTGCAATAATAGTAGCAAGCTGTCGGACCTACTAGTATTGCTGCCTGCACGTGTTGCTATCACTACTTATGCATGCATAGTCTGTTATCACTGCTTGCGCGTTCTGCTGTCACTACATGCATGTGCATGGGCTACTATTATTGCTTGCACATTCTGCTATTGCTGCCTATATGTTCTACTATCGCTACCTACACGTGCACGGGCTGCTATCGCTACCTACACGTTCTATTGTCGCTGCTTGTAGGTTTTGTTATTATTGCCTGCACGTGCATAGGCTGCTATCGCTACCTATATGTTCTGCTTACACGTTTTACTATTGCTACTTGCATGTGCACAAGCTACTATCACTGCCTGCACGTGCACGAGCTACTATTACTGCCTGTACGTTCTATTATTGCTACCTACATGTTCTGCAATCGCTGCTTGCGCATACACAGGCTACTATTAGTGCCTACATGTTCTGTTATTGCTACTTGCACATGCATGGGCTGCTACTGCTATCTGCATGTGCTGCTATCGCTGTGATTGCTTACTGTACTTTTTATTGGTGCTGCAATTGCTAGGATTGCTTACTAGACTTGTTACAATTTCTAGGATTGTAGGTTGTTGGACTTGTCATAATTTTTGGGATTACAAGCTACTGGTGCAAGGAATGCCTACTAGTTGTGCTGCTAGTTGTGCGAGTGGTGTAGGGATTGCTTCCTAGTGTTGGGAACACCTGCTGGTTGTGTGACTGGTGCAAGGAACACTTGTTAGTGTTGGTTTGGTGTGGTTGCCGGCTACTGCACCCTCCTTTGGTGTGGTTGACTACTGCAACTTCTTTTGGTGTGGCTGGCTGCTGCTCTCCTTAGCTACCTCTCTTTTTGCCATTCACCTTTCCTTATGGCTACCTTAGGTTTGCCATTCTTTTTTAAAAAATTTGAAGCACCCTATTGTCTTACAAGGTGCAAGGGGTTATTTATAAAGCCTTAAGATTAGGGTTACACGATCATCAACAATAATCATTGATTCCCAAAGATTGCCCTACAATCAACAACCAGATTTGATTCCTAAAATTTAGGGTCAATGGTTAACATTGACCCTATAAAATTTAGGGTTAATGGTCAAGGGTCAATGGTTAGTTTTAACCCTTAAAATTTAGGGTTACGGTCAACATTGACTCATTAACTTCAGGGTTAACCTACCATCACCAATTTTGCCCAATGACCTCTCTACATCTCAATGACATTCATAATATCAAATTAACACATACAACCATGTGAGATGGTGTTGACAATAAATCCAACATTAGCCATCACAGATGAGCTCAACAATCTCTCCCTTTGGATTTGTTGGCAACATATTAAATCCAATATCTAGCAATGCACATATAACAAACTTTGACATTCATAGCTCCTTCTGCATATTATCATTCATATCTCCTTTTGAAACATGCATCTCCCTTAACTAGGCTGCTGCTTTTCTCTATTTCTCTCCCTTTATTTATCAAGCTACTCCCCTTTTTAATCAATATATACTCTTTTTGAATTTATGCAAAATATCTCCCCCTTTGACAACAAATCCAAAGAATAATCAAAGAGGGAAGGGGAGGGGGGTTGGAGGCATACATTAGCCTCTAGGGGTTGGTTGAACACATAAAGTCAACTTTAACTTCTAAAATATCTTTCTTGACAGAACTTTGGTGAATATATCGGCAACTTGCTTTGAGGTAGGCACATACTCCAGCTTTAGTTCATTTTTATCCACTTTTTCTTTAATAAAGTGATACTTGATTTCAATATGTTTAGTTTTAGAGTGTTGGATAGGATTCTTTGACAAATTGATGGCATTTTGGTTGTCATAACCAATCAGTAATGGTAGCTGCACATCCACCTTCATATCCTCAAGTGTTTCATCCATAGCAACTAAGTACAAGCCTTAGTAGTAGCCATATATTTAGCCTTTGCAATACTTAGAGTCATTGAAACACAAAATGCACCACCCAATATTGACCTTCTATCCTCACAATTTCTAGCCTAGTCTACATTTGTATACCTATACAAATTAAGCTATCCACTTTTATCATAAAGCAGTCCATAATTTTTTGTGCCTTTCACATACTTTAGAATTCTCTTAACCGCCACAAGATAAAATTCCTTGGGATCACTTTGAAATCTAGCAAAAAGTGTTACAGTAAAAACAATATTAGGCGTTGATGTTGTCAAATACAGTAAGCTTCCAATCAACTTTCTGTAATCCTTATAATCAACCATGTTATCTACTTTATCCTTGTTTAACTTTGTTCCTACCGTGATAGGAGTGCTTACTTCTTTAAAGTTCTCCATCCCAAACATTTTTAGCAGCTCACATGTATACTTTTCTTAGGAAAGAAAAATTCCAGCCTCGCTTTGCAACACGTGTAATTCTAAGAAGAATTTCATTTCACCAAGTATGGACATCTCAAACTTCTTCTTCATCTACTTAACAAAGATAGTGCATAGGGCCTCCTTTTCTACAGCAAAGATTATGTCATCAACATAAAGCACAATAATTAACTAGCCTCGGTTGTCTTCCTTTATGTACAAGTTGCTGTTCACATTCCATTTTCTAAACATCATATTTTTAAGGCATGTATTTAGCTTGGAATACCATACACTTGGAGCTTGCTTTAAGCTGTATAAAGCCTCGTTTAATCTACACACACTTGAACCATCATGATCAAGTATAAAACCATTAACCTATTTAATAAATACCTCTTCTTCAAGCTCTCCATTTAGAAATGCAGACTTCACATCCATCTGATCAACTTTGTAGTTCCTTTGAGCAACAATGGCCATGAATATTCTGATTGCTTCAAGTCTGGCCATCGAAGCAAAGGTCTCTTCAAAGTCAACACCTTCTACTTATGAGTAGCCTTTATAGACAAGTCTTGCTTTGTTCCTTACCACCTCACCTTTTTCATTGATCTTATTTCTGAACACCCACTTGGTTACAATGATGTTTTTCCCTTTAGGTCTAAGTACTAAACACGAAGTGTTGTTTTCAATTTGATCAAGCTCTTCATTCATAGCACATACCCATTCCTTATGCTTTAATGCTTCTTCCATGAATTTGGGTTCCACCTCGAAAATCAATGAGGTTTGTTCACCACCTCTTAGTCTTCTTCTAGTTTACATAGAGTCCTCTTTACTTCCAATAATGGTTTTGGCCTTAACTTCAGCTTTGACTCTTCTATGAGTTTGGGAATGCCTTGATTCTTTTTCTTCATCATTTGTAACTTGAGAATCAACATTTTCCTTATGCTGAATGGCCTCAGATTCATCACTTTTAGACTCTTTTCAACTGTCATACATGACATCTTTAGCTTCTTCAAGCTGTGATTGCATTGTAGCACCATTTTCAATCACTTTAATGTCAAAGTTGTCTACCATTTTTAGCAACATTTTGTTGTAGCATTTAAAGCCTCTTCCATTTAGTACATAGCCTAAGAACATGCCTTCATCAGCCTTCTCATCAAATTTGTCGAGATGCTTGCCTTTGACTTTAATGAGACACGGGCTTTTAAACACTTTAAAGTGTTTTACACTTGGCTTCTTTTCATACCATAACTCATAGGGTGTCTTCACTGTATGTGGTCTCATCAGACATCTATTTTAAATCTAAGTTGCAGTGGTGATAGCCTTTCTCCAATAAGTATGTGAAGTACCATGCTTAACCAACATGGTTCTTGCCATCTTCACTAGGCTTTTATTCTTCCTTACAGCCACTCCATTTTGTTGAGGTGTGTAGGGACTAGCATATTCATGCTTCATTCCATACTTCTCCAAATAATCTTTAAATTCACTGCATGTGTATTTTGTCCCATTGTCTATCCTAAGCCTTTTAATTTTTCCCCCTAATTGGTTTTCAGTTAGTCTCCTATAGCTCTTGAAATTATTGAGAGCCTCTAATTTATGTTTAAAGAACATAATGCAAGTCATTCTTATAATATTATCAATGAAGGAGATAAAGTACCTATAACCCTTGGTTGATCTTTGTCTCATAGTTCCTCAGATGTTCAAATGGATGAGCTCCAATGGCTTCTTGGTTTGAACCTCTACATTTTTATGGGGGAGTATTCACCATCTTCCCTTTTTGACACGTGCTGCAAATTGCATCTCTCTCTCTTTTCTCAGTTTAGGTACATTTCTCACTACTTCATTTTTGGATAGCTTGTTTAGCCCCTTTTGTCCAAGATGTCCTAATCTTTTATACCATAACAAGTTCTCATTTTTGGTGTTTATGAAGCATGTATTTTTGCTTCTGGAAACTTGGTACAAGTTTCCATTTGTTCTTTCACCCTTAGTAAGAATAGCACCATCTTTTAATCTCTTTATTGTGTAGTTACTCTTATTGAAAGTAACTTCATATCCATCATCATAAAGCTAGCTAACACTGATAAGATTGTGTTTTAGCCCTTCAACATAAAGTACTTTCTTTGATTTCAGTTTTTCTGCACCAATTTCAATAGCATTGATACCTTGAATCTTTAAGATACCATCATTGTCAAATTTGATTGACCCTCTATCATGTTTGCTACTTCCTTTAACATCTTTGAGTTTCTTATCATGTGTGAAGAGCAGCCACAGTCCAAGATCTATGGCCTTTCTTTCTTGGAAGCTTTTAAGGCTACTTCCACCACCATAGACATTTCTTTTCCTCTTCTTCTCCTTTGGCTGAATTTAAGAGTAGGTGTAAGTGTTCTTCTTTGCACTATTTGACCAAGCGGCAATGTCAAAATATCCTCAGTAGTGTGGCCAACTTTTTCACATCTTCCACAAATCTTTCCCTACAAATCAAAACTATTTCTTAGTGGAATCTGGCTTCTTTTCACTTGGGATTGTCTCCCTTTTACATAACGTCTCCCCTTAGACTCTTGCTTCACATTCTTCATCATTATAGGTTGAGGATTACAGCACACCTTAGCCTTATGCCTATATTTACCATAACTATAGCAAAATCCTTCGAATATGGATTTTCTTCTTTTGCCATGTTCATGTCTCTTATCTTCAGCAATTGTTGTGGCACCCTTTTCTCCATCTTTGACAGCTTATCTCCTTTGGATAGGAGTCTTCACCACATCTTTCTTAATCTATTTTAGCTTGGGTTAGTTTTGCTTCTCCATCATGTCATTGTGCTTGCTTTTAAATATAAACATAAATTTCTTCTTTTCTTTTACCTTTTCACTTGGCTTTTCAATATAGCTAAGTCTTTTCTTTCCTATAGAATGAGGTCTTTGATTACTTAGACACTTATCAAACTTTTTGGTAGCCTCCTTCTTAATGGCATTTGCTGAAGACAACTCTCTTTTCACTTTTATGGCCTACATAAAGCTTTCTTTATGCTTCCTCAATTCAAACTCAGCCTTATGGAGCTTGGCTAGCAAAATCAGCACCTCTTGCTCTTGAACAATCACCTTAGCACCAAGATCATCGTGTATCTTGCCTTTCTCTACATTAAGTACAACCAGCTCCTTAATTCTCTTCAAGTACTCCTCCTTTTTTGCTTTGAACTCCTTTTCTTTCACTTAGAGATTAGATTCATCAACAACAAAATTTTCATACAGCTTCTTGAGATGTTTTACCTCTTTTTTCAACTTGTTGTTTTTGTGTAAACAAGCTCTCAATTTATTCTTAAGTTGCTGCACCAACTCATCCTCTTCCTCTTTTATTGATTCCTTATCACTTGAAGATTCTTAATCATCATCTACTTAAGCAACCAGCACATCTTTTGCAGCCTCATTATCAGAATCATCATTAATCTCTTCTTCTGAATCTTTTTCATCCAGCTTGCTCAGAAAATTTCTTCTTTTGGATATGAAGAATTGCTTTTTCCCTTTGGCACTTAAATTTCTAACTTTATAATAACTGCATTTCTTTGTTCTCCACCTTGGGATCGGCTTATCATCATTATCACTGTCTACTTCTTTCTCTTTGGGTAGTTCACAGCAAAGTGCCATATGTTTCTATACCTAAACCACTTCAAGGGTAGTTTTCCCTTGTACTTTCCTTTTCCTTTTCTCATATTTTTGTTGATGTATGCCATAACTTCACCTAGTTAAGTATCACCATCTTCTTTTCTAGAGTTGTTGTTAGATTCTTCTTTTCAGTCTTTAATCTTTAATTTCTTCATTGCCTTGAAGGCTAGCTCTTTCTCCACCTTAGACTTCTTTTCTTTCTTCATTGGGGCTATTCTCACTTCATAAGCCACCAATATGTTGTGCAAATCATCTCAGGGCAGCCTATTTAGATCTTTATCTTCTATGGAAGAGACTTTGGTGTTGTAAGCTTATGACAAGGTTCTAAGTATTTTCCTTACCACTGTGGCATCATTGATCTCCTCTTTATAGCCTTTAATGGAGCACATAATTTTGTTGACTCTTATGAAGAAGGCATCCACAGACTCATCATTTTGCATCTTTATGTCTTCGAATTTGCTCCTTCAAATTTGTAACTTGGCTTCTTTCACAACCTATCACTTTGGTGAATTATTTATTTGATGAGGAGGCATATAAGGCATTTCTCGCCTTTCCATCACACTCCAAATTCTTTTTATCAATAGGTGTCATAGCATCACCTTTAGCAGCAGTGATGAAGCCACTAATAGCAAACTTAAACACATCAAAACCAAGGCACATCAGATATGAAAGCATTATATTCTTCCATAATTGATAATTTTGTCCATTAAATGTAGGGATGCCCTTACTGTTAACACTATTCATGCTATTTATGATCTCAATTAGTCATAGAGATAAGAATTCACAGCAGCCACAAAAAACTTTAAATCAAAGCAAGTAAATTGGATCAATAGAGGAATTAGCTCTGATACCACTTGATGAGGACCTTCTTAGGTCTCACACTGAGAGGGGGGTGAATTGATGTGAGATGCTCACTTTTTATAAATCCTTCCAAATTTAACCTTTGTGACTTGTTAGAACCAATTATCTAATTTTTATCTTTCTTTACTATTG
Organism: Ceriops tagal; assembly: GCA_021533255.1. Lineage (NCBI taxonomy): Eukaryota > Viridiplantae > Streptophyta > Magnoliopsida > Malpighiales > Rhizophoraceae > Ceriops > Ceriops tagal. Next base: position 6,418,180 of record CM038605.1, on the reverse strand, counting down.
GTGTTGTCTCACCTGCTGCCTTGGCAGGTTGTCTCCTTTGCCATTACAAGCTGCTGGACTAGGACACGTTTTCTCCCCTAGTGCTAGACCTGCTACTATTGCTGTTTGCACGTGCTACTATAACTGCTTGCATATGTACACGCTATTATTGCTGCCTACACATTCTTTTGTTGCCGTATGCATGTTTTGCTATCACTGCCTACATGTGCACGGACTACAATCGTTGCTTGCACATTTTGTTGTCACTGCTTGCACATGCACGAGTTGCTATCATTGCCTGCAAGTTCTACTGTTACTGCCTACACGTTTTGTTATTGCTGCCTACATGTGCACAAGTTGCTATCTTTGCCTGTGCGTTCTATTGTTGTTGTCTGCACATGCATCGGCTACTATTGCTGCCTATACATTCTATTGTTACTGCCTGCATGTGCATGGGCTATTGCTGCTATCTGCACATCTTGCTATCGCTGTGATTGCTTGCTAGACGTGCTGCAATTTCTGGGATCGCCTGTTGGACTTTCTATTGGTGCTGTAATTGCTAGGATTGCCTACTAGACTTGTTGTAATTTCTGGGATTGTAGGCTGTAGAACGTGCTGCTGGTGTAAGGAATGCCTGTTGGTTGTGCTATTAGTTGTGGGAACGCTTGCTGGTTGTGCTACTGGTGCAAGGAATGCCTACTAGTGCTAGTTTGGTGTGGCTACTGGCTGCTGCACCCTCCTTGATTGATTTAGTTTTCCAACTGCTCCTCTCCTTTGGTTTGGATTTTTGGCTGCTCCTCCCTTTGGTGTGGCTTGTTGCTGTACCCTCCTTTGGTATGCCCAGCTGCTATACCTCTCCTTTGGTATGGCCGGCTGCTGCACCCGCTTTTGGTGTGGCTCTCCTTGGTTGCCTTTCTCTTTGTTATTTACCTCTCCTTATAGCTACCTTCAGGTTTATCATTCTCTCTTAAAAAATCTGTAGCACCCTATTATCTTGTAAGGTGCATGGGGATATTTATAGAGCCTTGAGATTAGGGTTATACGATCATCAATGGTGATCATTGATTCCCAAAGGTTTCCTTACAATCAACAGTCATATTTGATTCCTAAAATTTAAGATCAATGGTCAACATTGGCTTTCTAAAATTTAAGATCAATGGTCAAGGGTCAATAGTCAACTTTGACCTCTAAAATTTAGGGTCACGGTCAATATTCACTCATCAACTTCAGGGTTGACTTGCTATCACCAATTTTGCCCAATGGCCTCTTTGTATCTCAACAGCATTCATAACATTAAATCAACACATATAACCATGTAAGATAGTGTTGATAACAAGTCCAACATTAGCCATCAAAGATGGGCTCAACATATAATCATGTTAAAAAAATGGTAAAATAAAAAGTATTAGTTCAAGTGATAATAACATGCCACCATCGGAGTATTGTTCTGATGTTAAGCTTAAAGAACCTATTCATGGAGATATGCTGGTTATAAGGCATGCACTAAGTATTTAGCCTAAGGATGATAATGATGATAAGCAATGTGAGCTCATTTTTCATGTAAGATACCACGTTAAAGACAAGGTATGTAGCATGATTATTCATAATGGAAGTTGTACTAATGTTACTAATGCTTTATTGGTAGATAAGCTAAATTTGGATACCCTTAAGCATCTTAAGCCGTATAAGTTGAAATGGTTGAATGATTGTAGACAAAATAAAGTAATCAAGCAAGTTTTAGTTCCTTTTTCTATTGGTAATTACAAAGATGAGGTTCTTTGTGATGTGGCACCAATGCAAGCTAGTTATATATTTCTTGGTTGATCATGGTAGTTTGATAGTAAGGTTACTCATGATGATTATAAGAATAAATACTCTTTTGTAATTAAAAATCAGATTGTTGTATTAATTCATCTTAAACCTTTTGAAGCATATGAAGATCAGATTAAGATAGCCAAAAAGTATAAAATGAGAAAAGAACAAATGATAGAATAAGAAGAAAAGAAAAAGGAAGAGAGTGAGAGGTCAAAGAAAAAGAAAGAAAGTGAGGTTAATGGGAAAAATTCAAATGGGAAGGGTAATGCTGAGAGGAAAGTTGGAGAAAAAAGTAAGAGGGTAAGTGTGTATGCTTGGAAAAATGAGATTAAGAGTGTTATGATTACAAGGTAGCAACTACTTGTATTTATGTACAAGGATGTTTATTTTTTGTCTAATGACCTTAACCCCTCTTTGCCTAGTGTGGTTGTTCTCTTATTATAAGAGTTTGAAAATTTATTTTTCATAGAGATTTCCCATAGATTACCTCATTGAAGAGGAATTGAGCACCAAATAGACTTCATGCCCATTAGTAGCCTACCAAACTGACCTACCTATAGAGCTAATCTTAAAGAAACCAAAGAGATCCAAAGGCATTGCTTACTTCTTTACAAACTAAGTTACTTTATTTTAAATTGCTAAAGAATTTGTATGCTAATGATTCTGATGTTGACCAAGTATCTAATGCATATGATAACTGTTCGTTTAGTGATTTTTATAGGCATGAAAGATTTTTGTTTAAAAGAGAGAAATTATGTGTGCTTATGTGTTCTATTCATGAGTTGCTTGTTAAAAAAACTCATAGGGTTGGTTTGATGGTGCCCTATAGTGTGTAGAAGACTTTAGATATATTGCATGTGTATTTTTATTAGTCTAATATGATGCATGATGTGTAATCTGTTTGTGATAAGTGCATTACATATAGACAAGTAAAGGTTAAAGTTAAATTGTATGGAAAAGAAAGGGCTTGACTATATTGAGAAGACGAATGAGAATGTAGAAGAAAAGAAAAAGATTGTGTTTGTGCCCGAAAGCATGCACAATGATGTGATGGAGAAGAGAGACCAACCCAAGTTAAAATGGGTTTGGAAAGACGTGATGGAGACTCCCATTCAAAGGAGACAGATTGTCAAAAATGTAGAGAAGGTAGTCACACCAATTGCTAAAGAAAGGAGACATAAACTTGGTAAAAGAAATAAATCCAAGTTCAAAGGATTTTGTTGGAGCTATGGTAAGTATGGGCACAAGGCAAATGTATTTTAGAGTAATAGGTCAAGAATGAAGAGAAATGTGAGGTAAGAGTCTAGGTGGAGACTTTATCGAGAAAGGAGACAATCTCAGGTAGACAGAAGTCATATTCCATTGAGAAATAGGTTTGATATATTGGGAGAGATTTGTGGAAGATGTGAAAGAGTTGGACACGCTGTTGAGGATTGCTTGACATTGCTACCCGGTCAAAGAATGCAAAGGAGAACAAGCCAACGATTGTTGCTCGGTCAAGGAATGCAAAGGAGAACACCTATACAAGCTCCATAATTTGACCCAAAAAAAAAAAGAAGAGGAAGAAAAATGTCTATGGTTGTGGAAGTAGCCCTAAAAGCTTCCAAGAAAGAAAAGTTATAGATCCTAGATAGTGGCTGCTTTTCACACATGATAGGAGACTCCAAGATGTTGATAGGAGTAGCCAAATGTGATGGATGGTCAGTTAAATTTGGCAATGATGGTACCTTAAAGATTCAGGGTATTGGTGCTGCTGAAATTGGTGTAGAAAAGCTGAAATCAAAATAAGTGCTTTATGTTGAAGGGCTAAAACACAATCTTATCAATGTTAACTAGTTATGTGATAACGGACATGAAGTTACTTTCAACAAGAGTGGCTGTACAGTAAAGAAATTAAAAGATGGTGTTGTTCTTACTAAGGGTGAAAGAACAAAAGGAAACTTATATCAAGTTTCCAAAAGCAAAAACACATGCTATAGAGCACTAAAGATGAGAATTTGTTATGGTATGGAAGATTGGGACATCTTGGAGAAAAGAGGTTGAACTTAAGTATTTAGTCACACTCTAAAGGCTGTGGTATTCTTTAACCCCTCTTCCCTTCCTTCTTATATTTTTCTTTGGATTTGTGGACAAAGGGGGAGATATTTTGCATAAATCCAAAGAGAGTATGTATTGATAAAAAGGGGGAGAACAAGTCAAGGGGGAGAAGCAGAAAGGGGGAGTTAAACCAAGTTAAGGGAGATGCATGTTTCAGGGGGAGCTATGAATGACTATGTGCAAGGGATGTTATGCATGGTTAGATTTAATGTATTGCCAACAAATCCAAAAGAGGAGATTGTTGAACCCATCTTTGATGACTAATGTTGGATTTGTTGTTAACACCATCTCATATAGTTATATATGTTGATTTGATATTTTAAATACTGTTAAAATGCTGAGGGGTCATTGGGTAAAACCGGTGATGACAGGTCAACCTTGGCATTGAGGAGTCAATGTTGATCATGTGATGAGAACCATAGAGATGATGGGTGGAAGGCTTTAATGGTTGCAAGAGGTCCATTGCACATTCCAGAAGGCCCAATAACACGAGCTAGAGCCAAAAAGATTAAAGAAGCACTAAATGGGCTGATTCAGAACATTCAGGCCAACCCAGCTTCAAATGATGCGAATTCAAGTTTGATAAGGAGTCCAGGCCCAATTAATATAATTAGAATACTTAATAGGTCAGAATAAGTAATAGCATTTCTTCTTAAATAAGAGTTTATTATTTATGTTGGAATTTGTCCACAATTAGGAATTCCTCCAAACTAAGGATTTCTCCTAAGTAGGATTTGTACCTTTTTAGGATTGCTATCTTAGCCTATAAATAGGCACCCCTTGTAAGCTCTGGAGGATCAAACAATTTTGAGTGAAATAGAAAGCAAGGGTTTTTCCTCTCGGTTCTTTTAAGGACTAAGGAACTTATCAAGAGGTATTTCTTCTTGTGGCGTTCCCAGCGACTTATCACTCCCAATTCCTTTCTTTTCTGGAGTGTGGCGTCCATATCCTTCTTGAATGTTCTAGGTTCGTGTTCCTTGAAGGGGGGGTCTAGGGTTTGTGATATTAAACTCTGATTTATCTTTCCTGGTTATTCTTTGATTCCTTGTGTGTGTTGGGTTCCTAAACTACATCTTTAACAAAGCGTCTATAGAAACTAGCTAGACCATGAAAGCTACGCACGTCACTAATTGACTTAGGTGTAGGCCAATCACGAATTGCCTTAACTTTTTCCTCATCAACCTCAACACCTTTAGCACTAACAACATAGCCAAGAAATGTGATCTGATCAGTACAAAAGGAACATTTATGTAAGTTAGCATACAATTTCTCAGAACGTAAAACACTCACAACAGAACGTAAATGATCAAGATGATCTTCTAGGGTTTTACTATAGACCAAGATATCATCAAAATACACCACTACAAATCTACCAATAAATGCACGTAAAACATGATTCATTAGTCGCATAAAAGTGCTTGGTGCATTAGTGAGACCAAATGGCATAACTAGCCACTCATACAACCCATACTTAGTTTTGAAAGCTGTTTTCCACTCATCTCCCTCTCTCATCCTAATCTGATGATATCCACTTTTCAAATCAATCTTAGAAAAGACACATGACCCATGCAATTCATCTAACATGTCATCTAATCTAGGTATGGGATGACGATACTTTACAGTGATTTTGTTGATTGCTCGACAATCAACACACATCCTCCAAGTCCCATCTTTTTTTGGTACAAGTAGGACAGGAACAGCACATGGACTCATGCTTTCCCTCACATATCCTTTGGACATAAGCTCCTCAACCTGCCTTTGAAGCTCTTTTGTCTCCTCAGGATTACTCTTATATGCTGGCCGGTTAGGGATGGATACACCTGGGATGAAATCAATTTGATGCTCAATTCCTCTAGTAGGTGGCAATCCACTTGGGATATCGTCAGGGAATACATCTTCAAATTCCTGCAATAGCGCAACAACAACACTAGGCAAAGATGGGTCAAACTTGTTAGTGTTAAAATAAGCCTCCTTGTACAAAAGTACAATCATAGGCTGTTTGGCCTAGAATGCTCTTTTGACATCACTTCCTTTTGCATAGAGATTTTCTCTTTTCTTCTCTTTCTCTGAGGTCCTCACATTTTCTTCTCCTTTTTCTCTTTTGTCAATCTCTCTTTTTTGTTCACTCTCATTTTTAATCCTTAATTGATCCTCATATGCTTGTTTAGGTGATAATGGTACAAGAATGACGGGTTTTCCGTTCATTACAAAGGAATATCGATTCTTGAAGCCATCATGCATAACTCGCCTATCAAATTGCCATGGTCTTCCTAATAGAATATGTCCCGCATGCATAGGTACAACATCACATAAAACTTCATCATGGTACCTTCCGATAGAAAATGATACTAGCACTTGCTGATTTACCTTCACTTCACCATTCTTATTTAACCATTGAAGTTTATATGGTCTAGGATGCTTCATAATAGGTAAATCCAGCTTCTCAACCATAGTTGTGCTAGCAACGTTAGTGCAACTTCCACCATCAATAATCATACTACATACCTTATCTTTGATGAGACACCGTGTCTGAAAGATGTTATCTCGTTGCACCTCATTTTCTTCTTTTGCTTGCACATTCAATGCTCGCCTTGTAACGAGAGCTACTCCATTAATCGGATACTCCTCTCCATCACATTCACCCTCTGATGGTGGCACAAAATCATCATCTGATTCACTTTCAGTTTCAACATCACCGTTACTTCTCAGGATCATTGCACGCTTATTTGGACATTGAGTTGCAATGTGACCCCTGCCCAAACACTTAAAACATTTAACATCTCTATTTTTACTCTGTTGGGGTTCAAATTTACCTGTCTCCTTGCTAGAACCCACATCCTTGTGCATGGGTAACTCGGCTTTGGACTTGTAATTGGTCATCTCGTCCCTTTTACTCCAATTTGGCTTCCACGATGAGGTAGAACCTGAATTCTGCCAAAACCGTGTGGAGCCCTTTCGTTTAAGTTGCCTTTCAACTTTCATTGCCATATGCACCATGTCTTCTAATTCCACATAGTGCTGTAATTCAACCACATTTGCTATGTCCCTATTTCGCCCTTGCAGAAATCGAGCCATGGTTGGAAGGCTTCAATGGTTGCAAGAGGTCCATTGTACATTCCAGAAGGCCCAATAACACGAGCTAGAGCCAAAAAGATTAAAGAAGCACTAAATGGGCTGATTCAGAACATTCAGGCCAACCCAGCTTTAAATGATGCGAATTCAAGTTTGTTAAGGAGTCCAGGCCCAATTAATATAATTAGAATACTTAATAGGTCAGAATAAGTAATAGCATTTCTTCTTAAATAAGAGTTTATTATTTATGTTGGAATTTGTCCACAATTAGGAATTCCTCCAAAATAAGGATTTCTCCTAAGTAGGAATTTGTACCTCTTTAGAATTGCTATCTTAGACTATAAATAGGCACCCCTTGTAAGCTCTGGATCATCAGACAATTTTGAGTGAAATAGAAAGCAAGGGTTTTTTTCCTCTCGGTTCTTTTAGGGACTAAGGAACTTATCAAGAGGTATTTCTTCTTGTGGCGTTCCCAGCGACTTATCACTCCCAATTCCTTCCTTTTCTGGAGTGTGGCGTCCATATCCTTCTTGAATGTTCTAGGTTCGTGTTCCTTGAAGGGTGGGTCTAGGGTTTGTGATATTAAACTCTGATTTAGCTTTCCTGGTTGTTCTTTGATTCCTTGTGTGTGTGGGGTCCCTAAACTACGTCTTTTTGGGGTTTTCCGCATCAGTTGGTATCAGAGCAGGGTTCTAAATCAGGTTGAATCCACTCACTCTTCAATTTTCTATCTTGTGATTTATTTATTGTTATTTAGTTTGTCTATTATGTGCATTATCATTCAAATGCACAAATCTGTTTATTTGCAATCCTTCTTTCTTTGCTTGTTTCCCATAAACGTGCTAATTTTAATTTCAATTGGTATGTTTAAGTATTCTATTATTGTTTTGTGTTGAAAAAAAAAAAACGAAAAAAAAAACGACGGAAAAAAAAAATTGACAGAAAAAGAAACGACAAAAAAAAACGACGGGAAAAAAAAAAGGGGAAGGAAGAAAACAAAAGAAAGAAAACATCAAAAAGTTAACAGTTTGGTCATATTGACTACAATAATAATAAAGTTTTCTTATTCAACTCCAATTCTACCATCTATTTTCCTAGTTTGTTACCCAAGTTGTTCTCTAGGTTATATTACCCCTATCTTGATTTTTTTGAGTTTAATTCATTAAATACGTTTGTGTTAACATCCTCTGTCGCTTGATTCTTTGTTCTCCAATTTGTTCAATTCTACACCATTTAGCTTATTCTATTCTAAATCAATACCCTTGATTTACGTTCTTTAATTCTTTATAGAGCTGAAAGGGAAAATCTGAGTGGAAAAAGGTAAGAGTGAAAGTTCATATAAAGAAAAACCATAAAGAGTGTAAACACGAGGGAGTGTGACACAATCTTTTGAGTGATACACGTGAGGGAGTGTTCTGTGAGGCCTCCTATTTGTTTTGTGCAGAAGTAAGACTATGACGTCCAAAGACAAAGGTGTAGCTCAAGAGGGAGCTAGTGATGTGTCCTTCATGATCAAAGCTATGCAATAACAATTTGAGTGCATGAATACCAGGTTTGATGATATGAGGGAGAGGATGTAGGAGCAAGCTAATACAATAGCAGAGTTGCAAAGGAGACATGGGGAATATGAGGCTCCCAAAGCAAGAAGGCAGTTGACACGTGCCTATGACCATGAAGATGATGTAGAAGATGATGAAGTTGACGATCAAACTACGATGGTTAGAACTGGTAACAATAGAAGGGATCGAAGAGAATTTGGGAGGCAAGGCACCTACGACCATAATTTGGGTAGTATTAAAATGACAATTCCTTCATTCCAAGGTAAGAATGATCCTGATGCATACCTAGAATGGGAAAAGAAGGTTGAATTGGTTTTTGATTGCCACAACTATTCCGAGGAGAAAAAGGTAAAGCTTGCTGCAGTTGAATTTACTAATTATGCTATTATTTGGTGGGATCAACTTGTTTTGACTAGGAAAAGGAATCCTGAGCGGCCTATTGATACATGGGAGGAGATGAAGGCTATCATGAGGAGGAGGATTGTCCCTACTCACTATTACAGGGAGTTGTACCAAAGGTTGCAAGGGCTCACTCAGGGCACCAAAGGTGTGGAGGACTACCACAAGGAGATGGAGATTACCATGATTAGGGCCAATGTAGAAGAAGATAGGGAGGCAACCATGGCTCGATTTCTGCAAGGGCTAAATAGGGACATAACAAATGTGGTTGAATTGCAGCACTATGTGGAATTAGAAGACATGGTGCATATGGCAATGAAAGTTGAAAGGCAACTTAAACGAAAGGGCTCCACACGGTTTTGGCAGAATTCAGGTTCTACCTCATCGTGGAAGCCAAATTGGAGTAAAAGGGACGAGATGACCAATTACAAGTCCAAAGCCGAGTTACCCAAGCACAAGGATGTGGGTTCTAGCAAGGAGACAGGTAAATTTGAACCCCAACCGAGTAAAAATAAAGATGTTAAATGTTTTAAGTGTTTGGGCAGGGGTCACATTGCAACTCAATGTCCAAATAAGCGTGCAATGATCCTGAGAAGTAACGGTGATGTTGAAACTGAAAGTGAATCAGATGATGATTTTGTGCCACCATCAGAGGGTGAATGTGATGGAGAGGAGTATCCGATTAATGGAGTAGCTCTCGTTACAAGGCGAGCATTGAATGTGCAAGCAAAAGAAGAAAATGAGGTGCAACGAGATAACATCTTTCAGACACGGTGTCTCATCAAAGATAAGGTATGTAGTATGATTATTGATGGTGGAAGTTGCACTAACGTTGCTAGCACAACTATGGTTGAGAAGCTGGATTTACCTATTATGAAGCATCCTAGACCATATAAACTTCAATGGTTAAATAAGAATGGTGAAGTGAAGGTAAATCAGCAAGTGCTAGTATCATTTTCTATCGGAAGGTACCATGATGAAGTTTTATGTGATGTTGTACCTATGCATGCGGGACATATTCTATTAGGAAGACCATGGCAATTTGATAGGCGAGTTATGCATGATGGCTTCAAGAATCGATATTCCTTTGTAATGAACGGAAAACCCGTCATTCTTGTACCATTATCACCTAAACAAGCATATGAGGATCAATTAAGGATTAAAAATGAGAGTGAACAAAAAAGAGAGATTGACAAAAGAGAAAAAGGAGAAGAAAATGTGAGGACCTCAGAGAAAGAGAAGAAAAGAGAAAATCTCTATGCAAAAGGAAGTGATGTCAAAAGAGCATTCTAGGCCAAACAGCCTATGATTGTACTTTTGTACAAGGAGGCTTATTTTAACACTAACAAGTTTGACCCATCTTTGCCTAGTGTTGTTGTTGCGCTATTGCAGGAATTTGAAGATGTATTCCCTGACGATATCCCAAGTGGATTGCCACCTACTAGAGGAATTGAGCATCAAATTGATTTCATCCCAGGTGCATCCATCCCTAACCGGCCAGCATATAAGAGTAATCCTGAGGAGACAAAAGAGCTTCAAAGGCAGGTTGAGGAGCTTATGTCCAAAGGATATGTGAGGGAAAGCATGAGTCCATGTGCTGTTCCTGTCCTACTTGTACCAAAAAAAGATGGGACTTGGAGGATGTGTGTTGATTGTCGAGCAATCAACAAAATCACTGTAAAGTATCGTCATCCCATACCTAGATTAGATGACATGTTAGATGAATTGCATGGGTCATGTGTCTTTTCTAAGATTGATTTGAAAAGTGGATATCATCAAATTAGGATGAGAGAGGGAGATGAGTGGAAAACAGCTTTCAAAACTAAGTATGGGTTGTATGAGTGGCTAGTTATGCCATTTGGTCTCACTAATGCACCAAGCACTTTTATGCGACTAATGAATCATGTTTTACGTGCATTTATTGGTAGATTTGTAGTGGTGTATTTTGATGATATCTTGGTCTATAGTAAAACCCTAGAAGATCATCTTGATCATTTACGTTCTGTTGTGAGTGTTTTACGTTCTGAGAAATTGTATGCTAACTTACATAAATGTTCCTTTTGTACTGATCAGATCACATTTCTTGGCTATGTTGTTAGTGCTAAAGGTGTTGAGGTTGATGAGGAAAAAGTTAAGGCAATTCGTGATTGGCCTACACCTAAGTCAATTAGTGACGTGCGTAGCTTTCATGGTCTAGCTAGTTTTTATAGATGCTTTGTTAAAGACTGTAGCACCATTGCCGCACCACTCACTGAGCTTATTAAAAAAAACATGAGTTTTAGGTGGGGTAGTGACCAAGACAAGGCTTTTAATTGCATCAAGGAAAAATTAAGTTCTGCACCTTTACTTGCTTTACCTAACTTTGCAAAAGCTTTCGAGATTGAGTGTGATGCTTCAGGTATTGGCATTGGAGCTGTTTTGATGCAAGAAAGGCGCCCAATTGCTTACTTTAGTGAAAAGCTAAGTGGAGCAAGCCTTAATTATACTACTTATGATAAAGAGATGTATGCATTAGTACGGGCTTTGGAGACATGGCAACATTACTTTTGGCCTAAAGAGTTTGTCATCCATACTGACCATGAATCTTTGAAGCACTTGAAGGGACAAGGAAAGTTGAACAAAAGACATGCCAAGTGGGTTGAATTCATTGAGACCTTTCCCTACATCATCCAATATAAAAAAGGTAAGGAAAATGTGGTAGCTGATGCATTATCTCGCAGGTATGCCCTTATCTCTACACATACTGCAAACTTATTGGGATTTGAACACATTAAGGATTTATATGTGAATGATCCTGATTTTGCTAATGTGTATAGAGCATGTCAGGTGTCAGCCTTTGAGAAGTTTTATAGGCATAAGGGTTTCTTATTTAGGGAAATCATTTATGCATGCCTATGAGTTCTTTGAGGGAGTTGGTTGTAAGAGAAGCTCATGAGGGTGGTCTAATGGGTCATTTCGGAGTTAGGAAAACCCTAGATGTCCTAAATGAACATTTCTTTTGGCCACGAATGAAACGAGATGTTGAGAGGATATGTGCGAAATGCATAACATGCAAACAAGCTAAATCTAGAGTTTTACCTCATGGCTTGTATACCCCTCTACCCATACCTAACCATCCCTGGGTTGATTTATCTATGGACTTTGTACTAGGATTGCCCCGAACAAAAAGAGGTAGGGATTCTGTATTTGTTGTTGTTGATAGATTTTCAAAGATGGCACACTTCATCCCATGTCATAAAACTGATGATGCAAACAACATGGCTGACTTATTCTTTAGAGAAGTAGTACGTTTGCATGGCATGCCACGAAGCATTGTTTCAGATTGGGATACAAAGTTCTTAAGCTACTTCTGGAAGACTTTGTGGGGTAAGTTAGGTACTAAACTATTGTTTTCAACTACTTATCATCCACAAACTGATGGGCAGACTGAGGTAGTTAATCGAACTCTTTCTACTCTTTTGCGTGCTATTATTCGAACAAATTTGAAAACATGGGAAGATTGTTTACCGCATGTCGAGTTTGCGTATAATAGGAGTGTTCATTCTACTACTAGTTACTCTCCATTTGAAATCGTATATGGTTTTAATCCATTGACTCCTTTGGATTTGGTACCTATACCTGTCAATGAGTATGCCAGCTTCGATGGGGAACACAAGGCGGACATGATAAAAAAATTGCATGAGAAGGTGCGACAACATATTGAAAAACGAAGTGAGCAACACGCATCCCATGTCAACAAGGGATGAAAGAAGGTGGTGTTTGAACCTGGTGATTGGGTTTGGGTGCATATGCGCAAGGAACGGTTCCCAGCTCAATGGCGTTCGAAGCTACAACCCAGAGGAGATGGTCCCTTTCAAGTTGTAGCCCGAATTAATGACAATGCTTATAAGTTGGACCTTCCTGGTGAGTATAATGTGAGTGCAACATTTAACGTTTCTGATCTTTCCCCTTTTGATGTAGGTGATGATTCGGGGACGAATCCTTTTGAGGAGAGGGGGAATGATGAGAACCATAGAGATGATGGGTGGAAGGCTTTAATGGTTGCAAGAGGTCCATTGCACATTCCAGAAGGTCCAATAACACGAGCTAGAGCCAAAAAGATTAAAGAAGCACTAAATGGGCTGATTCAGAACATTCAAGCCAACCCAGCTTCAAATGATGCGAATTCAAGTTTGATAAGGAGTCCAGGCCCAATTAATATAATTAGAATACTTAATAGGTCAGAATAAGTAATAGCATTTCTTCTTAAATAAGAGTTTATTATTTATGTTGGAATTTGTCCACAATTAGGAATTCCTCCAAACTAAGGATTTCTCCTAAGTAGGAATTTGTACATCTTTAGGATTGCTATCTTAGCCTATAAATAGGCACCCCTTGTAAGCTCTAGAGGATCAGACAATTTTGAGTGAAATAGAAAGCAAGGGTTTTTCCTCTCGGTTCTTTTAAGGACTAAGGAACTTATCAAGAGGTATTTCTTCTTGTGGCGTTCCCAGCGACTTATCACTCCCAATTCCTTTCTTTTCTGGAGTGTGGCGTCCATATCCTTCTTGAATGTTCTAGGTTCGTGTTCCTTGAAGGGGGGGTCTAGGGTTTGTGATATTAAACTCTGATTTATCTTTCTTGGTTGTTCTTTGATTCCTTGTGTGTGTTGGGTCCCTAAACCACATCTTTTTGGGGTTTTCCGCATCATCATGACCTTAAATTTTAAGGGTGAAGATTGATCGTTGACCATTGACCTTAAATTTTAGGTAGTCAATATTGACCATTGACCATAAATTTTAAGAATAAAATCCCGTCGTTAATTGCCGAGTAACATGTGGGAATTAACGATGAATGTTGATGATCGTATAGCCCTAATACCAAGGCTTTATAAATACCCTTAGACATCTTGCAAGAAAGAGGTGTGTTGTAGAAAATTGAGAGAGTCGGTCAAAGAGAGAAAGAAAGAAGGAGCAGCTGCTAGCAAGAGGTGGAGCAGCAGCTGGCAAGTGGTGGAGTAGTAATAGAAGGGTCCTACACCAGCAACCAATGCACAAGGATAGTAGCAATGGCGTGAGAAAATAGTTGCAATGTGTAAGGAGAGCTGTAGCGTCACGAGAAAATAGCTGCAATACATGAGGAGAGCAATAATGATGTGAGAAAACTACTATAACATGCGAGGAGAGCAGTAGTGGCTCAAGAAATTTGTTGTAGCCCGTGGGGAGAGCAATATGGTGGTGCGAGAAATTTATTGCAGCGCATGGGAAGAGCAGCAGCAGTGCGAGAAAACAACTACAGTGCACGAGGAGAGCAGTAACATCGCGAGAAAACAACTACAACACACAGGGAGAGCAGCAGCAGTGTGAGAAAACTATTGCGGCACATGAGGAAAGCAACAGTGCATGTGGATGGCAGGCATAGAGCACACGGACAGTAGGTGCAGAGCACATGGACAACAGGCAATAGGAATGCTTATGATAGTTACAATGGAGGTTAGGATAATAAAATAGAATTGAGGAAGGAGTAGATAGAAAAATGAGTATTATTAAAATAAAGGTTATCTCTTTTTAAGGAAAAGCTAACCTAAATATGTACTTGGAGTAAAAAAGAAGGGTAGAGCTACTGTTTGATTATTATAACTTTTCTAAGAAAAAGAAAAGGTTAAGATAGCTTTGACTAAATTTATTGATTATGTAGAAATGTGGTGAGACTAGCAAATTACTATTAGGAGGAGGAATTTTGAAAGACTAATCGATACTTAGAAAGAGTTGAAGACTACGATGAAAAGGAGGATTGATCCTAGTTCTTATTATAAGGATTTGTATAACATGTTGTAAAGTTTAACACAAGGTTTAAAGAGTGTGGAAGGGTACCTACCATAAAGAGATGAAGATTGCTATGGTTAAGGCAAATGTAATGGAAGATAAGGAGGCAACTGTGGCTAGGTTCCTCTAAGGGTTGAATAAAAACATAACTGATGTTGTAGAATTGCAACATTATGTAGAGTTGAGGATATGGTACACATTGCTATAAATGTTAAGAGGCAGCATAAGGGAAAGAGTACTTCTAGATATAATCAAAACTTGGGTTCATCTTTTTTGAAGCTGAATTGGGTGAAAAAGGAAGAGAAGACAACTCCTAAGATTAAAACTGATGCACATAAGCTCAAGATTATTTGGGGCAGACTTGAAAAGAGCAAATTTAAGGATAAACTCAAGGGCACCCAAGGAGAAACTAGAGACATCAAGTGTTTTAGGTGTTTAGGTAATGGTCATGTAACATCACAATACTTTAATAAAAGGTCTATAATCCTTAGGGAGGATGGTAAATATGAGAGTGGGAGTGAGTCTAGTAATAAGGCTTATTTACCACAGTTAGTAGATGTTAGTGATGTTGATGATGGAGTAAAGTAATTAGAGCATAAAGAGAAACTTACAGTGGTATGGAGAGCTCTTGGTGTATAAGTAAAGGAGATAGTGATAAGGGAGTAAATGTTTGGTGAAAGATAGAACTTGTAGCTTGATTATAGATAGGGGTAATTATACCAATATAGGTAGCATAAAGTTAGTCAAGGAGTTAGGTTTACCCACAATGAAACATCTTAGACCATATAATCTGCAGTGGTTAAATGATAGTGGAGTGGTGAAAGTGACTAAACAGATTGTGGTTCCATTCTCCATTAGTAGATATAAGGATGAGGTATTTTGTGATGTTGTACTTATATACACAAGGGCAGTTGTTATTAGGTCATCCTTGGAAATTTGATAGAAGAGTTTTACATGATGGTTGCCTAAACCATTATTCTTTTAACATGGATGAAAAATCATTCACACTTGTTCCATTGGCACCAAAACAAATGTATGAAGACCAAGTGAGACTTTATGAAAGCGTGTAAAAGAGAAGTGAAAAGAAAAAGAGGGTAAAGAAAAAGAAAGTAAGGGAGACAAAAACAAGGTGAGAATGCTTAAGAGTGATAAACTTAAGAGTGGTTAGATTTAAAGGAGTGAAAGTGATAGGGTGAAAATGCTTGAGAGTGATAAACACAAGAATGGTCAAATTCAAAAGAGTGAAGATGCAAGAAAACAAGTTAATGTGTATATTAAAGGAGCAGGTGCTTAGGTTGCCTTCCAAGTTAAGTAGCAAATGATCTTAATCCATTATAAAGATTTTTATTTTTCTAACATTAACTTTGATTCTTCTTTGCCTAGTACCATTTTATCATTGTTGCAGAATTATAGTGATGTATTCCTGAGAAGATCCTGGTCAGCTTACTACCAAAGAAAGGGTTGAACATAACATTAATCTTATTCCAAATGCTCTTATTCCCAATAAGTTGGTGCATATAGAAGTAATCTTAAGGAGACAAAGGAGCTTCAAAGGCAAGTTGAGGAGTTGATGAAGAAGGGCTATGTGTTACTTATATGTATACAAGCCCATACATAGTGCTAGTGTTACTTTTACTAAAGAAAGATAAGTTTTGGAGGATATGTGTTGATTGCAAAGTTGTCAATAAAATAATAGTTAAGTATCGACCTTCTATACTTAAATGATATACTTGATGAATTGCATGGTATTTGTTACTTCTTTAAAATTGATCTTAAGAGTAGGTATCATTAAATTAGGATGATGGAAGATGATGAGTGGAAAATTGCATTCAAGACTAAGCTTGATTTGTATGAATGGTTAGTTATACCATTTAAACTAATGCACCTAGCACGTTTATGAGATTAATAAACTATATTTTAAGACCTTTCTTGGGAAATTTTGCTGTGGTTTATTTTGATAACGTATTAGTATATAATAGGAATTTAGAAGAGCATGTTGAACATTTGCATTATTGCTTGATGTGTTAAAAAAAGAGAAATTGTATGCCAATTTAAAGAAATGTGATTTTTGCATAAACTTATTTTCTTGGGTTATATTTGTTGTTCCCACATCCTTGTATGGGTTGTAATTGTTGTCAACTAGGTTTAAGTGTGCAAGAAAGTAAAGTCACATGGAAGGGTAAGAAGGTAAATCCATATGGAAGGGCAAGAACGTAAATCCGCATGGAGGGGCAAGAAAGTAAATTCACCACGTAAGCCCTACTAGGGTTTCATGGAGTAGAGTATATAATGGTCTTGGAAGACAAAGAACAAGGTGTCGGCAATATTGAGCATTCAGAAAAACCTAGACAACCAACAAATCAAAGAGAACACCAAACCTTACACGGAAGAACACTACCAGCAAGGACGAATAGAGTAAACAGTGCAACCGACGGACGAATCAGTTAAACAATAGCCGTCGCCGAAAGAAGAAGAGAAACCCGACAGCCAACGAACAGTACACCGCAAAACAAATAGAAGCACGGCCAAAATCAGATTTGGGGGCTGAACAAAGAACAAAGGTGGATGGCCGAAGCAATTGAGTAGTCGTCGACGGGAAGGAGAGAGAAAACACAGCCATCGACGACTGGAAAATCGAGCAAACTGGCCGACGAAGAGAGAGAAAATGCAGCTAATGGAGAAGGAGAGAAACCCGTGAGGAACGGCACACCACCGATACACCAACAGTCGGTGAGGAGACGACATTGCTGGACGGCTGAAAGTGGGTGGACAGCAAAGACTGATACGGCTAGATCAGAAGGAGAGAGAAACCCAACGGCCAAATCAGCGCAGACCGGCGGGAAGAGGGAGAAACCCAAAGGTGAACGAAAAAGTGAAATTCGATGAAGAGAGAGAGAAATCTGGTGGTAGGAGAGAGAAATCTGGCTGGACAGCAAGAGAGAAAAATGGACAGACCGAAAGCGTGGGGTAGGCCGTGAGACGTGAAACGGCGCACCGAAAACGTGAAACAGTGAGACTGTGAAACAAGAGACGGGTGAGACCATAAGACGGTGAATGCAGGGGTTGTGTCATACAACGTAGAGAAAAACTTCGATGAAGCATTGAAAGAACTCAACGTATTTCCTGACTTCTTCAAGAGAGGTTAGAGAGTGTTGCAGTGAACTTCTAAGCGGTAGTGGAACAGCCTTTCAATTCAATAGAGGCAAGACAAGCTAGAAGAAGGGTAGACACAGTAAGTGACACTCTTTATATTGTACTTGCTTAGTAATTGCAATAATGAAAAGAGCAGAGAATTAAAGACATCCATTGTAACCTGTATTCATAAGTATAGTGGATACTCTCGGTAGAGGGAGAGTCCCTACCACCGTGGATGTACATCATGTTAATGGAACCACGTAAATTTCATATGTCCTTAATTTGCTTTACATTCTGTGCTTTGAATTGAGTTGTGAACGCAGCTAAAGTATCAGCCAACCCATAACCTAACAAAGACCTAAACAAGAACATTCGTATTGTCTATTAGGCAAGGTGTCTGAAAGGTGACTTTGGGAACTATTGTGATTAATAGGTAGCAATAGATATACCTTAATTGAGTTTGAGAAAGAGTTTGTTTTTAAAAAGAGATTGAAGTTGTTCACTTACCTGCGAATTGTGAATTATGGTGATACTGATTCAACCCCCTCTCAGTATCACAAACTAGTAGATCTTAAGGAGAAGTCGGGAACTTCAATGTTATGTCAAATCATGGTATAGAGGTTAATGAAGAGAAGATTAAGACTATTTAGGAGTGACCTACACCTAAAAGTATGAGTGATATAAAGAGTTTCCATAGTTTAACTCTAGCTTTTATAAGAGGTGATTAAAAAGAATGTGGGTTTCAAATGGAGTAAGAAACAATAAGATGTATTTGATTTGCTTAAGTCTAAGTTGTATAATGCACCAACTCTTGCTTTGCTTGATTTTTTTAAGACCTTTGAAATTGAATGTGACGTATGATGCATCAGACATTAGGTTAGAAGGGTTCTCATGCAAGAGAAACAATCTATTAAATTCTTGAGTGATAAGTTGAGCAGGGAAACAATGAATTATCCAACTTATGATAAAGAAATGTATACACTTGTTTGGACTTTAAAAACATGGCAACATTACCTTTGACTTAAAATGTTTGTAATTCATATTAATCATGAGAATTTAAAACACTTGAAAGGGTAAGGCTAGTTAGATAAGATACATGCAAAATAGGTCAAGTTTATTGAAATTTTTTCTTATGTGATTCAATACAATTAGGTAAGGAAAATGTTGTTGCTAACGTATTATCACTTAAGTACACATTGATTAATACTTTGAGTATTAGTTTATTAGCATTTGAGGACATTATTAATTTGTATGCTAATAATGCTGATTTTAATAACGTGCATGCTACTTTTTTATGCTAAATTACTCATTTTTTTATTTTTTTAATACAAAAATTGAATGCACTACAAAATTGTGATTTCAAGATAAATTCTTTTCTTTTCTTCCAATTCCTTAAGTTTCCAAACAACGAAAAATCACGTTTTGTTTATTCTCTTCCCTTTCATTTCCATCTAATCTAAACAACATGCTTTCTCATTCCCTCTCTCTCTCTCTCTATCTCTCTCTCTTTCTCTTTCTCCCCCTATCCATAAAGGGTGTCAAATCGTTTGGTAGGTTGTCATTGTATACACCATGCATTCAATACAAAATCTGAAAAGCTGTAGGGATGACAAACAATAAAATGGTAGAAACTTCGAAAATCAAGATTCATCTTATGGGATTGATTCTTCTAGATCGTTATTTGATGAATAATTAAATTGAAAGATGATGACAATTTCAACTTGAAGCAAAACATAAAAGAACAAATAAAAATGAAAAAAGTAAAGTAAGCAAGCCCCAACAAATAAAAGGTACAATCGACTTTGTAATGGCTCTATCTATTTGTGTCTTTGAGGTCAAAATTTGCAACTCCAATAATGACCTTGGAATCGATGGAATGGGTATAAGCGACATTAGAGATGATAGTGATTTGACCAAAGATGCATTTCTTACAACACTGTCTGCTTTTCCTTTTCATATGACTAGTTTGGATTGCCTTTTAACCATAGAAAGAAAGTTTAAGAGCAATAATCAATTGCTATCTTTCTTTATAAAGTTTGGATTGCCTTTTAACCATAGAAAGAAAGTTCAAATGCAATAATCAATAAAAATATTTGAAGATAACATCGTTTTGTTTTTTTGTTGGTTGTGTTTGGTTTGAAATTCTAGTTGTTGAAATTAAGATTTCAATTATTACAACCTGATTAGAGACTATAACATTGCATTTTAATATACCAAAATGTATTGTAGGTGTTTGGTTTATAGGCATTTGATTAACCTTAATAGAATTAGTGGTCAATTTTTTTTTTATTCATTCTGCTAGTACATGCTCCTAACAAATAGGAAAATGAATTTTCCATTTAACTAGATGCAAGCTCTATATAACTACCCTAATTGATTTTATATAGTTTGAGATAGATAGCAAGAAAAAAGCAGAAAGGGGGAACTTGAGACTTATCCTTCTTTCTTGCTTTTTTTTCAATGCATGGAAAATGAACATGAAAGTTATCCATGAAACGAAACATCCTAAAGAAAATGGTTCCTTAAAGTGATTGAAACAAACAAAAGAATGCTCACATAAGGTGAAGGGCTGTTTCCATTTTAACTACCTTCAAGTCAAGTTTCGATTAATCAAGGACCAAAGTATGGAGGTAGGATTTGTGGGTCGCGTCTTGCCACTTGCCACACTGTTAGATCAATCACTGCTTTAAACTAGGAGGAAGATTCCTCCATAGTTGAGACAACCTAAAGAAGAAATTTGGTGAAGCATTTGAGAGAACTCAACGAATTTTCAGATTTCTTCAAGAGAGGTTAAAAAGTGTTTTGGTGATCTTCCAAGTGGTAGTGAAGCAACTTATTCAAATCATAGGGGATACCACACTTGTGTTCTCAAGTATAGTGGATTGTCTTGGTAGAGGAAGAATCCCTACCACCATGGAGTATGTCACATTGACGGAACCACGTAAATCTCTTGTGTCCTTGCTTTGAATTTATATTCTATTTTTCAATTGAGTTGTGATCACTGCTAAAGAATCATCAAACCCATAACCTAAAAGAAGACCTAGTCAAGAACAACCAATTCGTCTAATAGACAAGGTGTCTAAAAGGTAACTTTGGGAACTATTTTGATTAGTAGGTAACAATAGATCTACCTTAGTTGAATCCAAGAAAGAATTCATTCTTGAGAAGAGGTTAAAGTTGTTCACCCACTTGTATATTGACAAAAGCTAAAGTATTAAAGAAGTAGAATACTTTGGCTTAAATTATCAGAGTTTTTTTTTAAGGGGTATAATACTGATTCACCCCCCCTCTTAGTATCACAGACTAGTAGATCCTAGGGTGAAGTTGGGAACTTCAATTGGTATCAGAGCACAGGTTCACCAGTTTGAAGCTTAACAGCTTAGTGTACTAGTTTGAAGGGTTTCAAAAGTTTTAACTTGTTCAGCATACTGAGAAATGGATGCCAGCAACAGCACCAGCACTACTTACAGCAAGAAGGTTCCAATCTTCAATGGAACCAACTACCATATGTGGGGAGCGAGAATGCAAGTGGTATTTGCAACCATGGGCATGAATGTGGTGAAATCTGTGCAAGAGGGTTTTGAGCCTCCAAAAGAAGGTAAAGATCCAACCCCAGAGAAATTAAGGCAGTTTGAGATCAATGGGAAGGCTTCAAATGTCATCATTTTAGCATTGACAGATGCTGAATATGCTAAAGTTATGGACTACAAATCTGCTAAGGAGATATGGGACAAATTGCAAAAGGTCTATGAAGGTAATGGCAAAATGAAGGAGGCCAAGCTTCAAGTTTTCAAGGAGAGATATGAATCCCTCAGAATGTAGAAGAATGAGATAGTCTAAGAGTTCTTCACCAGGGTTATTGATGCTATGAACAACCTTAGAAGTCATGGGAAGAATAAGAAGGACTCATCTATTGTGAAGAAAATTCTGAGAATTCTACCTGAGAGGATTGCCTCAAAGGTAGCAGCCATAGAGGAGAGTAGAGATCTCAATTCTATGTCACTGCATGATCTCCAATGCAATCTCATTGCATATAAGATGAGAATGAAAGCTCCTCAACATCAAAGCTATCAAAGGAGGCAGCTTTCAAAGCTATGAGACACTTGAAGATAAGAGAAGAGGAAGAATCTTCCAGTGAGGATGATGATGATGATAAAGAAGAAAGTGAAGGTAAAGTGTTGGCTTACTTCATAAGGAAATTCAAAAGGGGGTCTAAAAAGGGAAAAGGACAGTTGTCCTTAAGATGTTATCATTGTGGGCAGACTAGACACTTTGTTTCTTAGTGCAAAGTGAAACTTGATGATGAAGATGAGGATGGTGATGATGAGTAGAATTCAAAATGGAGAAGACCATCATTCAAATCAAAGAAGTCCAGCAAGAAGACTGCCAGCCCACAGAAGAAGAAAAGAGGCTCATTCAAGAGTTATGTGAGCCAGACCAAAGAAGCCGAGGAGGAGGAAGATGTAAACTCATCAAATGAGCATGCCTTTATAGCATCAGCTCAATGTGGTAGTTCAACCTCTAAAAAGGAAAAGGAGATTGATGAAGAAGAACCAGATCTTGAAGCTGAGTTAGAAGTAGCTTCAAAGGAGATAATTAGAAGGGGCAAAACCATAAGAAGGTTGGAGGCTCATATAAAACAAGTTGATGCAAAATTTGAGGAAGCAGAATGTCAAAAAGATGAAATAAGGGCTGAACATATTGACTTGAAGAGAAGATTTGAAGAACAAATCAAAATATGTGAAGACCTTACTATGGAGCTTGGCTCAAGGACTTCAACAATTGAAGAAATGGAGATAGAGTTGTTGAGACTTCAGTAACAACTCAAAAAGAGTGAAGAGAACTTGCAGAAGCTTGAAGTGATAAGAGAAACAAGCTCTAAAGAGAAAAGAAGAATGAAGAGAAAGTGCAGCAATCTGAGGCTGCATTGCCTAAAGACAATGAGACTTTGCCACAGAAGTTGAAAGAGAAGGCTAAGTCTTAGAAAGAAAAGACTGATTAGCCAGGAACAGTGAAGGCTGAAAATAAAGAAGATTTGAAGAAGCAACCTACGGGTGCAAACAAAAATGAAGATAAGAAAGTCAGCCAGTAAAAGGCTACGGTTGAACAGAAGAAGGAGAAGAAGGTGACTAAAATTAAAGCCACACAAGCAAAGAAGCCAGCAACCTTGCCCACACCGTAAGTAATGAACAAAAGAAAACAAGCTGTGATTAGACCTAAGAGGAGGCAGTTTCAAGATTATTGTCTTTATTGTGAAGTTTAGGGTCATAAGGCAAGTAAATGCTAATGGAGAAGGCCAGTATATGTCTTCAACTTGAGAAGATGCGATGCTGCATATAGGGGGAGACAATACAAAATTCAGAGGAGAACACCTGTTGTGAGTTCTTGCACATACTGTAAAAAGCAAGGACACACTGACAAGTATTGTTGGTGGAAGCCAAAACCAGTGGTTTCAAAAAACAAGTTTGCTATATTGGTAGACTTGGAACAGTGTGAAAGATGCAGGCAAGATGGCCATAATGCCAAGAGATGCATGACACTTCTCCCTAAGCAAGAGAAGGCACTCAATGGCACAATAAAACCAACTGGTACAGTCAAAGTTGAGAAAAAGGAGAAAGCTATCTTCAAGCCAGTTCAAAAGAAGGAATATAAAGTCAAAAGGGAGGAGGCTAATATAGCTGAAATTGCACTAAAGGCTAACTACAAGGATAAGTAGTGGATCCTTGATAGTGGATACACTTCACACATGACAGGATACAAGAGTAAATTATCAAAGCTGAACAAGTCAAGAGAAAGCAGAGTCAAGTTTGGCAATGATGATTCACTCAACATCAGTGGTTAGGGGTCAGTAAATATTGGAAAAGGAAAGCTGAAAGATGTTCTGCATGTTGAAGGACTCAAATATAATCTAGCATCTGTCAGCCAACTATGCAATGAAGACCAGAAAGTGATATTCACAAAAATAGGTTGCCAAGTAAAGAGTAAAGAAGGCAATACTGCTGCAGCCGGGAAGAGAACAGCTGGAAATTTATATGTGATTGATAAGGATAAGACAAACAGCTATTTACTTACAAAAGAAGAAGAAAATCAACTTTGGCATAGGAGGTTGGGATACTTAACACAGAAGAACATGAAGAAGCTGACCACTACTTATGCAATCAGAGACATTCCAGACCTCAAAAGAGAAAGGGAGTATGTCTGCTCAGCATGCTCTAAAGGAAAACATGTTAGAAAGCAGTATAAGACCAAAGAGTTCAGTTCTGAAGTAGTGCTTGACATTGTACATACTGATTTATGTGGGCTGATGAGAACAAAAGGGTTGAATGGTGAAAGGTACTTCATCTTGTTTGTTGATGATTATTTCAGAAGGACTTGCATCATGCACCTCAAACACAAGCTAGAAGTCTTGAAATGCTTTAAGAGATACAGAAGATTAGCTGAAAATGAGAGTGGAAAGAAGATCAAAGTATTGAGGTCAGATTAAGGCACTGAATTCACAAATGAAGCTTTTGAAGATTACCTTGAGAAGCATGGAATTCACCATCAGATGGTAGCAGCAAGAACACCTTAACAGAATGGGGTGGTAGAGAGGAAAAATAGAGCTGTGGTTGAAATGGCAAGAACTCTACTACTAGAATCCAAGTTTAACACAAGATTTTGGACAGAAGCAACATTTATAGCCGTGCACCTCCTGAACAGAGTTTTACTAAGGCCCAATACTGATAAGACTCCATATGAGCTATGGAATGGGAAGAAGACAACAGCCAAGTATCTTAAAATCTTTGGTAGCCCATGTTTTGTGAAGAACAAGGAGCAAAACTTGGGAAAATTCCATGCTAGATTAGATGAAGGCATCTTTGTGGGATACTCAGCAAAGACAAAAGGTTACAGAGTTTTTCTACATAAACTGGGAAAAGTGGTCACTTCTAGTGATGTGAGAATAGATGAAAATTGGAAAACAATGCATAATGGAGAAGTTGAGGTCAGTGAAGAAGATGACTTCAAGATAGATGAAGAATCAGACCAACATGAAGAAGAGGGAAAAGAAGTAAGTTCAGACTCAGAGAAGAGTGAGTCTGAAGATGAAGAAAGAGATTCTCTTGCAACTAAGACTGTGCAAGAGCGAAAGACAAAGAAAACATGGACTGGTGCTTATCAAGGAAATCAGATCATAGGTGACCCATCAGCAGGAGTTACAACAAGAAGAAGAATTGTGGGAGCTACTACTTTACTCTCACAAGTTGAACCTACATCTGTTGAAGAGGCTGCACAAGACAAAGCCTGGGTCAAAGCTATCAATGAGGAGCTGGATCAAATCGAGAAGAATGATACGTGGGAGCTGGTTCCAAGACCCACTAACAAGAATGTCATAGGAACAAAATGGGTGTTTAGAAATAAACATAATGAACATGGCAAGGTGGTGAGGAACAAGGCTAGGCTGGTTTGCAAAGGCTACACTCAGATAGAAGGAGTAGATGTTGATGAAACTGTTGCACTAGTAACAAGGTTGGAAACTGTTAGAATGTTCTTAGCTTTGACAGCACATAAGAGGTATAAAGTTTACTATATGAATGTGAAATTAGCCTTTCTGAATGGGCTCCTAAAAGAAGAAGTGTATATTGAACAACTCGATGGAATACAAATCAGTGAGGATGAGACACACATGTGCAAGCTGAAGAAAGCCTTGTATGTTCTTAAACAAGCCCCAAGAGTATGGTACAACAAGCTGGATGCGTATTTGAGAAGGTTGAACTTCAGAAGAGGAACAGTTGATAATAACCTATATGTGTTCAACTCAGAGAAAGGCCAACTAATAACCATAGTATATGTAGATGACATCATCTTTGGAGGGGATCA
Organism: Ceriops tagal; assembly: GCA_021533255.1. Classification (NCBI taxonomy): domain Eukaryota; kingdom Viridiplantae; phylum Streptophyta; class Magnoliopsida; order Malpighiales; family Rhizophoraceae; genus Ceriops; species Ceriops tagal. The sequence goes on along the minus strand of CM038605.1, from coordinate 6,392,463 downwards.
CTCTGAGCTATGCCAAGAATTTGCACAGATGAGTGAGGAATTTAAGATGTCATTGATTGGAGAAATGACTTACTTTCTTGGATTATAAATAAAATAGTGTGAAAAAGGTATTTTTACTTTTCAAACAAAATATGCCAAAGAGATGCTGAAAACGTTTGGCTTGGAGGATAACAAACCTGTCAGTACTCCTATGACAGTAGGCTGCAAGTTAACAAAAGATCAGGAAGGAAGGAGTACAAGCCCCACAGAATACAGGAAAATGATAGGGAGCCTTCTGTACCTTACAACATCAAGGCTTGATCTCATGCAAGCTGTGTGCATCGCCAGCAGATACTAAGCTAATCCTAAGGAATCTCATGTGTTGGCAGTGAAAAAAATCCTAAGATACCTCAAAGGGATACCCTAAAGTGCATTACATATAGACAAGTAAAGGTTAAAGTTAAATTGTATGAGAAGGAAAGGGCTTGGTTATATTAAGAAGCCGAATGAGAAGGTAGAAGAAAAGAAAAAGATTGTGTTTGTGCCCAAAAGCAAGCACAATGACGTAATGGAGAAGAGAGACCAACCTAAGTTAAAATGGGTTAGGAAGGACGTGATGCATACTCCCATTCAAAGGAGACAGATTGTCAAAGATGTAAAGAAGGCTGCCATACCAATTGCTAAAGAAAGGAGACATAAACTTGGTAAAAGAAATAAATCTAGGTTCAAAGGATTTTGTTGAAGCTGTGGTAAGTATGGGCACAAGGCAAATGTGTGTTGGAGCAATAGGTTGAGAATGAAGAGAAATGTGAGGCAAGAGTCTAGGGGGAGACTCTATCGAGAAAAGAGACAATCTTAGGTAGACATAAGTCATATTCCATTAAGAAACAGGTTTGATTTATTAGGAGAGATTTGTGGAAGATGTGAAAAAGTTTGATATGCTACTAAGGACTGTTTGACATTGTTGCCCAGTCAAAGAATGCAAAAGAGAACAAGCCAACCATTGTTGCCCAATCAAGGAATGCAAAGGAGAACGCTTATACAAGCTCCATAATTTGACCAAAGAAGAAGAAGAGGAAGAGAAATGTCTATGGTTGTGGAAGTAGCCTTAAAAGCTTCCAAGAAAAAAAAATTCATGGATCCTAGATAGTGGCTGCTCTTCACACATGACAGGAAACTCTAAGATGTTGATGGGAGAAGCCAAATATGATGGAGGGTTAGTTAAATTTGGCAATGATGGTGACTTAAAGATTCAGGGTATTGGTGCTGTTGAAATTGGTGCAGAAAAGCTAAAATCAAAGAGAGTGCTTTATGTTGAAGGGCTAAAACACAATCTTATCAGTGTTAACCAATTGTGTGATAATGGTCATGAAGTTACTTTCAACAAGAGTGGTTGCACAGTAAAGAGATTAAAAGATGGTGACGTTCTTAGTGAGGGTGAAAGAATAAATGGAAACTTATATCAAGTTTCCAAAAGGAAAAACACATGCTATATGAGCACTAAAGATGAGAATTTGTTATGGTATGGAAGATTGGGACATCTTGGACAAAAGGGGCTGAACTTAAGTATTCAGCTACACCTTAAAGGTTGAGGTATTCTCTAACCCCTTTCCCCTTTCCTCTTTTATTTTTCTTTGGATTTGTTGTCAAAGGGGGAGATATTTTGCATAAATCCAAAGAGAGTATGTATTGATAAAAAGGGGGAGAAAATGTCAAGGGGAAGAAGCAGAAAAGGGGAATTAAACCAAGTTAAGGGAGATGCATGGTTCAGGAAAGCTATGAATGACTATGTGCAGGGGATGTTGTGCATGGTTAGATTTAATGTGTTGCCAACAAATCCAAAGGGGGAGATTGTTGAGCCCATCTTTAATGGCTAATGTTAAATTTGTTGTCAACACCACCTCACATGGTTATATATGTTGATTTGATATTTTGAATGCTATTAAGATGCAGAGAGGTCATTGGGCAAAACCGGTGATGATAGATCAACCCTAGCATTGAGGAGTCAATGTTGATTGTAACCCTAAATTTTAAGGGTTAAGATTGATCGTTGACCGTTGACCATTGACCCTAAATTTTAGGAAATCAATGTTGACCATTGGCCATAAATTTTAAGAATCAAATCTGGTCGTTAATTGTCGAGCAATATGTGAGAATCAACGATGACCGTTGGTGATCGTATAGCCCTAATACAAAGGCTCTATAAATACCCTTAGACGTCTTGCAAGAAGGAGGTGTGCTGCAGAAAATTGAGAGAGTCGGCCAAAGAAAGAAAGAAGGAAGTAGCAGCTGCTAGCAAGAGGTGGAGCAGCAGCTGGCAGGTGGTGGAGCAGCTACAGAAGGGTCCTGCACCAGCAACCAATGCGCGGGGATAGTAGCAGCGGCATGAGAAAACAGCTGCAATGCACGGGGAGAGCAGCAGCGGCGCGAGAAAACTGCTGCAGCATACGGGGAAAACAGCAGCAGCTCGAGAAAATTGCTGCAGCCCGCAGGGAGAAAAATATAGCGGTGTGAGAAATCTGCTGCAGCGGGTGGGGAGATCAGCAGTGGTGCGAGAAAACAGCTACAGCGTGCGGGGAGAGCAGTAGCAGTGCGAGAAAACAGCTACAACACATGGGAAGAGCAGCAGTGACACGAGAAAACTGCTGCAGGACGTGAGGGAAGCAGCAGTAGCACATGCAGACAGCAGACACAGCACGCACGGATAACAGGAACAGCATGTGCGGACAGCAGTTACAGTGTGTGCAGACAGCAAGCGCAGAGAGCGTGGACAGGGGGCGGAGAGAGCGCGGATAACAGGTGTAGCGCAGAGAGCACGGACAGCAGGTGCACAGTGCGCGTGCAGTAGGCGCAGAGAGTGCGGATTGCAGGCACAGCGCACGGCAACAGCGGGCACAGCACGCGCTGACAACAGGCACAAAGAGGGCCGACAGCAGGCATAGAGAGAGAGGACAGTAGGACAGTGCACGGGGACAGCGGGCACAGCACACACAGACAACAGGTGTAGAGAGCACAGACAGCAGGCGTAGACAGTGCAGATAGCAGGCACAGCACATGAGGACAACAAGCACAGTGCACAAAGATAGCAAGCGCAGAGCACACGGACAGCAAGCGTAGAAAGCATGAACAGCAGGCACAGCGCACGCGGACAGCAGGCGTAGAGCATGCAGACAACAGCAACAGTGCATGCAGACAACATTAACAACGCACGCGGACAGCAATGGACAGATGCAGCAGCTTGTACGGACAGCATTAACAAAGCATGGGCGGACAGCAGGCGCAGCGCATGTGGAAAGCAGCGGCACCGTGTGCAGACAGTATTAGCAGTGTGTGCGGGCAGCAGTGGCGGTGCGTACATACAGCATTGACAGCATTAGCAACACACACTGACAGCGGCAATGCATACGGATAGCATTAGCAGCGCGTGCGAACAGCGATAGCAGCCCGTGTACGTGTGGATAGCAATAGCTGTGTGTATGGATAGCGATAGCAGTGCATACAAGTAGCGATAACAAAATGTGCAAGTAGCGACAGCAACACGTGTAGATAGCAGTAGCAGCAGGTTCGGTAGCTTGTAGTAGCATGAGGAGGAGACGTACCCAATAGCAAGTCCAACAACTTGTAGCAACTGAGGAGAAAGCGTGTCTGGCAGCAAGCAGCAATTGAGGAGAAAAAGTGCCTGGCAACAGGTTCGACAACTTGTAGTAGCAAGAGGAGAAATAGTGTCTGGCAACTTACAACAGCCGAGGAGAAAACGTGCCCAGCATCAGAGGAGAGATCCTGCAAAGGCAGCAAGTGAGGCAGCAACAGCAGGGGGTAAGACAACACCGGTGGGATTTTGCTGCAGCAGTTTGTACACATTGAGTGATTTGAATAATCACTTTCTTTGCTGCAAAGGTTAGTTATACTTTTGTTATCATCTCTTTCGTGTGTTCTTCATTGTTGGTTGAATAATCAAAAAAGAAAACAAAAGAAAAGAAGAAATTCGTGTATTTTTGTGTTTGGCAGCTGTTGTCATTCATTTTGCAGAAATACCCATCAATTAAGCAAAAAAAAAAAAATTAATAATAATGTATTTCTTGGGTTGCCTTTTTGCTATTTGTTTCTTCTATAGAAATACTCATTAGTTAACCAAAAAAAAAAAAGGCTTCATTTCTCAATTGGTCATTTACTCAATTATATTCAATAATTGATTGTTGTCTAATTGCACTACTCGTATCATTGAATTCCTTGTCATTCTATTTACTCTATTGCCCATCTTCTTTGATCGTGTCACTTCTCTGAAGAGGTAGGTTTAGGATTGATATATTCAAGTTTTATTTGTTCTGAATTTAGTTTGCTTGGAACTATTGAAAGAGCTCTTAGAGTCTTGCAATTCATTGTGTGAAACACGAGAGTTGAGGACTACTATAGATGAGTGGAGAGCAAACATGAAAGGGAGTGAGTTTTGTGAGGTATATTCTTTATTTACTAACAATCTTGCATGTACAATGTCTAATGCTAAAGAAGGTAGTTTCCCACATGGAGAGGAGGAAGTAGTTGTTCCAAATTTCAAATTGCTTATGAAATCCTTAGAGCAGAAGTTTGATAGGATTGACCAAATCTTTTGGGAAGTGTGAGACAAGATGGATAAAATAGAAGGGGAATCGAGTGTCAATCCTAAGAGGCCAACTATGGGGGTTATAAAGGAGCAATTTGAACATGATTTTGGTGAAGATGGTGATGATTATTATGATGAAGGTGATAATGCTAGTAGAAATTTCAGAGGTGGATTTAAAGGAGGACGTGGTAATAGGAATGGTAGAGGAGTAAGATGCAATGGAAATGTTTATGATAGGTACAATGGAGGTTGGGATAATATAAATAGAGTGGAGGAAGGAATAGACAAAAATCATAGTAGTATTAAAATGAAAATACCTTCTTTCCAAGGGAAAGCTGACCTTAATGTCTATTTGGATTGGGAATGAAGGGTAGGATTAATATATGAGTGCCACAATTTCTCTGAGGAGAAGAAAGTGAAGTTAGCTATAGCAAAGTTCACTGATTATGCTGTAGTATGGTGGGACCAACAAGTTATCACTAGGAGAAGAAATTTTGAAAGAATTATAGAAACTTGGAATGAGTTGAAGATTGTGATGAGAAGGAGATTTGTTCCTAGCTCTTATTATAGGGATTTGTATAACAAGTTGCAGAGCCTTATGCAAGGTTGCAAGAGTATGGAAGAGTACTATAAGGAGATGAAAATTGCTATGGTTAGGGCAAATGTAATGGAGGATAGGGAGGCAACCATGGCAAGGTTCCTCCAAGGGTTGAAAGAAGCATAGCTGATGTGGTAGAACTGCAACACTATGTAGAGCTTGAAAACATGTTATACATTGCCATGAAAGTTAAGAGGCAACTTAAGGGAAAGAGCACTTCTAGATATAATCAGAACTCAGGTTCATCTTTTTGGAAGTTGAACTGAGGGAAGAAGGAAGAGAAGATGACTTTTAATCATAAAGCCAATTCACATAAACCTAAGACTAATGCGGGCAATCTTGAAAGGGACAAATTTGAAGAAAAACTTAAGGGCACCCAAAAAAAAAACTCGAGACATCAAATGATTTAGATGTCTTGGTGGGGGTCATGTGGCTTCACAATGTCCTAACAAGAGAACCATGTACCTTAAGGAGAATGGTGACTATGTGTCTGGCCTTATAATCATTGGGTCGGAACACCAAATCCCTTAACCTTTGTTAGAATGATCCTATACCAACATTGGTTTTGGGTTCTGTTTACATATAATCAGAGTTTGTATCAAATACAAATGGTAAAGGAGTAAGTGGTAATGGAAATGTTTATGATAGGTAGAATGGAGGTTGGGATAACAAAAATAGAGTAGAAAAAGAGGTAGATAAAAATCTTACTAGTATTAAAATGAAAATACCTTCTTTCACGGGAAAGCTGACCCTGATGTCTATTTCAATTGGGAAAGAAGGGTAGAATTAATATATAAGTGCCACAACTTCTCCACGAAGAAGAAGGTGAAGTTGCTGTGGCAGAGTTCACTGATTATGTTGTAGTATGGTGGGACTATCAAGCTACCATTAGGAGAAGAAACTTTGAGAGAACCATAAAAACTTGGAATGAGTTGAAGATTGTGATGAAAAGGAGATTTATTCCTAGCTCTTATTATAAGGATTTATCTAACAAGCTGCAGATCCTTACACAAGGTTCCAAGAGTGTGGCAGAGTGGCATAAGGAGATTGAGATTTCTATGGTTAGGGTTATCATGGAGGATAAGGAGGCAACCATGGCTAGGTTCCTCCAAGGGTTAAATAGATGCATAGCTGATGTGGTAGAACTGCAACACTATGTAGAACTTGAGGACAGGGTATACATTGCCATGAAAGTTGAGAGGCAGCTTAAGGGAAGGAGAACTTTTAGATATAATCAAAACTCAGGATCATCTTTTTGGAAGCTGAATTAGGGGAAGAAGGAAGAGAAGATGACTTAACCAATTCATATAGACCCAAGACTAGTGGGGGCAACCTTGAAAAGGGCAAATTTGAGGAAAAACTTGGGACATCAAATGCTTTAGATGTCTAGGTAGGGGTCATATGGCTTCACAATGTCCTAATAAGAAAACCATATGCCTTAAAAAGAATGGTGACTATGTGTTTGGTAGCAAAGCTAGTGATGAAGACCAAATACCACCACTAGAAGATGCTAGTGATGTTGATGAAGGCATAAAGTATCCAGAGCATGGTGGAAGACATTTTAGTAGCAAGGAGAGCCCTTAGTGTGTAGGTTAAGGAGGATGATGTTGAGATGCAGCAAGAAAATATTTTCCATACTTGGTGTTTGGTTTGGGATAGACTTTGTTGCTTGATCATAAATGAAGGTAGTTACACCAATGTAACAAGTACAAAGTTGGTGGAAAAATTGAACTTGCCTACAACCAAACATCCTAGGCCATATAACTTGCAGTGGTTGAATGATAGTGGAGTGGTGAGAGTAACTAAACAAGTTATGGTTCCATTTTCCATTGGTATGTATAAGGATGAGGTGTTTTGTAATGTTGTACCTATACAGGCAAGGCATTTGTTACTAGGCTATCATTGGCAATTTGATAGAAGAGTTTTGCATGATGGTTATAAGAACTGTTATTCTTTCATCATGGATGGAAAACCATTCACACTTGTTCCATTGACTCCAAAACAGGTGTATGAAGACCAAGTGAGACTTTATGAAAGTGAGCAAAAGAGAATGAGTGAAAAGAAAGAGAGAGTAAATAGAAAAAAAAGTGAAGGAGAGAAAAACAATGTAAAAGCAATTGAGAGTGATAAGTACAAGAGTGGTTAGGTTCGAAAGAGTGAAGACAAGAGATAACAAGTGAGTGTGTTTGCAGGGGGAATAAATGTTAGGGTTGCTTTGCAAGCTAGGCAACAAATGATCTTGATCCTTTACTAGGATTCTTATTTCTCTAACACTGACCTTGATTCATCTTTGCCTAGTGCTATTTCATCTTTGTTGCAAGATTATAATGATGTATTTGTTGAGGAGATCACAGATGGTTTACCAATAAGGAGAAGGATTGAACATCACATTGATCTTATTCCTGGAGCTCTCATTCCTAACAAGTTAGCATATAGAAGTAATCTTGAGGAGATAAAGGAGCTTTAGAGGCAAGTTGATGAATTAATGAAGAAGGGACATGTAAGGAAGAGCATGAGCCCATATGCAGTGCCTAGTGTTGCTTATGCCAAAGAAAGATGGATCTTGGAATATGTATGTCGATTGCAGAGCTATTAACAAAATAACAGTTAAGTATTAACATCCTATACCTAGGCTTGATAATGTGTTTGATGAATTGCATGGTACTTGTTATTTCTCTAGGTTAAGTATCATCAAATTAGGATAAGAGAAGGTGATGAATGGAAAACTACATTCAAGACTAAGCATAGTTTGTATGAATGGTTAGTTATGCCCTTTGGTTTAAGTAATGCACCTAGCACTTTTATGAGATTAATGAATCATATTTTGAGACCTTTCTTGAGAAAATTTGTTGTGCCTTATTTTGATGATATATTAGTATACAAAAGGAATTTAAAACAACATGCTAAACATTTGCATTGTGTGCTTGATGTGTTGAGAAAAGAGAAATTGTATGCCAATTTGAAGAAATGTGATTTTTGCAAAGATCATGTCATTTTCTTGGGTTATGTTATGTTTACTCATAGCATATAGGTTGATGAAGAGAAGATTAAGGCTATTCAAGAATGGCCTACGCCTAAGAGTGTGAGCGATGTGATGAGTTTTCATGGTTTGGCTATCTTTTAGAGGAGGTTCATTAAGGATTTTAATACCATAGTTGTACCATTGATTGAGGTGATTAAAAAGAGTGTGGGTTTTAAGTGGAGTAAGGAATAACAAGATACCTTTGATTTGCTCAAGTCTAAGTTGTGTAATGCACCACTTCTTACTTTACCTAATTTTTTTAAGATCTTTGAAATTGAATGTGATGCATTGAGCATTAGGATTGGGGGAGTTCTCATGTAAGAGAAATGACCTATTGCATTCTTTAGTGAGAAATTGAGTGGGGCAACATTGAATTATCAAACTTATGATAAAAAAATTTATGCACTTGTTAGGACATTCGAAATGTGGAAGCATTACCTTTGACCTAAGGAGTTTGTAATTCATACTAATCATAAGTCTTTAAAACACTTAAAGGGGCAAGGCAAGTTGAATAGGAGACATGCAAAATGGGTTGAGTTTATTGAAACTTTTTCATATGTAATTCAATACAAATCAAGTAAGGAAAATGTTGTTGCTAATGCATTGTCATGTAGATCCACATTGATTAGCACTTTGAGTGTTAAGTTGTTGGGGTTTGAGCACATTATTGATTTGTATGCTAATGATGTTGACTTTGGTAATGTGTATGCTGCATGTGAGTTCTATAGACATGAGGGGTATTTGTTTAAAGTAGATAAGCTTTGTATTCCTCAAGGGTTTATGAGAGCACTACTTGTAAGAGAAGTTCATATGGGTGGTTTAATGGGACACTTTGATATTCAAAAGACTTTTGGGTTACCTAGGTCCACACATGAAAAGGGACTTTTGATAGTGAGTTCTATAGACTTTTGATGTTTTAAATGAGCATTTCTTTGGCCACATATGAAAAGGGATGTTGAAAGAATCTATGCCAAATGTATTACTTGTAGACAAGCTAAGTTGAGGGTTTTGCCTCATGGTAAGTATATGCCCCCATAAATTCCTTATGAACCTTGGACTGACATTTCTATAGATTTTATTCTTAGGTTACCTAGGTCCAAGAAGGGTCGTGATTGTATTCTTGTTGTAGTTGATAGGTTTTCAAAGATGGCGCATTTCATTGCTTGCACTAAAACGGATGATGACACACACATTACAAACTTATTTTTTAGAGAGATTATTCGCCTACATGGAGTAACAAAGAGTATTGTGTTAAACTGTGATGCAAAATTTTTAAGCCACTTTTGAAAGACATTGTGGGGTAAGTTTAGAACAAAGAAGTTCATTTTTACAACTTGCCATCCATAAATAGATGGACAAACTGAGCTAGTAAATCAAACTCTTGGTACATTGTTGCGTGTTGTTATTAGTAAGAACTCTAGAATTTAGGAAGAATGTTTGCCTTTTGTGGAGTTTACCTATAATCATGTTGTTCATAGTACTCTAGGTTATTCTCTTTTCGAGTTTGTTTATGGTTTTAATCCATTATCTCTTTTGGATTTAGTACTAGTGCCTTGGGTTAACTTAGATGGGAAAAAGAAGGCTGAAGTGGCTAGGTAACTTCACTAATTATGCTGTAGTATGGTGGGACCAGCAAGTTACCACTAGGAGAAGAAATTTTGAGAGAACCATAGAAACTTGGAATAAGTTGAAGACTATGATGAGAAGGAGATTTGTTCCCAGCTCTTATTATAGGGATTTGTATAACAAGTTGCAAAGCCTTACACAAGGTTCCAAGAGTGTGGAAGAGTACCATAAGGAGATGGAAATTGCTATGGTTAAGGAAAATGTAATGGAGGATAGGAAGGCAACCATGGCTAGGTTCCTCCAAGGGTTAAATAGAAGTATAACTGATGTGGTAGAACTGCAACACTATATAGAGCTTGAAGACTTGGTATACATTGCCATGAAAGTTGAGAGGCAACTTAAGGGAAGGAGCACTTCTAGATATAATTAGAACTTAGGTTCATCTTTTTGGAAGTCGAACTAGGGGAAAAAGGAAGAGAAGATGACTTCTAAGCTTAAAACCAATTCACATAGACCCAAGACTAGTGGGGGCAGCCTAGAAAGGGGTAAATTTGAAGAAAAACTTGAGAGCACCCAAGGAAAAACTGGAGACATCAAATGCTTTAGATGTCTGGGTAAGGGTTATATGGCTTCACAATGTCCTAACATAAGAACCATGTACCTTAAGGAGAATGGTGACTATGTGTTTGGCAGTGATGCTAGTGATGAAGACCAAATGCCGCCACTAGAGGATGCTAGTGATGTTGATGAAGGGATAAAGTATCCAGAGCATGGTGGAAGGCTTTTAGTAGCAAGGAGACCCTTAGTGTGTAGGTTAAGGAGGAAGATGATGTTGAGATGTAGTGGGAAAATATTTTCCATACTCGATGTTTGGTTCAAGATAGACTCTGTTACTTAATCATCGATGGAGGTAGTTGCACTAATGTAGCAAGTACAGAGTTGGTGGAAAAATTGAACTTGCCTACAACTAAACATTTGAGGCCATATAATTTGTAATGGTTGAATGATAGTGGAGTGGTGAAAGTGACTAAACAAGTTGTCATTCCATTTTCCATTGGTAGATATAAGGACGAGTTGTTTTATGATGTTGTACCTATGCAGGCCAGGCATTTGTTATTGGGCCGTCCTTGGCAATTTGATAAAAAAGTTTTGTATGATGGTTACAAGAACCACTATTCATTCACCATGGATGGAAAACCATTTACACTTGTTCCATTGACTCTAAAACAGGTGTATGAAGAACAAGTGAGACTTTATGAAAGTGAGCAAAAGAGGTGGAGCGAAAAGGAAGAGAGAGTCGAGAGAAAAGAAAGTGAAGGAGAAAAAAACAAGGTGAAAGCATTTGAGAGTGCTAAGTACAAGAGTGGTTAGGTTCACAAGAGTGAAGATGAAAGAAAACAAGTGAGTGTGTTTGCAAAAGGAGCAGATGTTAGGGTTGCCTTCCAAGCTAGGCAATAAATGATCTTGATCCTTTACATGGATTCTTATTTCTCTAACACTAACCTTGATTCATCTTTGCCTAGTGCTATTTCATCTTTGTTGCAGGATTATAATGATGTATTCCCTAAGGAGATCCCAGATGGTTTACCACCAAAGAGAGGGATTGAACATCACATTGAGCTTATTCCGGGAGCTCCCATTCCTAATAAGCCAACGTATAGAAGTAATCCTGAGGAGACAAAGGAGCTTCAGAGGCAAGTTGATATGTTGATGAAGAAGGGACATATAAGGGAGAGCATGAGTCCATACGCAGTGCTAGTGTTGCTTGTGCCAAAGAAAGATGGATCTTGGAGGATGTGTGTCGATTATAGAGCTATTAAAAAAATAATAGTTAAGTATCGACATCCTATACCCAGGCTTGATGATATGCTAGATGAATTACATAGTTACTTCTCTAAAATTGACCTTAAGAGTGGGTGTCATCAAATTAGGATGAGGGAAGGAGATGAATGGAAAACTGCATTCAAGATCAAGCATGGTTTGTATGAATGGTTAGTTATGCCCTTCAGTTTGACTAATACACCTAGTATTTTTATGAGATTAATGAATCATGTTTTGAGACCTTTCTTAGGAAAGTTTGTTATGGCTTATTTTGATTACATATTAGTATACAACAGGAATTTGGAAGAGCATGTTGAACATTTGCATTGTGTACTTGATGTTTTGAGGAAAGAGAAATTGTATGCCAATTTGAAGAAATGCGTTTTTGCAAGGATCATGTCATTTTCTTGGGTTATGTTGTATCTGCTCATGGCATAGAGGTTGATAAAGAGGAGATTAAGGCAATTCAAGAATGGCCTACACCTAAGAGTGTGAGTGATGTGAGGAGTTTTCATGGTTTGGCTAGCTTTTATAGGAGGTTCATTAAGGATTTTAGTACCATAGCTGCACCATTGATTTAGGTGACTAAAAAGAGTGTAAGTTTCAAGTGGGGTAAGGAACAACAAGATGCCTTTGATTTGCTTAAGTCTAAATTGTGTAATGCACCACTTCTTGATTTGCATGATTTTTTCTAAGATTTTTGAAATTGAATATAATGTATTGGGAATTGGGATTGGGGGAGTTCTCATACAAGGGAAACAACCTATTGCATTCTTTAGTGAGAAGTTGAGTGGGGCAACATTGAATTATCCAACTTATGATAAAGAAATGTATGTACTTGCTAGGACTTTAGAAACGTGGCAGCATTACCTTTAGCCCAAGGAGTTTGTAATTCATACTGATCATAAGTCTTTAAAATACTTGAAGAGGCAAGGTAAGTTGAATGGGAGACATGCAAAATGGGTTGAGTTTATTGAAACTTTTCCTTATGTAATTCAATACAAATCAGGTAAGGAAAATGTTGTTGCTGACGCATTGTCACGTAGGTACACATTGATTAGCACTTTGAGTGTTAAGTTGCTGGGGTTTAAGCACATTATTGATTTGTATACTAATGTTGCTGACTTTAGTAACGTATATGCTGCATGTGAGAAAGCTGCCTTTGGAATGTTTTATAAACATGAGGGCTATTTGTTTAGAGTAAATAAGCTTTGTATTCCTCAAGGGTTTATGAAAGCATTACTTGTGAGAGAAGCTCATAGGGGTGGTTTAATGGGACACTTTGGCACTCAAAAGACTTTTGATGTTTTAAATGAATATTTCTTTTGGCCACACCTCAAGAAATGTTCCTTTTGCACTAATTAGATCATATTTCATGATTGTTGTGAATGCTAAGGGTATTAAGGTTGATAAGGAAATAGTTAGGGCAATCTTGGATTGGCCTACAACTAAGTCAATTAATGCTGTGTGTAGTTTTCATGGTCCAGCAAGTTTTTATAGGCACATTGTTAGGGACTTTAGCATCATCTTTGCACCACTAATTGAGGTTGTTAAAAAGAACATGGGCTTTATGTGGGGTAGTGATCAAGACAAGGTTGCTTTAATTTGATTAAAGAAAAATTAAGTTTTGCACCCTTAATTACTTTACTCAACTTTGCTATAACTTCTAAGATTGAATATGATACTTCAGGTATTGACATTGTAGTTATTTTGATATAGAAAAGGTGACCAATTACTTACTTTACTGAAAGGCAATGTCGATTTGCCTTTAATTACCCTACTTATGATAACAAGATGTAAGCATTGGCATGGGTTTTGGAGACATGGCAACATTACCTTTGGCCTAAGGAGTTTGTTATCCATATTGACCTCAAATCCTTGAAGCACTTGATAGGATGAGGGAAGTTGAACAAGAGACATGTGAAATAGGTTGAATTTATTGAGACTTTTCTCTAAGTCATCAAATACAAATAGGGTAAGAAGAATGTGGTAGCTGATACATTAGCACTCATGTATAAGAGATATTGACTTTGCTAATGTGTATGAGACATGAGGGAAGTTGGCCTAATAAAGAGCACACTAGGCGACCTGCTCTAAGAACCCTTGAATCAACTTGTTATAGACACCCCATAAAGCTAAGAAACAAGTTTGATTAGGTTAGAACCAAGGAAACTAAGTCCTAAAAACCCCAATCTTAAAATGCCATAACAGGTGATCACTCCTTTGATAAATCAAGATACTATATTCTTCCAAGAACAAAAGAAAGCAAAGCAAAGTTTATTGAAAACAAGTTGGATTGATTAGGTTAGAACTTCAAGGAAACTAAGTCCTAAAAACCCCAATCTTAAAATGCCATAATAGTTGATCACTCCTTTGATAAATCAAGATATTGTATTCTTCCAAGAACAAAAGAAAGCAAAGCAAAGCTTGTTGAAAACAACTTGGATTGATCAAATCAGAACCTTAAGGAATTTAAGTCCTAAAAACCATAATCTTATGATGCCACAAAGGTTGATCACTCCTTTGATAAGTCAAGATAATGTATTCTTCCAAGAACACGATAAAGCAAAGCAAGGCTTGCTGAAAATATCTCAATACTTTTAATGATCATTGTTTTACATAGTTGTAGCCATTATATACACATGTAAATATCATAATCCTATAAGGAAATGGTGTTTCTTGTCATACCTAATAAGAAAGACCTTAATTATAGGGGAGTACTTTAATTAAGGAAAACAAATTTGCCTTGATGTAAGAATCCTTAAAAGACTACATCTAATGACAACTAGGTATAAAAGTCAAAGTAAAAGCCCTAACTAATATATAAAGACTTGGCTAAACCTACAAGCCTAAATAAACCCAAGAAGTTAAGCCTTTTTACATGTATATTTAGCCTTCACTTAAAATCTAACAACCCAAAACAAAACAATAGGCCTTTTAATATAACTTAGCATGCAAATCGAGCCTTTCATTAACTTAGTCATGCAACTTGGACTTATATCATGAGCTCGAGCATTGTTTTTCATGTTCTAAGCCTTGTCCATAAAGATAAGTCCAAATAAACCCAAGTTAAGCATTTTACATGTACATTTAGCCTTAACTTAAAATCTAACAACCCAAAATAAAACAATAGTGTTGAGTTCATCTTTGATAGCTAATATTGGATTTGTTGTCAACAATATCTCATATATTTGTCTATTCCCTAGACTATATGAGGACCCATCTAGCCAATGATGCCAAGGCTGCAAAGAAGGGAGGACAGAGGTAGTTCAATGGCCTTAAGGATGTTTATAGGAAGTCATTGGCCATCTAATGGCATTGTTGGCCCTTATCATGGATTTAACATCTCATGTGTAGGAATTATTGCTTATCGTGGCCTATATTTTGGAATGTATGACTCTTTAACGCTAGTGGTGTTGACTGGATAGTTGCTATGTTGAGCCCATCTTTGAAGACTAATGTTGGATTTATTGTTAACGGTATCTAACATAGTTGTATGTGTTGATTTGATATTATGAATGCCATTGAAATGTAGAGAGGTCATTGGGCAAAACCATTGATGGCAAGTCAACCCTAAATTCAATGAGTTAAGGTTGACCATTGATCCTAAATTTTAGGAATCGAATCTAGTTGTTAATTGTAGGGCAACCTTTAGGAATCAATGCTGACCGTTGATGAGTATGCAACCCTAATCTTAAGGTTCTATAAATACACCCAGGCATCTTTCAAAGAAGGGGTAGGTTGTAAAATTTTGAGAGAGAATGCCAAAGAGAGGTTGAGCGGCAAGGAGAGAGGCAGCTACCAAAGAAGAGAGTGATTGGCCAAGGCATAGAAGGCAGCCACCAAGGAAAGCAGCAGTTGGCTAAGAGAATTGCAGCAGTAGCCAGCCAAGGGAATTGTAGTAGCAGCCAACCAAGGGAGTTGCAACAATAGCTGACCAAAGAAGAGGTGATAGTAACCACCAAAAAAAAAGGCAACCACACCAATCAAAGGAGACATGTAGCAGCCACACCAAACCAACAAAGGAGACATGCAACAACCATATCAAACCAGGGAGCGAGTGTGCAGCAGCCATACCAAAACAAAGAAGAAGGTGTGCAATAGCCATATGAAAAAAAGAAGAAGCTAGCTGTCAGCCAAATCAAAGGGAGAAGAAGAAGGTAGCAACTAGCTAATCCAAAGGGAGAAGAAGTTGCAGCAACCATTCAAAGAGAGGTGTAGCAGTTGGTAGCAATACTAGTAATTGCAGCATTAACAACAAGCAATAGTAGCAAAGGTAGACAGCAAACTAAGGAGAATCCAATAGCTTGCAGGCATAGCCAGTAGCAAGCAATAATAGCAAGGGCAGGCAGCAAACCAAGGAGAAACCAGCAACTTACAGCATAACCAGCAGCACATCTAGCAACTTGCAATAGCACATCCAGTAACCTGTAGCAGCACAACCTGTAGCAACACATCTAGTATCCTACAGCATTGTCAAACTTAAATTTGCACCATTTGAAGCTTAGTTGGCTTGAATGTCTTCAATCAGTCGATTGGAACACCACAAGAAGAAATATCTCTTAATGAGTTCTTTAGTCCTCAAAAGAACTGAGGGAGAAAAACCCTTGCTTTCTATTTCACTCAAAGTTGTCTGATTTTCCAGAGCTTACAAGGGGTGCCTATTTATAGGCTAAGATAGCAATCCTAAAGAGGTACAAATTCCTACTTAGGACAAATCCTTATTTTGGAGGAATTAATAACTATGGACAAATTCCAACACAGACAATAAACTCCTATTTAAGAGTGATGCTATTACTTAGTTTGACCTATTAAGTATTCTAATTATATTAATTAGGCTTGGACTCTTTATCAAACTTGAATTCACACCATTTGAAGCTTGGTTGCCTTGAATGTCCTCAATCAGCCCATTTAGTGCTTCTTCAATCTTTTTGGCTCTATCTCGTGTTATTGGGCCTTCTGGAATGTGCAATGGACCTCTTGCATCCATTGAACCTCTTCCTCGTGTCATTGGGCCTTCTGGAATGTGCGATGGACCTCTTGCATCCATTGAAGCTCTAGATCGTGTTATTGGGCCTTCTGGGATATACAATGGACCTCTTGCATCCATTAAAGCCTTCCACCCATCATAGATCGTGAAGCAACTTGCCAAGGTAGCAAGTGAGGCAACTTGCCAAGGCAGCAGGTGAAGCAACTTGCCAAGGTAGCAAGTGAGGCAACTTGCCAAGGCAACAGGTGAGGCAACCTACCAAGGCAGTAGGTGAGGTAGCACCAACAGCAAGGGAAGAAACTTGCCAAAGCAGCAAGTGAGGCAACATTGGCAGTAGGTAAGAGAACTTACCAAGGCAGCAGGTGAGGTAGCACTGGTAGCAAGGAAGAGAACCTACTAAGGTAGCAAGGGAGGTAGCACTGGCCTCAGGTGGAGAGAACCCACGACAAAGATACCTACAGCATAGAGAACCTGTAAAGAAGAGATTGACAAAGTTTGAGCAAAGATCGAAAATGAGAAAGGAGAAGATTCGTTTTTTGCAATAGTAGCCAATGTACATTAAGTGATGTTTTTCTAGGAAAGTTTTCATTATAAACCTTTTATATACTTTTTGATAAAGGGTGGGAGACCTTTGGAGTGATTGGGAGATCATTGTAAGTGATTAAGGAGTGATCCTTCCACACCATAATTGTATCCCTTGATAATAAGAGTGGATTGTGTGATTTAGGAGTGATCTTATCACACTATGGACATAGCTCACATATTATGGGTGAACCACGTAAAAATTGCTGTGTGTTCTTGAGTGCTTGCATTTGATTGATATTTGTATGGCCGCTCTCACATAAAGAAGAAAGATAAAAATTGGATCATCGACTCTAACAAGTCATAGAGGTTAATCTGGAAAGATTTGTAAAAAGTAAGTATTTCATACTGATTCACCCCCTCCCCCTCTCTGTGTGAGACCTAAGAAGGTCCTCATTATACAGGATAGTTTCTTCGCTAGCTTTGCCCTTGGTTGGCTTATTACCAATGGTGCTGGTCTTGTATCTTACCCCATTGACATTGTCCATAGAAGAATAATGATGACCTCTGGTGAAGCTATTAAGTATAATAGCTCTCTCGATGCATTTGCTCAGATCTCAAAGAATGAGGGTGCTAAATCCCTCTTCAAAGGTGCTGGTGTAAACATCCTCCATGCCATTGCTGATACTAGTGTGATTGTTGGTTACAACAAGTTGCAGCTAATCGTGCTCGGAAAGAAGTATGGATCTAGCGGCACTGCAAGTCTCTTGCTAGGTATGAGTCAATGCCAACCATTGACCTTAAATTCAAGGAATCAATGCTAACTGTTAATGGTGTGGCAACCTTAAATTCAAGAAATCAATGCTAACTATTGATGTTAGGCAATCCTAAACTTAAGGCATATAAACACCTATGAAGCTGCAAAAGATGGTGTGAGCTGCAGAAACGAAATAGAGAAACAAAAAGCTAAAGTAGAGCAGAAAAGGAGAGAATGGTAGAGAGAAACCACCAAAAAGAAAAGGGGGGAATGATAGAGAGCATAAGAGAGGGCTACATATAGCTGCCAAGAGAGTAGGGAAAAAAAACGATAAAGAGAAAGAGAGAGTGCATGACAAAAGGAGAGATAGCAGCAGTGGTAGAAAGAAGGAGAGAAAGCAACAGCGGCAGAAAGAATAGGAGAGAACCTACAAAGGAGAGAACTTGTAGAGAAGAGAACCTACGGTGGAGAGAACTTGCAGAGGAGAGAATCTACAAAGGAGAAAACTTGTAAAAAAGAGAACCTACAGAAGAGAGAACCTGTAGAGGAGAGAACCTACAGAAGAGAGGATTTGCAGAGAAGAGAACTTGATGCGGAAAACTCCAAAAAGACGTGGCTTAGGGACCCAACGCACGCAAGGAATCAAAGAACAAGGAAAGCTAAAGCAAAGTTTAATATCACAAACCCTAGACCCACCCTTTGAAGGAACACGAACCTAAGGTATTTAAGAAGGATATGGATGCCACACTCCAGAAAAGAAAGGAATTGGGAGTGATAAGTCGATTGGAACGCCACAAGAAGAAGTACCTCTTGATAAGTTCTTTAGTCCTTAAAAGAAACAAAGGAGAAAAACCCTTTCTTTCTATTTCACCCAAAGTTGTTTGATTCTCCAGATCTTACAAGGGGTGCCTATTTATAGGCTAAGATAGCAATCCTAAAGAGGCACAAATTCCTATTTAGGACAAATCCTTATTTTGGAGGAATTCCTAACTATGGACAAATTCCAACATAGACAATAAACTCTTATTACTTAATTTAACCATTAAGTATTCCAATTATATTAATTAGGCCTGGACTCTTTGTCAAACTTAAATTCGCATAATTTGAAACTTGGTTGGCCTGAATGTCCTCAATAAGCCCTTTTAGTGCTTCTTTAATCTTTTTGGCTCTAGCTCATGTTATTAGGCCTTCTGGAATGTGCAATGGACGTCTTGCATCCATTGAAGCTCTAGTTCGTGTTATTGGGCCTTTTGGAATGTGTGATGGACCTCTTGCATCCATTGAAGCTCTAGCTCGTGTTATTGGGCCTTTTGGGATGTGCAATGGACTTTTTGAATCCATTGAAGTCTTCCACCCATCATCTCTATGGTTCTCATCTGAACCTACAAAGGAGAGACCCTGCAATGGAGAGAACCTATCAAGGAAAGAACTGATAAAGAGTTAAGAACCTACAGAGGCAGGAGAGAAACCCGACAGAGGCTGAGAGGTGAGATTGGTCAAGGCTGAGAGTTTAGAATTAGCAAAAAGTGTGAGCAACTTAGAGTTCAGAACTCGTAGAGAGTTAAGATTGGCAGAGGCATAGAGAAAGCTATGGAACACAACAGAGAAAGAGTAGGGAGCACAATAAAGAGAAAGCTATGAAATTGACAGTGAAGAGGGAGAGACCAATAGAGCTTGAGCAAAAGCCAACAATGAAGAAGGAGAGAACAGCAAAAAGATTGAGTAGAGACTGGTAGTGAGGAAGGAGAAGATTAGTTTTTTACAATAGCAACTTGTGTACATAGAGAGATCCTTATCAGGGGATTTTTTGTAATACTCTTTTTATGAAACTACTTGAAAAAGGGTGGGAAACCCTTGGAGTGATTGGGAGATCATTGTAAGTGGTTAAGAAGTGATCCTTCCACAATGGTTAAGGAGAGATCCTTCCACAATATCAGTTGTATTCCTTGATAACAAGAGTGGATCGTGTGATCTAGGAATGATCCTATTACATTGTGAACGTAGCTTACACATTGTGGGTGAACTACATAAAAATTATATATGTTCTTAAGTGCTTATGCTTGCTTGATATCCATATGGCAATTCTCACATAAAGAAGCAAGATAAAATTGGATCATAAACAATAAAAAGGTCATAGGGGTTTAATTCGAACAAATTTGTAAAAGTAAACATCTCACACTGATTCACCCCCTCCCCCTCTTAGTGTGAGATCCAAAAAGGTCCTTATCACAATCTTTTATGCCACAACAAATTCTCTTTTTTACTGCTCATGTAGCATGTGTTTTTGCTGTTAGAAACTTGGTATAAATTTTCATTTGTTCTTTCTCCCTTTGTAAGAATAGCATCATCACTTAATCTTTTTACCATGCAACCACTCTTGGTAAAAGCAACTTCATATCCCTTATCTTCAACACCTGTTAGAGAGGAGTTTTCATCACATCTTTCCTAACCCATTTTAGTTTGGGTTGGTTTCTCTTCTCCGTAACATCATTGTGTTTGCTTTTAGGTACAAACACAATTTTCTTTTTCTCTTCTACCCTCTCATTTGGGTTTTCAATATAGCCAAGTCCTTTCTTCCCCATAGAATGAGGTCTTTGTTTGCTTAGGAGATCCAACATTTTGGTAACATCCTCCTTGATAGCATTTGCTGAAGAAGACTCTCCTCTCACTTCCGTAGCCTACATAAAGCTTTCTTTATACTTCTTTAATTCACATTCAGCCTTCTAGAGCTTGGCTTGCAAATTCAGCACTTTTTGCTCTTGTGCAATCACCTTAGTGCCAAGATCTTCATATATCTTGCCTTGCTCTACCTCAAGTGCATTCAACTCCTCAATTCACTTCAAGTATTCTTTCTCTTTCGCTTCAAACTCTTTTTCTTTCACTTGGTGATTAGATTTATCGACAGTATAATTTTTATTCAGCTTCTTGAGATTCTTTACCTGCTTTTTCAACATGCTGTTTTTGTGCAAACAAGCTCTTGATTCATTCTCAAGTTGGTGAAACAACTTATCCTCTTCCTCTTCTATTGATTCCTCATCACTTAAAGATTCTAAAACATCATTTACTTTAGCAACCATCACATTCCCTGCAGCATCATCATCGAAATTATCATCAACTTCTTCTTCAGAATCTTCTTCACCTATCTTGCTCAAATAATTTCTTCTTTTGGATTTGAAGGATTGCTTTTTCCTTTTGGCACTTGAATTTCCAGCTTGAGAATAGCTAGATTTCTTTGTTCTCCTCCATGGGACCAACTCATCATAATCATAACTATTTGCTTCTCTTCTCTTTAGGTAGTCCACGGCAAAGTGCCCTATGTTTCCATAGCTAAAGCACTTCAATGGTAATTTTCCCTTATACTTCCTTATTCCTTTCCTCATATTATTGGTAATATATGCCATGGGTTTATTAAGTTTAGTATCACCATCTTCAACTTCAGAGCTGTTGTCAAATTCTTCTTCTTGTTCTTTAATCTTTAATTTCTTCATTGTCTTGAAGACCAAGTCCTTCTTTGCCTTAGGCTTCTTTTCTTTCTTCATTAGGGCTATTCTCATTTCGTAAGCCACCAATATGTTCTGTAAATCATCCAAGGGCAGCCTATCCAAAACTCTATCTTCTATAGAGGAAACTTTGGCATTAAAAGCTTTTGGTAAGGTTCTAAATATCTTCTTTACCATCATTAATCTTCTCTCCTTAGCTTCTAATGGAGCATACAATTTAATTTACTCTTGTAAAGAAGGCATCCACTGATTCATCATTTAGCAATAGGAGTGAAGGCATTAACAGCAGATTCAAACACATCTAGACCAAGTGACAGCAGATATGAGAGCATTCTAGTCTTCCATAATTAATTTTGTCCATTAAACATGGAAATGCCCTTGCTATTAACACTGTTCATGATCTCTATGATATTAATCGACAATAGATGTAAAGATTCACAGTAGCAACAAAACTTTCAAATTTAAGCAAAATGGATCAATAGAGGAACCACGCTTTAATACCAATTAATAAGGACCTTCTTGGGTCTCACACTAAGAGAGGGGTGAATCAGTGTGAGATGTTTACTTTTTACAAATCTACCTAGATTAAACCTCTGTGACTTGTTAAAGTCTATGATTTATTTTTATCTCATTTCTTTATGTGAGAATGACTGTATGGATATCAAGCAAGCACAAGCACCTGAGAATACACAAAATTTTTATGTGGTTCACCCACAATACGTGAGCTATATCCACCATGTGATAGGATCACTCCTAGATCACACGATCCACTCTTGTTATCAAGGGATACATCTAATGCTATGGAAAGATCTCTCCATAACCACTGTGGAAGGATCACTCCTTAACCAATTACAATGATCTTCTGATCACTCCAAGGGTTTCTAAAGAGGACCTTCTTAGGTCTTACACTGAGAGGGGGAGGGGGTAAATCAATATGAGATGCTTGCTTTTTTATAAATCTTTCCAAATTAACCTATGACTTATTAGAGTCAATTATCCAATTTTTATCGTTCTTCTTTACATGAGAGTAGCCATATGGATATCAATCAAATGCAAACACCTAAGAACAAAGGACAATTTTTACGTGGTTCACTCACAATATGTGAGCTACGTCTACAATGTGATAGGATCACTCCTAAATCACACAATCCACTCTTGTTATCAAGGGATACAGTTATGTTGTGGAAGGATCACTACTTAACCACTTGTGGAAGGATCACTCCTTGACCACTTACGATGATCTCTCAATCACTAGATGAGATGATCTCCCGTCACTCTAAGGGTATCCCACCCTTGTTTAGTAAGTTTATCAAGAGTTTAGTAAATAACACATTCCTAAGAAGGATCACTCAATATGCACAGGTTGTTAATACAAAAAGTAGATCTTCTCCTTCCTCACTATTGGACTTTGCTTAAGCTTTGTTGGTCTTTTCTTTGCAAGTCATCTCTATTACAAGTTCTCTTCCCTTACTAGTTCTCTCCACTACCGGTTATCTCTGCTGTAGGTTCTCTCCCACTACTGCCGATGTTGCCTCACTTGCTGCCTCACCAGGATCTCTTCTCTGTTGCTAGTGCTGCCTCCCCTACTACCTTGGCAGGTTTTTTCTCTGATATTGGAAGTTGCTAGACTAGCTACTAGGGCAAGTTTTCTCCTCTTACTATTGGTTGTGTTTCCTACCTTGCTGCCAGGACACGTTGCTGGTTATGCTTGCTACTAGTTGTGCCTATAAGTTGTAATTGTTGGTTGTGCTTACTGGTATTGCTACCTATATGTGCTGCTATCCCAACCTGCATGTTCTGCTATCATTGCTTGCACGTGTTGCTATCACTACCTACACGTGCTGCTCTCGCTGCCTACACATTTTGCTATTGCTGCCTGTATGTGTTGTTATCGTTACCTACATGAGCTGCTCTTACTGCCTGCACGTGTTGTTATCGTTACCTGCATGTGCTGCTATCGCTACGTGCATTATTTGTTATTATTGCTTGCATGTATTGTTATCACTGCCTACATGTTCTACTATCACTACCTACATGTTTTGCCTACATTGCCCGCATGCGCTATAATCGCTACCTGTGCTGCAATTGTTGGTATAGCCTACTGGACGTGTTACAATTGTTGGGATTGCCTTATGGACGTGCTGAACATGCTGAAATTTTTGGAATTGCCTGTTGGACTTGCTACAATTGCTAGGATTACCTTCTAGATGTGCTATAATTGCTGGAATTATAGGCTGTAGCTGGTGTTGCGGGCTACTGCCAGTTGTTGTGGGCTGATACTAGTATAGTTCCCTGCCCTTGCTACAATAGGTTCATTCTTCTTTTGGTTTGGTTGGCTACTACCTTCTTCTTTCTTTGGTGTGGTTGCTGCACACCCTCTCTTCTGGTTTGGTGTGGCTGCTACACACCTTTTCCTTTGCTGGTTTGGTGTGGTTGCCAGTTGCAGCACTCTTCTTGGTTACTGGCTGCTGCACTCTCCTTGGTGGCCTGCTACCGCCTTTGTTGTTCCCACAACCTTGTATGGGTTGTAATTGTTGTCAACTAGGTTTAAGTGTGCAAGAAAGTAAAGCCACATGGAAGGGCAAGAAGGTAAATCCACATGGAAAGGCAAGAACATAAATATGCCGCGTAAACCTTATTAGGGTTTCATGGAAAAGAGTATATAAAGACCTTTCAACACAAAACTAGGGTAAGGCCAACACAATTGAATACACGGCAAAACACCAAACCTTACACAGAAGAACACCACCTGCAAAAGAAAAGAGTAGTTGTAATGAATAGTGCAACCGTCGAGTGAACAGTAGCCGCACAGTGTAGCTGTCGGACGAAGGAGAGAAAAAGGGAGAAGAGGAGCAGCCATTGGAACAAGTCGTCGTCGGAAAAGAAGAGTGGGTGAACGGTATAAACACAAAGAGTGATTGGAAAACACAAGGCATCTCTCTCAACAAAATAGGGAACAAAAAGAGAGAAAACCTGATATGGAGAAAAAGGTCAGTCGACAAAAATAGAGAAAAGAGGAGACGACTGAAGGGGCTTGGACGACTGGACAGCAGACCGGAAGAACAAAATGGCAAAATCCTATTTGGCCAACAAAGTGAGCCAACAGCAGAATAGGAGAAGAGAGAGAAAAGGAGAAAAATCATACACGGCCAGATCGGAGACCGTTGGTAAGAAGAAGAGTGACGACAGAATAAGGGGGCTGAATGGCAGGATGAAGCAAAACATACCATCGACGGAAGGAGAGAGAAACCCGACGGGCAATGAACAGTGACCGGAAGAAAGGGGAGAAAATCTGATACGGCCAAAGGAGGTGTGAAACGGAAAAGGGTGCAAACCAAAAATGTGTGTAAGACGTGTAACGTCAAACTAGAAATGTGAGACGGGCCGTGAAACGGTGAGACGGTGAAACCAGGAGACGGGTGAGACCGTGAGACCGTGAAAGCAGGAGTTGTGTGAGACAACATAGAGAAGAAATTCGGCGAAGCATCAAAAAGAACTCAACGTATTTCCAGATTTCTTCAAGAGAGGTTAGAGAGAGTTGCGGTGAACTTCTAAGCGGCAGTGGAGCAGCTTTTCAATTCAACAGAGGCAAGACAAGCTAAAAGAAGGGTAGACACAGTAAGTGACACTCTTTGTATTGTACTTGCTTAGTAATTGCAATAATGAAAGGAGTAGAAGATTAAGACATCCATTATAACTGGAATTCTCAAGTATAGTGGATAGTCTCGGTAAGGGAGAGTCCTTACCACCGTGGATGTACGTCACGTTGACGGAACCACGTAAATCTCGTGTGTCCTTAATTTGCTTTACGTTTTGTGTTTTGAATTGAGTTATGAATGTAGCTAAAGTATCAGCCAACCCATAACCTATTGAAGACCTAAATAAGAACATCCGTATTGTCTATTAGGCAAGGTGTCTGAAAGGTGACTTTGAGGATTATTGTGATTAGTAGTAGCAATAGATCTACCTCAGTCGAGTCTGATAAAGAGTTCACTTTTAAGAAGACGTTGATGTTGTTCACTTACCTGCGAATTGCGAATTGTGGTGATACTGATTCACCCCCCTCTCAGTATCACAAACTAGTAGATCCTAGGGAGAAGTCGGGAACTTCAGCCTTCTTCTTCTCTCATTAGTTTGGCCAGCTACTACCTTCTTTTTTCTTTGGTGTAACTACTGAACACCTTCTTCTCTAGTTTGTTGTGGTTGTTGCATGCCCTCTCCTCTAGTTTGGTGTGGCTACTGCACACCCTTGGTGTGATCGGGAGATCAATCCATTGAGTGATCGATAGATCAACTCTTTGATTGAAAGATCATTGTAAGATGTCAAGGAGTGATCCTTCCACAAGTGGTTAAGGAGTAATCCTTCTACGACATTAACTTTATCACTTGATAACAAGAGTGGATTGTGTGATTTAGGAGTGATCCTATCACATTGTGGACGTAGCTCACACATTGTGGGTGAACTACGTCAAAATTGCCTTGTGTTCTTGGGTGATTCCATTTGATTAATATTTGTACGGTCATTCTCACATAAAGAAGAAAGATAAAAATTGGATCATCGATTCTAACAAGTCTTGCAGGTTAATCCGAAAAGACTTGTAAAAAGTGAGCATCTCACACTAATTCACCCTTCCCCCTCTTAGAGTGAAAGCCCTTACCAAGTGGTATCACAACCGGTTTCCTTTGTTGATCCATTTTGTTTGCTTTGATTTGAAATTGTTGTTGCTGCTATGAATTTGTGCTGGTTGATATCATGAATAGCATGAACGATATTAATAGCAAAGGCATTTCCACTTTTGATGGACAAAATTATTAGTTATGGGAGAATAGAATGCTCCCATATCTTATGTCACTTGGTTTGGATGTGTTTGAATCTGCTGTTAGTGGCTTCATCCCTGTTGCTGAAGGTGATGCTATGACGCCTATTGATAAGAAGAATTTTGGGTGTGATAGAAAGGTGAGAAATGGCCTCTATGCCTCCTTAATAAACAAAGAATTCATCAAAGTAATGGGGTGTAACACATCCAAATAAATTTGGGACAAACTAAAGAATATTTACAAAGGAGACAAGGTTGTGAAGGAAGCCAAGCTATAAATCTGGAGGAGCAGATTTGAAGACATAAAGATGTAGAATGATGAATATGTGGATGCCTTTTTCACAAGAGTCAATGAAATTATGTGCTCCATTAGAGGTTATGTAAAGGAGATTAACGATGCTACTGTGGTAAGTAAGATACTTAGAACCTTACCAAAGGTTTACAATGCCAAAGTTTCCTCCATAGAAGATAGAAATTTAAATAGGTTGCCCTTAGATGATTTGCATAGTATATTGGAGGCTTATGGAATGAGAATAGCCCTAATGAAGAAAGAAAAAAAGCCTAAGGCGGAGAAGGAGTTGGCTTTCAAGGCAATGAAGAGATTAAAGATTAAAGACCAAGAAGAAGAATTTGATAGCAGCTCTAAAGAAGAAGATGGTGATACTAAACGAGATAAAGTCATGGCATACATCACCAAAATTATGAGGAAAGGAAAAGGGAAGTACAAGGAAAAATTACTCTTATAGTGCTTTAGGTGTGGAGCAATTGGGCACTTTGTCATGGATTGCCCCAAGCAATCCAACTACTCTAAAGTTGGAAATTCAAGTGCCAAAGAGAAAAAGCAACTCTTAAGATCAAAAAGAAGGAATTTTTTAAGCAAGCTGGATGAAGAAGATTCTGAAGAAGAAGTTGATGATGATGCTTTAATGGATGTGCTAGTTGCTCAAGTAGATGATGATCAAGAATCTTTAAGTGATGAGGAATCAACCAAAGAGGAAGAGGATGAGTTGGTACAACCATAGAAGAATTAAGGAGTTAATTGTACTTGAGATAGAGTAAGGCAAGATACACGAAGGTTGTGGTGCTAAGGTGACTGCATAAGAGTAAGAGGTGCTGATTTTGTAAGCCAAGCTCCACAAGGCTGAGTCCAAATTAAAGAAGCATGAAGAAAGCTTTATACAAGCCATGGAAGTGAGAGGAGAGTTGACTTTTGCAAATGCCATCAAGGAGGATGCTAACAAAAAATTAGATATGTGTTTAAGCAAATAAATACCTCATTCCATGGGGAAGAAAGGCCTTGGCTATATCAAAAAGCCAAATGAGAAGGCAGTAGAGAAGAAGAAAATTTATGGAGAAGAGAAACCAATCTAAGCTAAAATGGGTTAGGAAAGATATGGTGAAGACTCTCATCCAAAAGAGACAGGTTGTCAAAGATAGAGAAAAGGGTGCCACAATAGTTGCTGAAGAAAGGAGACATGAATTTGGTGAAAGAAGAAAATCTAGATTTGAAGGATTTTGCTAGAGCTATGGTAAGTATGGGCACAAGGCTAATGTGTGCTAGAGTAATGGATCTATAATGAAGAGGAATGTGAGGCAATAGTCTAAGGGGAGACTCTATTGAGAAAGGAGACAGTCATAGGTAAAAATAAGCCATACTTTATTAAGAAACAAATTTGATTTGTTAGAAGAAATCTATGGAAGATGCGAAAAGGCTAGACACACTGCTAAGGATTGCTTGACATTGCTGCCCAATCAAAGAGTACAAAGGAGAACACCAATATGTGCTCCCACATTTGAACTAACATTGTTACCTGGTTAAGGAGTGCAAAGGAGAACAACTACATATGCTACTAAATTTGGCCAAAGAAGAAGAAGAGGAAAAGAAATGACTATGATTGTGGAAGTAGCCTTAAAAGCTTCCAAGAAAGAAAAGTCATGGATCCTGGATAGTGGCTGCTCTTCACACATGATAGGAGACTCCAAAATGTTGAAGGGAGTAGCAAAATATGATGGAAGTCAGTCAGATTTGGCAATGATGGTGCCTTAAAGATTAAAGGTATTGGTGTTGTTGAAATTGGTGCAAAAAAGCTAAAATCAAAGAAAGTGCTTTATGCTGAAGGGCTAAAACACAATTTCATAAGTGTTAGCCAGCTCTGTGATGATGGATATGAAGTTACTTTCAATAAAAGTGTCTGCATAATAAAGAGATTAAGTGATGGTGCTGTTCTTACTAAGGATGAGAGAATAAATGGAAATTATACCAAGTTTTCAGAAGTAAAAACACATGTTACATGAGCACTAAAGATGAGAACTTGTTGTGGCACAAAAGATTGGGACATCTTGGACAAAAAGGGTTGAACAAGTTGTCCAAAAATGAAGTTGTGAGAGATGTACCCAAGCTAAGAAGAGAAAGAGATGCAATTTGCAGCATGTGTCAAAAAGGGAAGATGGTGAATGCTCCCCACAAAAATGTGGAGATTCAAACAAAAAAGCTATTGAAGCTTATTCATTTGGACATTTATGGGCCTATGAGACAAAGATCGATAAAGGGTGATAGGTAGTTCATCTTCTTCATTGATGATTTTACAAGAATGGTTTGTATTATGTTCTTGAAACATAAGTCAGAGGCTCTCAATAATTTCAAGAGCTATAGAAGGCTGGCTGAAAATTAGTTAGGGGGAAAAATTAAAAGGCTCAGGAAAGATAATGGGAAAAAATACACATGCAATAAATTTGAAGATTATTTGGAGAAGTATGGAGTGAAGCATGAATATGCTAGTCCATACACACCCTAACAAAATAGAGTGGTCAAAAGAAAGAATAGAAGCCTAGTGGAGATGGCAAGAACCATGTTGGCTGAGTATGGTACTTCACATGGCTACTAGAGAAAGGCTATCATCACTGCAATTCAAATTCAAAACAGATGTTTGATGAGACCACATACAAAGAAGACACTCTATTAGTTGTGGAATGGAAAAAAGCCAAGTGTAAAACACTTTAAAGTGTTTGGAAGCCCGTGCCTCATTAAAATCAAAGGGAAGCAACTCGACAAATTTGATGGGAAGGTTGATGAAGGCATATTCTTGGGCTATGTAACAAATAGAAGAGGCTTTAGATTCTGTAACAAAAGGTGGCTAAAATTGGTGGACAACTTTGAAGTTAAAGTGATTGAAGATGGTTTTACAATGCAATCACAACATGAGGAAGCTGAAGATGCCGTGAATGACAACCAAAAAGAATCTGAAAGTGATGAATCAGAGGGCATTTAGTATGAGGAAGACATTAATTCTCAAGTTACAAGTGATGAAGAAGCAAAATCAAGGCATTCCAAACTCATAAAAGAGTCAAACTTGTGATCTCTGAGGTTGAACATTATTGGGTTGCTCATTGATCATTATTGGCAGTAAAGAGGACTTTGTGCAGATTAAGAGAAGACTAAGTGGTGGTGAACAAACCTCATTGATCTCCGAGGTTGAACCCAAGTTAGTGAAAGAAGCATTAAAGCACAAGGAATGGGTGTATGCTATGAATGAAAAGCTTGATCAAATTGAAAAGAACAACACTTGGTGTTCAGTACCTAGACCTAAAGGGAAAAGCATCATTGGAACCAAGTGGGTTTTTAGAAATAAGATCAATGAAAAAGGTGAGGTGGTAAGAAACAAGGCAAGACTTGTCTACAAAGGCTACTCACAAGTATAAGGTGTTAACTTTGAAGAGACCTTTGCTCCTGTGGCCAAGCTTGAAGCAATCAGAATATTCATGGCCATTGTTGCTTAAAGACACTACAAAGTTTATAAGATAGAAGTGAAGTCTACATTTTTTTAATAGAAAGCTTGAAGAAGAGGTATTTATCGAATAGCCTAATAGTTTTAAACTTGATCATGACAGTTCAAGTGTGTGCAAATTGAACAAGGCTCTATATGGCTTAAAGCAAGCTCCAAGAGCATGGTATTCCAAGCTAGATACATGCCTTATAGATATAAAGTTCAGAAAAGGGAATGTAGACAGCAACTTGTACATAAAGGAAGATAAACAAAGCCAATTAATTGTTGTGGTTTATGTTGATGACATAATTTTTGCTATAGAAAAGGAGGCCTTTTGCATTACTTTTGCCAAGCAGATGAAGAAGAAGTTTGAGATGTCGATGCTAGGTGAGATGAAATTCTTCTTAGGGTTACAAGTTTTGCAAAGCAAGGCTGGAATTTTTCATTCCTAAGAAAAGTATGCTTGTGACCTGTTAAAAAGGTTTGTGATGGAGAACTCTAAAGGAAGACAACCGAGGCCAGTTAATTATTGTGCTTTATGTTCATAACATAATCATTGCTGTAGAAAAGGAGGATGCCTTGTGCACTGCCTTTATTGAGCAGATGAAGAAGAAGTTTGAGATGTCCATACTTGGTGAAATGAAATTCTTCTTAGAATTACATGTCTTGTAAAGCGAGGTTGGAATTTTTCTCTCCCAAGAAAAGTAT
Source organism: Ceriops tagal (assembly GCA_021533255.1). Lineage (NCBI taxonomy): Eukaryota > Viridiplantae > Streptophyta > Magnoliopsida > Malpighiales > Rhizophoraceae > Ceriops > Ceriops tagal. The sequence goes on along the minus strand of CM038605.1, from coordinate 6,361,819 downwards.
ACTTGTGAGTTGTTAAAAATGTTTAGGATGGAGAACTTTAAAGAAGTAAGCACTCCCATCACAGTTGGAACAAAGTTAAGCAAGGATAAAAAAGGTAACATGGTTGATCAGAAGGAATACAAAAAGTTGATTGGAAGCTTACTGTATTTGACAGCATTAAGGCTTGATCTTGTTTTTGCTGCAACACTCTATGCCAAATTTGAAAGTGAGCCCAAGGAATCTCATTTCATGGTTGCTAAGAGAATTTTGAGGTAAGTGAAGGACATAACAAATTATGGGTTGCTTTATGATAGAAGTGGACAACTTAATTTGTATGCGTATACAGATGCTGATTAGGTTGGAAATTGTGATGACAGAAGGTCAACATCAAGTTGTGCATTTTATTTGGGCAGTAGATGTGTTTCATGGCATAGTAAGAAGCAAAATTTAATGACTCTAAGTACTATAGAGGCTGAATATGTAGCTATTACTTAGGCTTGTACTCAACTGCTATGGATGACACAACAACTTGAAGATATGAAGGGGGATGTGCAGCTGCCATTATTGATTGGTTGTGACAACCAAAGTGCCATCAATTTGTCAAAGAATCTTGTCCAACACTCCGGAACTAAATATATTGAAATCAAGTACCACTTTATTAAAGAAAAAGTTGAGAAAAATGAAGCAAAGCTTGAGTATGTGCCTATTGTAGAGCAAGTTGCCGATATATTCACCAAACCTTTGTCAAGAGAAATGATCTAGAAGTTAAGGTTAATCTTATGTGTTCATTCAACCCTTAAAGGCTACACTATGCCCCTAACCCCTCTCCCCTTCCCTCTTTTATCATTCTTTGGATTTATTGTCAAAGGGAGAGATCTTTTGTATAAATCCAAAGAGAGTAAATCCTGATCAAAAAGGGGAATAGCATAATGAATAAAGGGGGAGAAGAGAAGTAGAAAAAAAGGGGGAGTTAAAGGTATAAGTACAAGCAACAAGGGAAATGTATGTTTCAGAGGGAGTTGTGTTTATACTTAATTATTGATTTATGATGTGGAAAACCCTAAAAAGAAGTGGCTTAGGGACCCAACGCACACAAGGAATCATAGAACAACCAGGAAAGCTAAACCAAAGTTTAATAACACAAACCCTAGACCCACCATTTGAAGGAACACTAACCTAGGGTATTTAAGAAGGATATGGATGCCACACTTCACAAAAGAATGGAATTGGGAGTGATAAGTTGATTGGGATGCTATAAGAAGAAATACCTCTTGATAAGATTAAAATACTTAATGGTTAGACTAAGTAATAGCATTCATTCCTAAATAGGAGTTTATTGTCTATGTTAGAATTTGTCCATAGTTAGGGATTCCTCTAAAATAAGGATTTGTCCTAAGTAGGAATTTATTCCTCTTTAGGGTTGCTATCTTAGCTTATAAAAAGGCACTCGTTGTAAGCTCTAGAAAATCAGACAACTTTGAGTGAAAGAGAAAACAAGGGATTTTCTCCCTCGGTTCTTTTGAGGACTAATGAACTTATTAAGAGGTACTTCTTCTTGTGGCGTTCCAATCAGCTTATGGGTTTTCTGCATCAATTGGTATCAGAGCCTAGTTCTAAATATGATTGATTCCACTCACTCTTTAATTTTCTAACTTGTGATTTATTTATTTCTGTTTAGTTTGTTTATTATGTGCATTACCATTCAAATGCACAAATCTATTTGTTTGCCATCCTTCTCTCTTTGCTTGTTTGTTTAAGCTCATAAACGTGCTAATTTCAATTCCAATTGCTATATCTAAGTATCTACTATTGTTTTGTATTGAAAAAAAAAAGAATAGAAAAAAAGAAGGAAGAAGAACAAAAGAAAGAGAACATCAAATTCAAGTTATTGATAAGATTAACAGTTTAGTCATATTGGCCATAATAATAATAAAGTTTTCTTGCTCAACTCCAATCCTACTATCTATTTTCTTATTTTGTTACCCAAGTTTGTCCTCTAGTACTACCCCTGTCTTGATTTTTGTGAGTTTAGTTCATTAAATTCGTTTGCCTTGATATCCTTTTCCGTTTTTGATTCCTTGTTCCCCAATTTGCTTAATTCTTTGATGCAGAAAACCCCAAAAAGACGTGGCTTAGGGACACAACACACACAAGTTATCAAAGAACAACCAGGAAAGCTAAACCAAAGTTTAATAACACAAACCCTGCACCCACCATTTGAAGGAACACAAACTTAGGGTATTTAAGAAGGATATGGATGCCACACTTTAGAAAAGAAAGGAATTGGGAGTGATAAGTCAATTGGAACGCCACAAAAAGAAGTACCTCTTGATGAGTTATTTAGTCCTCAAAAGAATTGAGGGAGAAAAACTCTTGCTTTCTATTTCACTCAAAGTTGTCTGATTTCTCAGAGCTTATAAGGGATACCTATTTATAGGCTAAGATAGCAATCCTAAAGAGGCACAAATTCCTACTTAGGACAAATCCTTATTTTGGAGGAATTCCTAACTATGGACAAATTCCAACATAGATAATAAACTCCTATTTAGGAGTGAATGCTATTACTTAGTCTGACCATTAAATATTGCAATTATATTAATTAGGCTTGGACTCTTTGTCAAACTGAAATTCACACCACTTCAAGCTTGGTTGGCCTAAATGTCCTCAATCAATCCATTTAGTGCTTCTTCAATCTTTTTGGCTCTAGCTCATGTTATTGGGCCTTCTAGAATATGCAATGGACCTCTTGCATCCATTGAAGCTCTAGCTCGTGTTATTGGGCCTTCTGGAAAGTGCGATGGACCTCTTACATCCATTGAAGCTCTAGCTTGTGTAATTGGGCCTTCTTGAATATGCAATGGTCCTCTTGCATCCATTGAAGCCTTCCACCCATCATCTCTATAGTTCTCATCATTCCCCCTCTCCTCAAAAAGATTTGTCTCAGAATCATCACCTATATCAAAATGGAAAAGATGAAAAACGTTAAATGTTACACTCACATTATACTCACTAGGAAGGTCCAACTTATAAGCATTGTCATTAATTCATGCTACAACTTGAAAGGGACCATCTCCTCTAGGTTATAGCTTGGAATGCCTCTAAGCTGGAAATCGTTCCTTGCGCATATGCACCCAAACCCAATCACCAGGTTCAAACCCCACCTTCTTTTGTCCCTTGTTGACATGGGATACGTATTACTTAGTTCGTTTTTCAATATGTTGCCACACCTTCTCATGCAATTTTTTTATCATGTCAGCTTTGTGTTCACCATCTAAGTTGGCATACTCATTGACAAGTATAGGTACCAAATCCAAAGGAGTTAACGGATTAAAACCATATACAATTTCGAATGAAGAGTAACTAGTAGCAGAATGAACACTCCTATTATACGCAAACTCGACATGTGGTAGACAATCTTCCCATGTTTTCAAATTTATTCGAATAATAGCACATAAAAGAGTAGAAAGAGTTCAATTAACCACCTCAGTCTGCCTATTAGTTTGTGGATGACAAGTAGTTGAAAACAATAGCTTAGTACCTAACTTACCCCACAAAGTCTTCTAGAGGTAGCTTAAGAACTTTGTATCCCAGTCTAAAACAATACTTTGTGGCATGTCATGCAAACGTACTACTTCTCTAAAGAATAAGTTAGCCACATTGTTTGCATCATCAGTTTTATGGCATGGGATGAAGTGTGCCATCTATGAAAATCTATTAACAACAAATACAAAATCCTTACCCCTTTTTGTTCATGGCAATCCTAGTACAAAGTCTATAGATATATCTACTCAGGGATGGCTAGGTCCGATAGGGTATACAAGCCATGTGGTAAAACTCTAGATTTAGCCTGTTTGCATGTTATGCATTTCTCATATACCCTCTCAACATCTTGTTTCATGTGTGACCAAAAGAAATGTTCATTTAGGACATCTAAGGTTTTCCTAACTCCGAAATGACCCATGAGACCACCCTCATGAGCTTCTCTTACAACTAACTCTCTCAAAGAACTCATAGGCATGCATAAATGATTTTCCCTAAATAAGAAACCCTTATACCTATAAAATTTCTCAAAGGTTGACATCTCACATGCTTTATAGACATTAGTAAAGTCAAGATCATTCACATATAAATCCTTAATATGTTCAAATCCGAATAAGTTTGTTGTAAGTGTAGAGATAAGGTCATACTTGCAAGATAATGCATCAGTTACCACATTTTCCTTACCTTGTTTATATTTGATGATGTAAGGAAAGGTCTCAATGAATTCAGTCCACTTGGCATGTTTTTTGTTCAACTTTCCTTGTCCCTTCAAGTGCTTTAAAGATTCATGGTCAGTATGGATGACAAACTCCTTGGGCCAAAGTTAATGTTGCCCTGTCTCTAAAGCCTGTACCAATGCATACAACTCTTTATCATAAGTAGGATAATTAAGGTTGCTCCACTTATCTTTTCACTAAAGTAAGCAATTGGATGCCTTTCCTACATCAAAACAGCTCCAATGCCAATACCTGAAGTGTCACACTCAATCTTGAAAGCTTTTGCATAGTTATGTAAAAGCAAGTAAGGGTGTAGAACTTAATTTTTCCTTGATGCAATTAAAAACCTTGTCTTGGTCACTACCCCACCTAAAACTCATGTTCTATTTGATAAGCTTAGTGAGTGGTGCAGCAATGGTGCTAAAGTCCTTAACAAAGTGTATATAGAAACTAGTTAGACCATGAAAGCTAGGTACATCACTAATTGATTTAGATGTAGGCCAATCTCAAATTGCCTTAACTTTTTCTTCGTCAACCTCAACACCTTTAGCACTAACAATATAGTCAAGAAATGTGATCTGATTAGTATAAAAGAAACATTTCTGTAAGTTAGCATATGAAGTTCCCGACTTTTCCCTAGGATCTACTAGTTTGTGATACTGAGAGGGGGGGTGAATCAGTATCACCACAATTCGCAATTCGCAGGTAAGTGAACAACTTTAACCTCTTCTTAAAAGCGAACTCTTTCTCAGACTCAACTAAGGTGGATCTATTGCTACCTACTAATCACAATAGTCCCCAAAGTCACCTTTTAGACACCTTGCCTAATAGACAATACGGATGTTCTTGTTTAGGTCTTCGTTAGGTTATGGGTTGACTGATACTTTAGCTGCGTTCACAAATCAATTCAAAACACAGAATGTAAAACAAATTAAGGACACACGAGATTTACGTGGTTCCATCAACGTGACGCACATCCATGGTGGTAGGGACTCTCCTTCTACCGGGACTATCCACTATACTTGTGAATACAGGTTACAATGGATGTCTTTAATTCTCTGCTCCTTTCACTATTGCAATTACTAAGCAAGTACAATACAAAGAGTGTCACTTACTGTGTCTACCCTTCTTCTAGCTTGTATTGCCTCTGTTGAATTGAAAGGCTACTCCACTGTTACTTAGAAGTTCACCGCAATGCTCTCTAACCTCTCTTGAAGAAATCTAGAAATACGTTGAGTTCTTTTTGATGCTTCGCCAAATTCCTTCTGTAGGTTGTCTCACATAGCTCTTGCTTCCATTATCTTACAATCTCACTCGTCTCCTGTTTCACAGTCTCACTTTTTCACGGCTCGCCTCACGTTTTTGGTTTGCCGTTCCACGTCTCACGCTACACAACTCACCTGTCCGTTTCTCTCTCTCATCGTCCAGCCAAATTTCTCTCTCTTACTGCCGGATTTTTCTTTTCCATTCACCCACTTGGCCGTCATAGATTTCCTCCTTTTTCTGTTGGTGGTCTGCTTTTCTTCGTCTTGCCGTCCAGCCCTGTCTAGTCGTCACTCTTCTTCCCATCGACTCCTCTGTTTTGGTCGTATACCTCTTTTCTCTCTCTTCCAACAGCCATCTCCGGTGGAGTCTCTCTCTTCGTCCGTTTCATGGTTCTCTGCTTGCCGTGTCTTTCGTTTGTCTCATGTCGTCGCAGATCTGCTGTCTGCTCTTCTGGTGGCATCTCTCTCTTCGTCTGGCGGCTGCGTTTTCTCTCTCTTCGTCCATTGGCTACATTTTCTTTCTCTTCATCCAGCCGGATCTCTCTCACCGTCCAGCTAGATCTATCTCACTGTCCACTCTCCTCTTTGGCCGTGTCGGATTTTCACCCGCTCTTCGTTCTACCGTCCCCTTTATTGCCATTTTGTCCTTTTTTTTTCCGATTGTTTGTTTCTCTCTCTACCTTTTTGCCGTATTGTCTCCTCGCCAACCGCTGGTGTGCCGATGGTGTGCCATTCCTCATGGGTTTCTCTCTCTTGTCGTCACACAGTTTGCTCCGATTTGCTCAATATGGCCGTTCTTCATTCTGTTCAATTTCCAATGACACTGTTCAATTTTCGACGATACTATTCAATTTCTGACGACGGCTATGTTTTTGCTTTAGGTTTTTGTCCGTTTTACTCAATTGCCGACTCCCTTTGGATGGTTTTCTCTCTTCTTCCATACCGGTGGTGTCCTTTCATGTAGGGTTTGGTGTTCTCTTTTGTTTGGTCGGTTGTCAAGGTTTGCTGAATGCTCAATATTGTCGACCACTCCTATTTCTGACCGGTGGCTTCTTTTCTCTCTCTTCCAAGTGTTTTCTCTCTCTTCGTCTGACGGCTTTATTGTGCGACTACTGTTCACTCAAGGCTACTATTCACTTAGGCTGCACTGTTCACTATGGCTACTCTTTTCTTTTGCAGGTGGGATGTGTTGTGTTTTCTCTCTTTGCCATGCCACACTCTTGTTGTCTAGCCAAGGTCTTGGTTTATATAGCCATTATGAAAACCCTAGTAGGGCTTAATTGCGGTGAATTTACTTTCTTGCCCTTTCATACGGCTTTTACCTTCTTACCCTTCTATGTGGCTTTTACTTTCTTGCACACTTGAAGCTTAGCCTCCTTCATTCTGCAATCACCTTCATAGACTTTCTGCAATCTGTCCCATATCTCCTTGGCAGATTTGCAGTCCATAACTTTAGCATACTCCGCTTCTATCAATGCTGAAATGATGACATTTAAGGTCTTCCCATTTATCTCAAACTGCCTTAACTCCTCTGGGGTTGGGTCTTTACTTTCTTTCGGAGCCACAAAACCCTTCTGTACACATTTCACCACGTTCATGCCCATGGTTGCAAATACCACTTGCATTCTTGCTCTCCACATATGGTAGTTGGTTCCGTTGAAGATTGGAACCTTCTTGCTGTAAGTGGTGCTAGTGCTGGTACCAACTTCCATTTCTCAGTATGCTGAACAAATCAAACTTCTAGATCCCTTCAAACTAGTACACCAAGCTGTTAATCTTCAAACTGGTGAACTTGTTCTCTGATACCAATTGAAGTTCCCTACTTCTGCCTAGGATCTACTAGTTTGTGATACTAAGAGGGGGGGTGAATCAGTATCACCACAATTCGCAATTTGCAAGTAAGTGAACAACTTTAACCTCTTCTTAAAAGCGAACTCTTTCTTAGACTCAACTAAGGTAGATCTATTGCTACCTACTAATCACAATAGTCCCCAAAGTCACCTTTCAGACACCTTGCCTAATAGACAATACGGATGTTCTTGTTTAAGTCTTCATTAGGTTATGGGTTGGCTGATACTTTAGCTGCATTCACAACTCAATTCAAAACACGGAACGTAAAACAAATTAAAGACACACAAGATTTATGTGGTTCCGTCAACGTGACGTACATCTACGGTGGTAGGGACTCTCCCTCTACCGAGACTATCTACTATACTTGTGAATACAGGTTACAATGGATGACTTTAATTTTCTGCTCCTTTCATTATTCCAATTACTGAGCAAGTACAATACAGAGAGTGTCACTTACTGTGTCTACCCTTCTTCTAGCTTGTCTTACCTCTGTTGAATTGAAAGGCTGCTCCACTGTTGCTTAGAAGTTCACCGCAACGCTCTCTAACCTCTCTTAAAGAAATCTGGAAATACATTGAGTTCTTTTTGATGCTTCACCGAATTCCTTCTATAGGTTGTCTCACTCAACTCTTGCTTTCACCGTCTTATGATCTCACTCATCTCCTATTTCACGGTCTCACATTTTCATGGCTTGCCTCACGTTTCTGGTTTGCCGTTCCACGTCTCACGCCGCACGACTCACCTGTACGTTTCTCTCTCTCACCGTCCAGCTAGATTTCTCTCTCTTACCACTGGATTTCTCTTTCTTACCGCCGGATTTTTCTTTTCCATTCACCCATTTGGCTGTCAGGGATTTCCTCCCTTTTTTGCCGGTGGTCTGCTTTTCTTCGTCCTGCCATCCAGCTCCATCTAGTCGTCACTCTTTTTCTCGTCGACTCCTCTGTTCTAGTCGTATACCTCTTTTCTCTCTCTTCCAACTACCGTCTCCGGTGGTGTCTCTCTCTTTGTCCGTTTCACTGTTCTCTCCTTGCTGTGTCATTCGTTTGTCTCACACCGTCGCAGATTTGCTGTCTGCTCTTCCAATGGTGTTTCTCTCTTCGTTTGTCAGCTACGTTTTCTCTCTCTTCGTCTAGCCGGATCTCTCTCACCGTCTAGCCAAATCTATCTCACCATCCATTCTCCTCTTTGGCCGTGTCAGATTTTCACCCGCTTTTCGTTCTGCCATCCCCTTTGTCGCCATTTTGGTCCATTTTTTTTCGATCATCTATTTCTCTCTCTACCTCTTTGCCAAGTTGTCTCCTCATCGACCGCTGATGTGCCGGTGGTGTGCCGTTCCTCACAGGTTTTTCTCTCTTGCTGTCACATGGTTTGCTCTGATTTGCTCAATTTGGCCATTCTTCGTTCTGTTCAATTTCCGATGACACTGTTCAATTTTACGACAATACTATTCAATTTCCGACGACAGCTACATTTTTGCTTTAGGTTTTTGTCCATTTTGCTTAATTGCCGACTCCCTTTGGACGGTTTTCTCTCTTCTCCCTTGTCGGTGGTGTTCTTCCGTGTAGGGTTTGGTGTTCTCTTTTGTTTGGTCGGTTGTCAAGGTTTGCTGAATGCTCAATATTGCCAACCTCTCCTATTTTTGAATGGTGGCTTCTTTTCTCTCTCTTCCAAGTGTTTTCTCTCTCTTTGTCCGACGACTTCACTGTACAACTACTGTTCACTCGACAGCTACTGTTCACTCTGGTTACATTGTTCACAACAGCTGCACTGTTCACTACGGCTACTCTTTTCTTTTGCAGGTGGTATGTGTTGTGTTTTCTCTTTTTGCTGTGCCACACTGTCCAGCCATGGTCTTGGTTTATATAGCCATTATGAAAACCCTAGTAGGGCTTAATTGCGGTGAATTTACTTTCTCGCCCTTCCATGTGTCTTTTACGTTCTTGCCCTTCCATGTGGCTTTCTTTTACCTTCTTGCCCTTCCATGTGGCTTTTACCTTCTTGCCCTTCCATGTGGCTTTTACTTTCTTGCACACTTAAACCTAATTGATAACAATTACAACCCATACAAAGCTATGGGAACAATAGCATATAATTTCTCAGAACGTAAAACACTTATAATAAAATGTAAATGATCAAGATGCTCTTCTGGGGTTTTACTATAGACCAAAATATCATCAAAATACACAACCACAAATTTACAAATGAATGGATGCAAAACATGATTCATTAATTGTATAAAAGTGCTTGGTGCATTAGTAAGACCAAATGGCATAATAAGCCATTCATATAAATCGTACTTAGTTTTGAAAGTTGTTTTCCACTCATCTCCCTCTCTCATCCTAATATGATGATATCCACTTTTCAAATCAATCTTAGAAAAGACACATGAACCATGCAAACGAGTTAAGGATAATAGAGGCTTCACTAGGGCTTGGAAATATGTCATCTGTGGAGGAATTTGAGAACCATGGCCTTGGGAAGGAAGTTGGATTTGGGAGCCCATGTTTGGGCATTTAAATGGATTATTTTCATGGGTTATATTGTTATGTAGTGGGTTGAACGAATTTCAACATCTTAATGGGTTATTTTCATGGGTTTTTATTATTATTTAGTGGGTTGTATGAATTTCCTTAATAAGCCCATCTTATTAGGTACGGTTTTGGAGGGTTAGCATACAAAAAGGGCAAATAGGGTGGCTGGAGGAGGCAAACCCATTTTCATGAGTGTATGAGCTATTTTCTCTAGTTCTTTGATTACTAATTCTAAACTTTCATACTTGAGTGTGTTGGTTCAATAGACTTATCATCTTCAACGTTGTTGTTATTAGGAGTGGCATCTAAATCTTATAGTTCTGGTTCTTGGTTGTTTATAATCATTAGGTCATTAAGACCTTTGTTAGAACAATCCTATACCAACATTGGTATTGGGTTCCATTATAATTAGACTTCGTATCATTTGGTATCAGAGCCTTGGCTCTAACTTAGGTTAGTTATACTTTTGTTATTATCTCTTTTGTGTGTTCTTCATTATTGGTTGAATAATCAAAAAAGAAAACAAAAGAAAATTAGAAATTTGTGTGTTTCTTGTGTTTGGTCGTTGTTGTCATTTATTTTGTAGAAATACTTATCAGTTAACCAAAAAAAAATCGTGTATTTCTTGGGTTGCCTTTTTGCTATTCGTTCCTTCTATAGAAATACCCATTAGTTAACCCCAAAAAATAAAATAAAAAAAAAAACAACTTCATTGCTCAATTGGTCATTTACTCAATTATATTCGATAATTGATTGTTCGATTGCACTTCTCATATCATTGAATTCCTTGTCATTCTATTTGCTTTATTGCCCATCTTCTTTAATCATGTTACTTCTCTGAAGAGGTAGGTCTAGGATTGATATATTCAAGTTTTATTTGTTCTAAATTTAGTTTGCTAGGAACTATTGAAAGAACTTTTAGAGTCTTGTAATTCATTGTGTGAAACATGAGAGTTGAGGACTATTACAGTTGAGTGGAGAGCAAACATGAAGGGGAGTGAGTTTTGTGAGGTATATTCTTTATTTACTAATAATCTTACATGTACAATGTCTAATACTAAAGAAGGTAGTTTCCCACATGGAGAGGAGGAAGTAGTCATTCCAGATTTCAAATTGCTTATGAAATCCTTAGAGTAGAAGTTTAATAGGATTGCCCAAATATTTTGGGAAGTGCAAGACAGGATGGATAAAATAGAAGGGGAATCGAGTGGCAATCCTAAGAGGCCAGCTAGGAGCATTGTGAAGGAGCAAATAGGAGTGGTAATGATGGTGATGATTATTATGATGACAGTGATAATGCTAGTAGAAACTTCAGAGGTGGATTTAGAGGAGGATGTGGTAATGGGAATGGTAAAGGAGTGAGAGGCAATGGAAATGTTTATAATAGGTACAATGGAGGTTGGGATAATAGAAATAGAGTGGACGAAGGAGTAGACAAAATTCTTAGCAGTATTAAAATGAAAATACCTTCTTTCCAAGGGAAAGCTAACCTTGATGTTTATTTAGATTGGGAATAAAGGGTAGAATTAATATATGAGTGTCACAACTTCTCTAAGGAGAAGAAAGTGAAGTTAGCTATAGTAGAATTCACTAATTATGCTGTAGTATGGGGGGACCAACAAGTTACCACTAGGAGAAGAAATTTTGAGAGAACCGTAGAAACTTGGAATAAATTGAAAACTGTGATGAGAAGGAGATTTGTTCCTAACTTTTATTATAGGGATTTGTATAACAAGTTATAGAGCCTTACGTAAGGTTCCAAGAGTGTGGAAGAGCACCATAAGGAGATGGAAATTGCTATGGTTAGGGCAAATGTAATGGAGGATAGGGAGGTAACCATGGCTAGGTTCCTCTAAAGGTTGAATAAAAGCATAGTTGATGTGGTAGAACTATAACACTATGTAAAGCTTGAAGACATGGTAAAAATTGCCATGAAAGTTGAGTGGCAACTTGATGGAAGCCATATTGTACCAGCTCAAATCAACAAGGGAGTTGATACTTTGTAAAACCTTGGAGGACCAATGACAAGGGCAAGGTCAAAGAAAATAGAGGAGGCTCTCAACAACTTATTATGCAACATTTACTATCAAGAAGTTGCTAGGTACGAGTTAATGATGGTGGAGGCTTCACTAGGGCTTGCAAATGTGTCATCTATGGAGGAATTTGAGAACCATGGCCTTGGGAAGGAAGTTGGATTTGAGAGCCCATGTTTGCACATTTAAATGGATTATGTTCATGGGATATATTATTATGTAGTGGGTTGAACGAATTTTAGCATCTTATGGGTTATTTTCATGGGTTTTTATTATTAGTTAGTGGGTTCGACGAATTTCCTTAATAAGCCCATCTTATTAGCTAGGGTTTTGGGGTTTAGCATATAAAAAGGGCAAAAAGGGTGGTTGGAGGAGGCAGACCCATTTTGATGAGTGTATAAGCTATTTCTCTAGTTCTTTGAGAACTAATTCTGAACTTTCATACTTGAGTGTGTTGGTTTAATAGACTTATCTTCTTCAATGTTGTTGTTGTTAGGAGTGGCATCTAAATCTTATTGTTCTGGTTCTTGGTTGTTTATAATCATTGGGTCAGAACTCCAAATCCCTTAACCTTTGTTAGAACGATCCTATACCAACATTGGTGTTGGGTTCCGTTTACATATAATCAGAGTTCGTATCATTTGTATCAGAGCCTTGGCTCTAACTTAGGTTAGTTATACTTTTGTTATCATCTCTTTTGTGTATTCTTCATTGTTGGTTAAACAATCACAAAAAAAATCGTGTATTTCTTGGGTTTCTTTTCTGATATTTGTTTCTTTTACAGAAATAACCATTAGTTATCCAAAAAATAAAAAATAAAAAAATCATTTATTTCTTGGGTTGCCTTTTTGTTATTCGTTCCTTCTGTAGAAATACCCATTAGTTAAACAAACAAAAAAAAAATGACTTCATTGCTCAATTGGTCATTTACTCAATTATTTTCGATAATTAATTGTTTTCTGATTGCACTGCTTATATCATTGAATTCCTTGTCATTTTGTTTGATTTATTGCCCATTTTCTTGATTGTGTCACTTCTTTGAAGAGGTAGATCTAGGATTGATATATTCAAGTTTTGTTTGTTCTGAATTTAGTTTGCTTGGAACTATTGAAAGAGCTCTTAGAGTCTTGCAATTCATTGTGTGAAACACGAGACTTGAGGACTACCATAATTGAGTGGAAAGCAAACATGCAAGGGAGAGAGTTTTGTGAGGTATATTCTTTATTTACTAACAATCTTGCATATTCAATGTCTAATGCTAAAGAAGGCAGTTTCCTACATGAAGAGAAGGAAGTAGTTGTTCCAGATTTCAAATTGTTTATGAAATCCTTAGAGCAAAAGTTTGATAGGATTGACCAAATGTTTTGGGAAGTTCAAGATAGGATGGATAAAATAGAAGGGCAATCGAGTGTCAATCCTAAGAGGCTAGTTAGTAGGGTCATGAAGGAGCAATTTGAACATGACTTTGGTGAAGATGGTGATGATTATTATGATGACGGTGATAATGCTAGTAGAAACTTTAGAGGTGGATTTAGTGGAGGACGTGGTAATTGGAATGGTAGAGGAGTAAGAGGTAATGGAAATGTTTATAATAGGTACAATGGAGGTTGGGACAACAGAAATAGAGTGGAGGAAGGAGTAGACAAAAATCTTAGTAGTATTAAAATGAAAATACCTTCTTTCCAAGGGAAAGCTGACCTTAATGTTTATTTGGATTGGGAATGACAGGCAGAATTAATATATGAGTGCCACAACTTCTCTGAGGAGAAGAAAGTGAAGTTAGCTGTGGCAGAGTTCATTGATTATGCTGTAGTATGGTGGGACTAGCAAGTTACCACTAGGAGAAGAAATTTTGAGAGAACCATAGAAACATGGAATGAGTTGAAGATTGTGATGAGAAGGAGATTTGTTCTTAACTTTTATTATAGGGATTTGTATAACAAGTTACAAAGCCTTATGCAAGGTTCCAAGAGTGTGGAAGAGTACCATAAGGAGATGGAAATTGCTATGGTTAGGGCAAATGTAATGGAGGATAGGGAGGCAACCATGGTTAGGTTCCTCTAAGGGTTGAATAGAAACATAATTGATGTGGTAGAATTGCAACACTATATAGAGCTTGAAGACATGGTACACATTGCCATGAAAGTTGAGAGGCAACTTAAGGGAAGGAGCACTTCTAGATATAATTAGAACTTAGGTTCATCTTTTTGGAAGTCAAACTGGGGGAAAAAGGAAGAGAAGATGACTTCGAAGCTTAAAACCAATTCAAATAGATCGACGACTAGTGGGGGCAGCTTGGAAAGGGGCAAATTTGAAGAAAAACTTGAGGGCACCCAATGAAAAACTAAAGACATCAAATGCTTTAGATGTCTGGGTAAGGGTCATGTGGCTTCACAATGTCCTAACAAGAGAACCATGCACCTTAAGGGGAATGGTGACTATGTGTCTGGCAGTGATCCTAGTGATGAAGACCATATGCCGCCATTAGAGGATGCTAGTGATGTTGATGAAGGGATAGAGTATCTAGAGTATGGTGGAAGGCTTTTAGTAGCAAGGAGAGCCCTTAGTGTGTAGGTTAAAGAAGAGGACGATGTTGAGATATAGCATGAAAATATTTTCCATACTCGATGTTTGGTTTAAGATAGACTCTGTTGCTTGATCATTGATGGAGGTAGTTGCACTAATGTAGCAAGTACAGAGTTGGTGAAAAAATTGAACTTGCCTATAACCAAACATCTTAGGCAATATAATTTGCAATGGTTGAATGATAGTGGAGTGGTGAAAGTGACTAAACAAGGTGTGGTTCCATTTTCCATTGATAGATATAAGGACGAGTTGTTTTGTGATGTTGTACCTATGCAGGCTAGACATTTGTTATTGGGTTGTCCTTGGCAATTTGATAGAAAAGTTTTGCATAATGGTTACAAGAACCACTATTCTTTCACTATGGATGGGAAACCATTTACACTTGTTCCAATGACTCCAAAACAGGTGTATGAAGAACAAGTAAGACTTTATGAAAGTGAGCAAAAAAGGAGGAGCAAAAAGAAAGAGAGAGTCGAGAGAAAAGAAAGTGAAGGAGAGAAAAACAAGGTGAAAGCATTTGAGAGTGCTAAGTACAAGAGTGGTCAGGTTTACAAGAGTGAAGATGAAAGAAAACAAGTGAGTGTGTTTGCAAAAGTAGCAGATGTTAGGGTTGCCTTCCAAGCTAGGCAACAAATGATCTTGATCCTTTACAAGGATTCATATTTCTCTAACACTAACCTTGATTCATCTTTGGCTAGTGCTATTTCTTCTTTATTGTAAGATTATAATGATGTATTCCCTAAGAAGATCTCAAATGGTTTACCACCAAGGAGAGGGATTGAACATCACATTGATCTTATTCTTGGAGCTCCCATTCCCAATAAGCCAGCATATAGAAGTAATCCTAAGGAGACAAAGGAGCCTTAGAGGCAAGTTGATGAGTTGATGAAGAAGGGACATATAAGGGAGAGCATGAGTCCATGTGCAATGCCAGTGTTGCTTGTGCCAAAGAAAGATGGATCTTGGAGGATGTGTGTCGATTGTAGAGCTATCAACAAAATAACAGTTAAGTATCAACATCCTATACCCAGGCTTGATGATATGCTAGATGAATTACATGGTGCTTGTTACTTCTCTAAAATTGACCTTAAGAGTGGGTATCATCAAATTAGGATGAGGGAAGGAGATGAATGGAAAACCGCAATCAAGACCAAGCATGATTTGTATGAATGGTTAGTTATGCCCTTCAGTTTGACTAATGCACCTAGTACTTTTATGAGATTAATGAATCATGTTTTGAGACCTTCTTAGGGAAGTTTGTTGTGGCTTATTTTGATGGCATTTTAGTATACAGCAGGAATTTGGAAGAGCGTGTTAAACATTTGCATTGTGTGCTTGATGTTTTGAGGAAAGAGAAATTGTATGCCAATTTGAAGAAATGCGATTTTTGCAAGGATCATGTCATTTTCTTGGGTTATGTTGTGTCTGCTTATGGCATAGAGGTTGATAAAGAGAAGATTATGGCAATTCAAGAATGGCTTACACCTAAGAGTATGAGTGATGTGAGGAGTTTTCATGGTTTGGCTAGCTTTTATAGGAGGTTCATTAAGGATTTTAGTACCCTAGATGCACCATTGATTGAGGTGATTAAAAAGAGTGTGAGTTTCAAGTGGAGTAAGGAACAACAAGATGCCTTTCATTTGCTTAAGTCTAAGTTGTGTAATGCACCACTTCTTGCTTTGCCTGATTTTCTAAGATCTTTGAAATTGAATGTGATGCATCGAGCATTGGGATTGAGGGAGTTCCTATGCAAGAGAAACGACCTATTGCATTTTTTAGTGAGAAGTTGGGTGGGGCAACATTGAATTATCCAACTTATGATAAAGAAATGTATGCACTTGTTAGGACTTTAGAAACATGGCAGCATTACCTTTGGCCCAAGGAGTTTGTAATTCATACTGATCATGAGTCTTTAAAATACTTGAAGGAGCAAGGTAAGTTGAATAGGGACATGCAAAATGGGTTAAGGTTATTGAAACTTTTCCTTATGTAATTCAATACAAATCAGGTAAGGAAAATGTTGTTGCTGACGCATTGTCATGTAGGTACATATTGATTAGCACTTTGAGCGTTAAGTTGTTGGGGTTTGAGTACATTATTGATTTGTATGCTAATGATGCTGACTTTAGTAATGTATATGCTGCATTTGAGAAAGCTGCCTTTGGAAAGTTCTATAGACATGAGGGGTTTTTGTTTAGAGTAAATAAGCTTTGTATTCCTCAAGGGTCTATAAGAGCATTACTTATGAGAGAAGCTCATGGGGGTGGTTTAATGGGACACTTTGGCATTTAAAAGACTTTTGATGTTTTAAATGAACATTTCTTTTGGCCACATATGAAAAGGGATGTTGAAAGAGTCTGTGCCAAGTGTATTACTTGTAAACAAGCTAAGTCTAGGGTTTTGCCCCATGGAAAGTATATGCCCTTAGAAATTCCTTGTAAACCTTGGACCAACATTTCTATGGATTTCATTCTTGGGTTACCTAGGTCTAATAAAGGATGAGATTGTATTCTTGTTGTAGTTGACAGGTTTTCAAAGATGGCACATTTCATTGCTTGCACCAAAATGGACGATGCCATACACATTGCAGACTTATTTTTTAGAGAGATTGTTCACTTACATGGAGTGTCGAAGAGTATTGTGTCAGACTGTGGTACAAAATTTTTGAGCCATTTTTGGAAGACATTGTGGGGTAAGCTTGGAAAAAAGTTGTTTTCTACAACTTGCCATCCATAAACCAATGGACAAAATGAGGTAGTAAATTGAACTCTTGGTATATTGTTGCGTGCTGTTATTGGTAAGAACTCTAGAACTTGGGAAGAATGTTTGCCTTTTGCGGAGTTTGCCTATAATCGTGTTGTTCATAGTGCTATAGGTTATTCTCCTTTTGAGCTTGTTTATGGATTTAATCCATTATCTCCTTTGGATTTAGTACCATTGCCTATATAGGACAGGGCTAATTTAGATGGGAAAAAGAAGGCTGAAGTGGTTAGGCAACTTCATGAGAAAGCTAGACTTAACATTGAGAGAAAAACAAAACAATATAAAACATAAGCCAACAAAGGTCATAGGCATATTACTTTTGAACTTGGTGATTAGGTTTGGGTACATTTGTGAAAGGATAGATTTCTTATGCAAAGGAAGTCAAAGTTGCAACCAAGGGGAGATTGTCCTTTTCAAGTGGTGGCAAGAGTCAATGATAATGCATATAAACTTGAATTGTCATATGAGTATAATGTGAGTGCAATATTTAATGTTTCTGACCTTTCTCCTTTTCTCTTTGATGATGTAGGTGCTGATTTGAGGACAAATCATTTTGAGGACAAATCATTTTGAGGAGAGCAGGAATGATGGAAGCCATATTATACCAGCTCAAATCAACAAGGGAGTTGATACTTTGCAAAACCTTGGAGGACCAATGACAAGGACAAGGTCAAAGAAATTAAAGGAAGCTCTTAACAACTTGTTATGTGACATTTTCTATGAAGAAGTTGCTAGGTACGAGTTAAGGATGATAAAGGCTTTACCAGGGCTTGCAAATGTGTCATCTATGGAGGAATTTGAGAACCATGGCTTTGGGAAGGAAGTTGGATTTGGGAGCCCATGTTTGGGCATTTAAATGGATTATTTCCATGGGATATATTATTATGTAGTGGGTTGAACAAAGTTCAGCATCTTATGGGTTATTTTCATGGCTTTTTATTATTAGTTAGTGGGTTGGACAAATTTCCTTAATAAGCCCATCTTATTAGCTAGGGTTTTGGGGTTTAGCATATAAAAAGGGCAAAATGGGTGGCTGGAGGAGGCAGACCCATTTTGATGAGTGTATGAGCTATTTCTCTAGTTCTTTGAGAACTAATTCTGAACTTTCATACTTGAGTGTGTTGGTTCAATAGACTTATCTTCTTCAACGTTGTTGTTGTTAGGAGTGGTGTTTGAATCTTATAGTTCTAATTCTTGGTTGTTTATAATCATTAGGTTAGAACTCCAAATCCCTTAACCTTTGTTAGAACGACCCTATACCAACATTGGTGTTGGGTTCCATTTACATATAATTGGAGTTCATATCACAACTTAAGGGAAGGAGCACTTCTAGATATAATCAGAACTCAGGTTCATCTTTTTGGAAGTCGAACTAGGGGAAGAAGGAAGAGAAGATGACTTCTAATCTTAAATCCAATTCACATAAACCCAAGACTACTAGGGGTAGGATTGAAAGGGGAAAATTTGAAGAAAAGCTTAAGGGCACCTAAGGAAAAAATAAAGACATCAAATGCTTTAGATGTCTGGGTAGGGGTCATATGGCTTCACAATGCCCTAACAAGAGAACCATGTACCTTAAGGAGAATGATGACAATGTCTGGCAGTGATGCTAGTGATAAAGACTAAATGCCGCCATTAGAGGATGCTAGTGATGTTGATGAAGGGATAGAGTATCCAAAGCATGGTAGAAGGCTTTTAGTAGCAAGGAGAGCCCTTAGTGTGTAGGTTAAGGAGGAGGACGATGTTGAGATGCAATGGGAAAATATTTTCCATACTCGATGTTTAGTTCAAGATAGACTCTGTTGCTTGATTATCGATGGAGGTAGTTGTACTAATGTAACAAGTATAGAGTTGGTGGAAAAATTGAACTTGCCCACAACCAAACATCCTAAGCCATATAATTTGCAATGGTTGAATGACAGTGGAGTGGTGAAAGTGACTAAATAAGTTGTCATCCCATTTTCCATTGGTAGATATAAGGACAATTTGTATTAAATTACATAAGGAAAAGTTTTAATAAACTCAACCCATTTTACATGTCTCCTATTCAACTTACCTTGCCCCTTCAAGTATTTTAAAGACTCATGATCAGTATGAATTATAAACTCATTGGTTCAAAGGGCACAACTAACCATTCATACAAATCATGCTTGGTCTTGAATGCAGTTTTCCATTCATCTCCTTCCCTTATCCTAATTTGATGATACCCACTCTTAAGGTCAATTTTGAAGAAGTAACAAGCACCATGTAATTCATCTAGCATATCATCAAGCCTAGGTATAGGATGTCAATACTTAATTGTTATTTTGTTAATAGCTCTACAATCGACACACATCCTCTAAGATCCATCTCTCTTTGGCACAAGCAACACTGGCACTGCACATGGACTCATGCTCTCCCTTACATGTCCCTTCTTCATCAACTCATCAACTTGCCTCTGAGGTTCCTTTTCTTCTTAGGATTACTTCTATATGCTGGCTTATTGGGAATGGGAGCTCCAAGAATAAGATCAATGTGATGTTCAATCCCTCTCCTTAGTGGTAAACCATATGGGATCTCCTTAAGAAATACATCATTATAATCCTGCAACAAAGATGAAATAGCACTAGGCAAAGATGAATCAAGGTCAGTGGAAAAGAAATAAGAATTCTTGTAAAGGATCAAGATCATTTGTTGCCTAGCATGGAAGGGAACCCTAACATCTACTCCTTTTGCAAAGACACTCACTTGTTTTCTCTCATCTTCACTCTTGTGAACTTAACCACTCTTGTACTTAGCACTCTCAAATGCTCTCACCTTGTTTTTCTCTCATTCACTTTCTTTTCTCTTGACTCTCTCTTTCTTTTCGCTCCTCCTTTTTTGCTCACTTTCATAAAGTCTCACTTGGTAAAGTGTTGGAAAGAAGTATCCGGTTAATGGAGTAGCTCTCGTTACATGGCAAGCATTGAATGTCCAAGTAAAGGAAGAAAATGAGGCGCAACGAGATAACATCTTTCAGACAAGGTGTCTCATCAAAGATAAGGTATGTAGTATGATTATTGATGGTGGGAGTTACACTAATGTTGCTAGCATAACTATGGTTGAAAAGCTAGATTTACCTACTATGAAGCATCTTAGGCCATAAAAGCTTCAATGGTTGAATGAAAGTGGTGAAGTCAAGGTAAATAAGCAAGTGCTCATATCATTTTCTATTAGAAGGTACCATGATGAAGTTTTATGTGATGTTGTACCTATGCATGTGGGCCATATTCTATTAGGAAGACCATGGCAAATTGATAGGTGAGTTATGCAAGATGGCTTCAAGAATCAATATTCCTTTGTAATGAATGAAAAACTTGTCACTATTGTACCATTATCACCTCACAAGCTTATGAGGATCAATTGAGGATTAAAAATGAGAGTGAACAGAAAAAAGAGATTGATAAAAAAGAAAAGAGAGGAGAAAACATGAGGACACAAGAGAAAGAGAAGAAAAGAGAAAGTCTTTATGCAAAAGAAAGTGATGTCAAAAGAGCATTTTATGCCAAACAGCCTATGATTGTACTTTTGTACAAGGAGGCTTATTTTAACACTAACAAGTTTGACCTATCTTTACTTAGTATTGTTGTTGCTCTATTGTAGGAATTTGAAGATGTATTCCTTGATGATGTCCCAAATGGATTGCCACCTAATAGAGGAATTAAGCATCGAATTGATTTCATCCCGAATGTATCCATCCCTAACTGGCTAGCATATAAGAGTAATCCTAAGGAAACAAAGGAGCTTCAAAGGTAGGTTGAGGAGCTTATTTCCAAAGGATATGTGAGGGAAAGCATGAGTCCATGTGCTGTTCCTGTCTTACTTGGAGCCAAAAAAAGATTGGACTTGGAGGATGTGTGTTAATTGTCGAGCAATAAACAAAATCACTGTAAAGTATCGTCACCCATAATATAGATTAGATGACATATTGGATGAATTGGATGGTTCATGTGTCTTTTCGATGATTGATTTGAAAAGTGGATATCATCAAATTAGGATGAGAGAGGGAGACTAGTGGAAAACAGCTTTCAAAACTAAGTACAGTTTGTATGAATGGCTTGTTATGGCATCTGGTCTCACTAATGCACCAAGCACTTTTATGCGACTGATGAATCATGTTTTGCGTCCATTCATTAGTAAATTTGTAGTTGTGTATTTTTATGATATTTTGGTCTATAGTAAAATCCTAGAAGAGCATCTTGATCATTTATGTTCTATTATAAGTGTTTTACATTCTAAGAAGTTGTATGCTAACTTACAAAAATCTTCCTTTTGTACTAATAAGATCACATTTCTTGGCTATGTTATCAGTGCTAAAGGTGTTAAGGTTGACGAGAAAAAAGTTAAGGTAATTCGAGATTGGCCTACACCTAGGTCAATTAGTGATGTGCCTAGCTTTCATGGTCTAGCTAGTTTCTATAGATACTTTGTTAAGGACTTTAGCACCATTGTTGCACCACTCACTGAGCTTATCAAAAAGAATATGAGTTTTAGGTAAGGTAGTGACCAAGACAAGGCTTTTAATTACATCAAGGAAAAATTAAGTTTTGCACCCTTACTTGATTTACCTAACTTTGTAAAAGCTTTTGAGATTGAATGTGATGCTTTAGGTATTGGCATTGGAGCTGTTTTGATGCAAGAAAGGGGTCCAATTGCTTTCTTTAGTGAAAAGTTAAGTGGAGAGCCTTAATTATCCTACTTATGATAAAGAGATGTATGCATTAGTACGGGCTTTGGAGACATAGCAACATTACCTTTGGCCCAAGGAGTTTGTCATCCATACTGACAATGAATCTTTGAAGCACTTGAAGGGACAAGGAAAGTTGAACAAAAGACATGCCAAGTGGATTGAATACATTGAGACCTTTCCTTACATCATCAAATATAAACAAGGTAAGGAAAATGTGGTAGCTGATGCGTTATGTTGTAAGTATGCCCTTATTTCTACACTTACTGCAAACTTATTAGGATTTAAACATATTAAGGATTTATATGTGAATGATCCTAACTTTGCTAATGTGTATGGAGCATGTGAGACATCAGCCATTGAGAAGTTTTATAGGCATTAGGGTTTTTTATTTAAGGAAAATCGTTTATGCATGCCTATGAGTTCTTTGAGAGAGTCGGTTGTAAGAGAAGCTCATGAGGGTGGTTTAATGGGTCATTTTGGAGTTAGAAAAACCCTAGATGTCCTAAATGAACATTTCTTTTGGCCATGCATGAAACGAGATGTTGAGAGGATATATGAGAAATGCATAACATGCAAACAGGCTAATTCTAGAGTTTTACCCCATGGCTTGTATACCCCTTTACCCATACCTAGCATAATCAGTGATCTTTGCTATAACTAACTTCACTTTCTTCTCCTCAAAGAAGTTGTGGCACTCATATATTAATTTTACCCTTCATTCCCAATCCAAATAGACATCAAGGTTAGCTTTCCCTTGGAAAGAAGGTATTTTCATTTTAATACTACTAAGATTTTTGTCTACTCCTTCCTCCACTTTATTTCGATTATCCCAACCTCCATTGTACCTATTATAAACATTTCCATTGCCTCTTACTCCTCTACCATTCCTATTACCACGTCCTTCTCTAAATCCACCTTTAAAGTTTTTACTAGCATTATCACTGTCATCATATTAATCATCACCATCTTCACCAATATCATGTTCAAATTGCTCCTTTACGACCCTTCCAGCTAGCCTCTTAGGATTGACACTCGATTCCCCTTCTATTTTACCCATCCTGTCTCAAACTTCCCAAAACATTTGGTCAATCCTATCAAACTTCTACTCTAAGAATTTCATAAGCAATTTGAAATCTAGAACAACTACTTCCTCCTCTTTATATGGGAAACTGCCTTCTTTAGCATTAGACATAGTATATGCAAGATTGTTAGTAAATAAAGAATATACCTCACAAAACTCACTCCCTCTGGTATTTGCTCTCCACTCAACTAGAGTAGTCCTCAACTCTCGTGTTTCACACAATGAATTGCAAGACTCTAAGAGCTTTTTCAATAGTTCCAAGCAAACTAAATTCAAAATAAACAAAACTTGAATATATTAATCATAGACCTACCTCTTCAAAGAAGTGACACGATCAAAGAAAAGGGGTAATAAAGCAAATAGAATGACAAGGAATTTAATGATATGAGCAATGCAATCAGACAACAATCAATTATCGAATATAATTGAGTAAATGACCAATTGAGCAATGAAGCCTTTTTTTTTTTATTAACTAACGGGAATTTCTGTAGAAGAAACAAATATCAGAAAAGAAGCCCAAGAAATACACAATTTTTTTTTTGGTTAATTGATGGGTATTTCTGTGGAATGAATGACAGCAGCGGCCAAACACAAGAAACACACGAATTTCTTCTTTTCTTTTGTTTTCTTTTTTGATTATTCAACCAACAATGAAGAACACATGAAAGAGATGATAACAAAAGTATAACTAACCTGAGTTAAAGCCAAGGCTCTGATACCAAATGATACAAACTCTGATTATATGTAAATGGAACCCAACACCAATGTTGGTATAGTATCATTTTAACACAGGTTAAGGGATTTGGAGTTTTGACCCAATAATTATAAACAACCAAGAACCAGAACTATAAGATTCAGACGCCACTCCTAACAACAACAACGTTGAAGAAGATATGTCTATTGAATCAACACACTCAAGTATGAAAATTCAGAATTAGTTCTCAAAGAACCAAAAAAGATAGCTCATACACTCATGAAAATAGGTCTCCTCCTCCAACCACCCTTTTTGCCCTTTTTATATGCTAACCCCCGAAAACCCTAGTTAATAAGATGGGCTTATTATGGAAATTCGTCCAACCCACTAAATAATAATAAAAACCCATGAAAATAACCCATTAAGATGCTGAAATTCGTTCAACCAACTACATAACAATATAACCCACAAAAATAATCCATTTAAATGCCCAAAGATGGGCTCCCAAATCCAACTTCCTTCCCAAGGCCATGGTTCTCAAATTCCTCCACAGATGACACATTTGCAAGCCCTGGTGAAGCCTTTATCATCCTTAACTTGTACCTAGCAACTTCCTAATAGTAAATGTCGCATAACAAGTTGTTGAGAGCTTCCTTTATTTTCTTTGACCTTGCCCTTGTCATTGGTCCTCCAAGGTTTTGCAAAGCATCAACTCCTTGTTGATTTGAGCTAGTACAATATGGCTTCCATCACCTAATGACAAGGGCGAGATCATAGAAGGCTTGAGAAGTACTTAATAATTTAATTTGTTAAGTTTATGAGTGTTGATCCCATCTTTGATGACTAATGTTAGATTTGTTGTCAACAGCATATCATAGATTTGTTGAGATGTGTTTGCTGCCCATAGGTGCATTTTGTATTTGTCAAGGAGCTTGAGATGCAGAGAGATCATTGGTCAAAACCGTTAGTGGCAGGTTAACCCTAAAGTCAATAAGTCAATGTTGACCATTGACCCTAAATTTTAGGAGTCAATGCTGACCATTGACACTAAATTTTGGGAATCAATGTTGACCATTGATTGTAAGGCAACTCTTAGGAATCAATGCTGATCGTTGATGAGAGGGCAACCCTAAACTTAAGGCTTAGATATATATATCCATGTAACTGTTGAGAGGTGTGTGTTCTACAAAAAATTAAAGAAAGAACGACAAGAGAGAGTGTTCTAGATCAGAAGAGAGAGCTCGGCAAGAGAGAGTACCGCAAACCATATAAGAGCTGCAAAAACGTGTTTTGTAAAAGAGAAAAGAGAGTTGCAAATATGTGTCCTATAGAAAAAGAAAAGAAAGCTACAAAAACATGTCCTACAGAAAAGAAATAGGAACTAAAAAAACGTGAGTTGCAGAAAAGAGAGTGCAACAACATCCAAGAGGAGAGATTGCTGCGACATCTAAGTGGAGGGATTGTAATAGCATCTAGGAGGAGAAAAGTAGCACCATCAGAAAAGAAGGAGAGTGCAGTGACAAAAGAAAACAGTAGCAGCACTAGAGGAAGAAGCAGTTTCCAGTAGCATAAGAGAAAGAGTGCTCGACAGAAGGAAGTAGGTCGCAATAGCAGAAGTAGCAACTAGCAGAGAAGAGAACCTACAAAGGCAAAATGAGGAACCTGCAGAGGAGAGAACCAATAGAGAGCAAAACCTATAGAGGAAAAAACCAGCAGAGGAGAGAACTTACAGAGACCAAAGAGAACTTGCAACAAAGGAGAGAACCTATATAGACCAGAGAAAACCTACTATGGAGAGAACTTGCAGCAGAGAGCACCGACAGTAGATGAGCAAACCTACCAAGGTAGAAGGAGGCAGCACTGGTAGCAAAGGAGAGAACCTGCAACCGAGAGAACCTGTAGAGGAAAGAACCTGCAGAAGAGAGAACCTGCAAAGGAGAGACAATAGCAGCAGCAAAAAGAACCCGCGTAGGAGAGACAGCAGCAGCAAGAAAGAGAACCTGTAGAGAAGAGACAACAGCAACGGTGGAGAGAACCTATAGAGGAGAGACAGTAGTAGTGGTAGAAAGAAATAAAGAGACCTATAGAGGAGAGACTGGTAAAGCTTCAGCAATGACTGGCAATGAGGAAGAAGAAGATCCATTTTCTACAACAGTAGCCTACGGACATTGGGCGATCTTTCTCAAGGAAGTTTTGTAATAAACTCTTTATGTACTTCTTGAAAAAGGGTGGGAGACCCTTGGAATGATCAAGAGATCAATCTTTCGAGTGATCAGGAGATCATTGTAAGTGGTTAAGGAGTGATCCTTCCACAACATTAGCTGTATCCCTTGATAATAAGAGTGGATCGTGTGATCTAGGAGTGATCTTATCACACTGTGGACGTAGCTCATACATTATGGGTAAACCACATAAAAAGCCTATGTGTTCTTAGGTGCTTGTGCTTGCTTGATATCCATATGGTTGTTCTCATATAAAAAAGCAAGATAAAAATTAGATCATTAACTTTAATAGGTTATAGAGGTTTAATCCGAATAGATTTGTTAAAAGTAAGCATCTCACATTGATTCACCCTCTCCCCCTCTTAATGTGAGACCTAAGAAGGTCCTCATCAAGTGGTACTAGAGCCTGGTTCCTCTGTTGATCCATTCTCCTTAGATCTGAAATATTTTTATTGCTGCTAAGAATCTATACATCTACTGCTAGTTAATATCATAAAGAGCATAAATAATGTTAATAGTAAGGGTATTCCCACATTTGATGGACAAAATTATCAATTATGGAAGAATAGAATGCTCCTATATCTGCTGTCACTTAGTCTGGATGTATTTGAATCTGTTGTCAGTGGCTTCACTCCTATTATTGAAGATGTTACTATGACACCTACTGATAAAAAGAATTTAGAGTATGATGGAAAGGTTAAAAATGCCTTATATGCCTCCTTATTAGACAAAGAATTTACCAAAGTGATAGGGTGCAACATAGCCAAATAAATTTGGGACAAATTGAAGAATTTTTATGAAGGAGACAAGGTCGTGAAGGAAGTAAAGCTACAAATTTAAAGGAGTAGATTTGAAGATATAAAGATGCTAAATGATGAATCTATGGATGAATTCTTTACAAGAGTAAATGAAATTGAATGCACCCTTAGAGGCTATAAAGAGGAGATCAACGATGCTACTATGGTAAGGAAGATACTTAGAACCTTACCGAAAGCTTTTAATGCCAAAGTTTCCTCTTTAGAAGATAGAGATTTGGATAGGCTACCCCTAGATGATTTACACAGCATTATGGTGGCTTATGAAATGAGAATAGCCCCAATAAAGAAAGAAAAGAAGCCTAAGGTAAAGAAAGAGTTGACCATTAAGGCAATG
The DNA here is from genome assembly GCA_021533255.1 of Ceriops tagal. Taxonomy (NCBI): domain Eukaryota; kingdom Viridiplantae; phylum Streptophyta; class Magnoliopsida; order Malpighiales; family Rhizophoraceae; genus Ceriops; species Ceriops tagal. The sequence goes on along the minus strand of CM038605.1, from coordinate 6,334,698 downwards.
AAAAAATTAAAGATCAAAGAATAAGAAGAAGAATCTAATAGCAACTTTGAACTTAAAAATAGTGATACTAAACTGGATAAAGTCATGGTATATATCACCAAAAATATGAGGAAAGGAAAAGGGAAGTACAAGGAAAAATTACCCTTAAAGTTCTTTAGTTGTAGAGCAATTGGGCACTTTGCCATGGACTACCCAAAGAGAAAAGAAGCAGATAATGATGATGATGATGAGCCAGCCCCAAGGAGGAGAACAAAGAAATCCAGCTATTCTAAAGCTAGAAATTCAAGTGTCAAAGGGAAAAAGGAACTCTTCAAATCCAAAAGAAGAAATTTCTTGAGCAAATTAGATGAAGAAGATTCTAAAGAAGAAGCTAATAATGATTTCGATAATGATGTTATAGAAAATGTAGTAGTTGCATTGGTAGATGTTGAACAAGAATCCTCAAATGACGAGGAATCAACCGAAGAAGATGGGAATGAGATGATGCAACAACTTGAGAATGAATTGAGAGCTTGTTTATGGAAAAACATTAAGCTGGAAAAGGAGGTAAAACATCTCAAAAAGCTAAATAAAAATTCTATTATTGATAAATCTAATCTCCAAGTGAAAGAAAAGGAGTTTGAAGCGAATTGAGGAGTTGAATTTACTTAAGGTAGAGCAAGGCAAGATACATAAAGATCTTAGTGCTAAGGTGATTACACATGAGCAAGAAGTGCTAATTTTGCAAGCCAAGTTTCACAAGGTTGAATCTAAATTGAATATGTATAAAGAAAGATTTATGCAGTACGTGGAAGTGAGAGGAGAGTCCTCTTCAGCAAATGCTATCAAGGAGGATACTACTAAAAAGTTAGATGAGTGCCTAAGCAAACAAAGACCTCATTCCATGGGGAAGAAAGGACTTGGCTATATTAAAAACTCATATGAGAGGGTGGCATAGAAGAAGAAAATTGTGTTTATGCTTAAAAGCAAAGACAATGACGTTATGGTGAAGAGAAACCAAACCAAGGTAAAATGAGTTAGGAAAGATGTGATGGAAACTCTTATCTCAAGGAGACAAGTTGTCAAAGATAGAAAGAAAGTTGCCACAACAGTTGTTGAAGATAGGAGACATGAACTTGGTGAAAGAAGAAAATTCAGATTTGAAAGATTTTGCTAGAGTTATAGTAAGTATGGGCACAAGGCTAGTGCGTGCTGGAGTAATGGGCCTATAATAAAAAGGAATGTGAGGTAAGAGTCTAGGGGGAGACTCTATCAAGAAAGGAGACAACCCTAAGTGAAAAGAAGTCATATTCCACTAAGAAACATATTTGATATGTTAGAAGAAATTTATGGAAGATGCGAAAAGGCTAGACATATTGCTAAGGAATGCTTGACATTGCTGTCCGGTCAAAGTGTGCAAAGGAGAACACCTACATATGCTCTTATATTTAGCCAAAGAAAATGAAGAGGAAGGGAAATGGCTATAGTTGTGGAAGTATCCTTGAAAGCTTTCAAGAAAGAAAGGCCATGGATCTTGGATAGTGGTTGCTCTTCACATATGATAGGAGACTCCAAGGTGTTGAAGGAAGTAGTAAAATATAAAAGAGGGTCAGTCACATTTGGCAATGATGGTGCCTTAAAGATCAAAGGTGTTGATGCTGTTGAAATTGGTGCAAAAAAGCTGAAATAAGAGGAAGTACTTTATGTTGAAGGGCTAAAACACAATCTAACTAGTGTTGGCCAACTTTGTGATGATGGGCATGAAGTTACTTTTAGCAAGAGTGGCTACACGATAAACAGATTAAGTGATAATACTGTTCTTACAAAGGGAAAAAGAACAAATGGAAACTTATACCAAGTTTCCAGTAGCAAAAACATATGCTACATGAGCACCAAAGATGAGAATCTGTTATGGCATAGGAGATTGGGACAAAAGATTGGGACATCTTGGATAAAATGGGTTGAACAAATTGTCCAAAATTGAAGTAAAGCTAGAATATGTGCCAACATATTGGAATCATGTCCACATGCGAAAGGGAGATGTATGTTTAAGGTAGAGCTGTGAATGTCAAAAGCTACTACTTGTGCTTAATTGCTGATCTATGGATTTAATGTGTTGCCAACAAATCTAAAGGGGGAGATTGTTGAACCCATCATTGATGGCTAATGTTGGATTTGTTGTCAACAGCATCTCATATATTTGTCAAGATGTGTTTGCTACCCATGGATGCATTTTGTATTCGTCAAGGAGCTTGAGATGCAGAGAGATCGTTGGTCAAAACTGTTAGTGGCAGGTCAACCCTAAAGTCAATGAGTCAATGTTGACTAGTGACCATAAATTTTAGGAGCAATGTTGACCATTGACACTAAATTTTAGGAATTAATGTTGATCGTTGATTATAAGGTAACTCTTAGGAATCAATGTTGACCATTAATGATAGGGTAACCCTAAACTCAAAGCTTATATATATATATCTATGTAACTGCCATGAGGTGTGTGTTCTGTAAAAAATTAAAGAGAGAATGGCAAGAAAGAGTGTTATAGATCATAAGAGAGAGCTCAGTAAAAGAGAGTACTGCAGACCATATGAGAGCTGCAAAAACATGTTCTGCAAATGAGAAATAGAGTTGCAAATATGTGTCCTATAGAAAAGATGAAGTTCCTGACTTCACCCTAAGATCTTCTAGTTTGTGATACTGAGAGGGGGGGTGAATCAGTATCACCACAATTCGCAGATATGTGAACAACTTTAACCTCTTCTTAAAAGTGAACTCTTTCTTAGATTCGGCTAAGGTAGATCTATTGCTACCTACTAATCACAATAGTCCCCAAAGTCACCTTTCAAACACCTTGCCTAATAGACAATTCGGATGTTCTTGTTTAGGTCTTCTTTTAGGTTATGGGTTGGCTGATACTTTAGCTGCGTTTACAACTCAATTCAAAACACAGAACGTAAAGCAAATTAAGGACACATGAGATTTACGTGATTCCGTCAACGTGACGTACATCCACGGTGATAAGGACTCTCCCTTACTAAGACTATCCACTATACTTGAGAATTCCAGTTACAATGGATGCCTTAATCCTCTGCTCCTTTCACTATTGCAATTACTAAGCAAGTACAATACAAAGAGTGTCACTTACTGTGTCTACCCTTCTTCTAGCTTGTCTTGCCTCTGTTGAATTGAATGACTACTTCACTGCTGCTTAGAAGTTCACCACAACGCTCTCTAACCTTTCTTGAAGAAATCTGGAAATACGTTGAGTTCTTTCCGATGCTTCGCTGAATTCTTCTCTAGGTTGTCTCACACAGCTCCTGCTTTCACCGTCTCACGATCTCACCCGTCTCCTTGTCTCATGGCTCGCCTCACGTTTCTGGTTTGTCGTTGCATGTCTCACAGCCTGCCTCATGTTTCTAGTTTGGTGTTACATGTCTCATGTACGTTTCTGGTTTGCACCCTTTGTCGGTCACACACCTCATGCACGCTTCTGATTTGGCATTTCACATCTCACGTACATTTCTGGTTTGCACGCCTTGCTAGTCACACACCTTACCACTGTTTCTGGTTTGCACTTGTCCATTTTACACCTCCAAACAGCTTGGTTGCTCTCCCGGTGGTCTCCTTTTTCACGGTTTCTCCTCTCTTCCCTTATGGACGGTGTGCTGTCTTCTCTCTTACATGAGTCACATGGTTTTCTCCAGCTGTCACACCTCTTTGCCGTGTGTTCTCCCTTGCCGTCCAGCCTCGCTTTGTCCGTTCTCCTCCTTGCTTGGCCGTCCACCCCTTTGTCATTGGTTGTGTTTGGCCATGTAGATTGGTTTAGATGTTTACCTTGTTTGGCCGTGTAGGTTGGTTTGGACGTTCACCTTTGGCAGTGTAGATTAGTTTGGATGTTCACCTTTGGTTGGCTGGTTGTCTCCCTTTGGCTGTCCCTTTGTGTTTTGCTGTCCAGCCGTTCCTCCCTTGTTTTCTCTCTTTGGCCGGTCACCCTTAGTGTTTTGCCATCCAGCACCTTCTGATTTGTGATTTGCCATTCACCTTTGGTTGCTGTCCAGCCGTGTCTTCTCCTTGCAGGTGGTGGTTTGCCGTTTGCTTCCTTGTGTTTGCCGAGTGGTTTGCTTTGGACGTCTTTTTGTTTGGCCATCTCCTTCCTCACATTTTCTCTCTTTGGTCGGCTGGTTGTCTAGGTTTGCTGTCCATTTTGCTCAATTGCTGACTTACACCTAGCTTTGTCTTCCAAGGCCTTTATATACTCTCTTCCATGAAACCCCAATAGGGCTTACATGGCAGATTTATGTTCTTGCCCTTACGCGGTAGATTTACTTGCCCTTCCATGTGGCTTTACTTTCTTGCACACTTAAACCTAGTTGACAACAATTACAACCCATACAAGGCTGTGGGAACAACAAAAGAAAAAAGAGCTGCAAAAACATGTCCTGTAAAAACGAAATAGGAACTGCAAAAACATGAGCTATAGAAAAGAGAGTGTAACAGCATTCAAGTAGAGAGATTGTAGCAGCATCTAGGAGGAGAAAACAGTAGCACCACCAGAAAAAAAGGAAAGTGCAGCGGCAAAAGAAAACAATAGCAACACTAGAGGAAGAAGGAGCTTGTAGCAGCAGAAGCAGCTTCTAGCAACAGAAGAGAAAGAGAGAGTGCCTGACAGAAGGAAGTAGCTTGCAGCAGTAGAAGTAGCCACCAGCAGTGAAAAGAACTTGCAAAGGTAAAAGGAGGAACCTATAGAGGGTAGAACCTGCAGAGGAGAGAATCAATTAAGTGCAAAACCTGCAGAGGAGAAAACTAGCAAAGGAGAGAACTTGCAAAGACTGGAGAGAACCTGTAAAGATTGAAGAAAACCTACAGTGGAGAGCATCGGCACCATAGGAAAAAACCTGTCAAGGTAGAAGGAGGTAGTATCGGCAGCAAAGGAGAGAACCTACTAAGGCAAAAAGAGGCAACATTGGCAGTTAAGGACAGAACCTGCTAAGGCAGAAGGAGGCAACATCGACAGTAGAGGAGAAAACCTTTCAAGGTAGAAGGAGGCAGAGCACTGGCAACTGAGAAGAGAACCTACCAAGGGAAAAAGAAGTAAAACCTACAATGGAGATAACCTGTAGTGGAAAGGACCTGCAGTGAAGAGAACCTACAATAGAGAGAACATGCAGCGAAGATAACTTATAGTTGAGAGAACCTGCAAAGGAGAGAACCTATAGAAGAGAGAACCTGCGAAGGAGAGATAGCCGCAACAGTGGAGAGAACCTGCATAAGAGAGACAACAGCAGTGGTAGAAAGAAAATAAGAGAACTTACAGAAAAGAGAACTTGTGAAGGAGAGACAGTAGCAACAGTGAGAGAACCTATAGAAGAGTGAAGTTCCCGACTTCTCCCTAGGATCTACTAGTTTGTGATACTGAGAGGGGGGTGAATCAGTATCACCACAATTCGCAATTCGCAGGCAAGTGAACAACTTCAACCTCTTCTTAAAAGCGAACTCTTTCTCAGACTCGACTAAGGTAGATCTATTGCTACCTACTAATCACAATAGTTCCCAAAGTCACCTTTTAGACACCTTGCCTAATCGACAATACGGATGTTCTTGTTTAGGTCTTCGTTAGGTCATGGGTTGGCTGATACTTTAGCTGCGTTCACAACTCAATTCAAAACACAGAATGTAAAGCAAATTAAGGACACACGAGATTTATGTAGTTCTGTCAACGTGACGTACATCCACGGTGGTAGGGACTCTCCCTTACTGAGACTATCCACTATACTTGAGAATTTCAGGTTACAATGGATCTCTTTAATTCTCTGCTCCTTTCACTATTGCAATTACTAAGCAAGTACAATACAAAGAATGTCACTTACTGTGTCTACCCTTCTTCTAGCTTGTCTTGCCTCTGTTGAATTGAAAGGCTACTCCACTGCCGCTTAAAGTTCACTGCAACACTCTTTAACCTCTCTTGAAGAAGTCTGGAAATACGTTAAGTTCTTTCAATGCTTCGTAGAATTTCTTCTCTGCGTTGTTTCACACAGCTCTTGCTTTCACCGTCTCACGGTTTCACCCATCTCCTATTTCACGATCTCACTGTCTTATGGCTCATCTCACGTTTCTGGTTTGATGTTACACGTCTCACACACGTTTTTGGTTTGCACACTTTTCCGTTTCACACCTCCTTTGGCCGTATCAGATTTTCTCTCTTTTCTGCTGGTCACTGTTCATCGACCGTCAGGTTTCTCTCTCCTTCCGCCGGTGGTGAGTTTCTCTTCGTCCGTTTCACGGTTCTCTCCTTGCTGTTTCATTCGTTTGTCTCACGCCGTCGCAGATCTGCTGTCTACTCTTCCGGTGGCGTCTCTCTCTTCGTTCGTCTCTTTCTCTTGCTTTCCCGCCGGATTTCTCTCTCTTATCGTCGGATTTCTCTCACCGTCCTGCTGGATCTCTCTCTTGCTGCCAGATTTCTCTCTCTTCGTCCACCCCTCTTTGGCCGTTCCAGATTTTCTCTCTTTTTCCCTTATTTGGCCATGTTTTCTCTCTCCTTCCTGTCGACTCCTCTGGTCTGGCTGTCTCTTTTGTGTTTTGGCTAACCACCCCTATTCTTCTGACGACAGCTTCTCTCTCTTCTTTGGGTGTATTTTGAACGTATCGGTGGTGTCCGGTTTTCTCCCCTTTTTTGGGTCCTGTTTTCTCCTTCACCCCACGACGGCTCCGATTTGGCTGTATATATATTTTTCTCTTTTTCTCTCCTTCGTTCGACGAATTCGTTTTCTCTCTCTTCTTCTTTTTCGACGATGGCTACAATTTTCTTTTTCTCTTCTTCTTCCTATCGATGGCTCTTCTCTCCCTTCCAAGTGTTTTCTCTCTCTTCGTCCGACAGCTACTCCTCTTCTCCCTTTTTTGCTTTTTTTGTTCGTCGGCTACTATTCACTCGACAGTTGTACTGTTCACTCGACGGCTGCACTGTTCATGACAGCTGCTCTTTTCTTTTGTAGGTGGTATTCTTCTGTGTAAGGTTTGGTGTTTTGCCATGTATTCAATTATGTTGACCTTCCACCTTTTTTCTTTATTCACCCCAGCCGTCGACCGTCTCTCTCCTTCCTATCGACGACTACCGTTTTCTCTCTCTTCCAAGTGTTTGACGGTTTCTCTCTCTAGGTTTTGCCCTGCCGGATACACTATTCAATTTCCGACAACACTATTCAATTCCGACTACTCTTTTCTTTTGCAAGTGGTGTTCTTCTGTGTAGGGTTTGGTGTTCTCTTTGGTTGGTTGGTTGTCTAGGTTTTTCTAAATGCTCAATATTGCCGACACCCTATTCTTTGTCTTCCAAGACCTTTATATATCTCTTCCATGAAACCCTAATAGGGCTTACATGGCAGATTTACTTTCTTGTCCCTCCATGCGGATTTACGTTCTTGCCCTTCCATGTGGCTTTACTTTCTTGCACACTTAAACCTAGTTGACAACAATTTCAACCCATACAAGGCTGTGGGAACAACAAAGAGAAACAGCAGAGTGATAAGAAAAGGAGAGAACCTGTAGAGGAGAGACTGCTAAAGTTTGAGCAAAGACTGGTAATGAGGAAAGAGATGATCCGTTTTCTGCAGCAATAGCTTATGGACATTAAGTGATCTTTGTCAAGGAAGTTTTTTAATAAACTCTTTATGTACTTCTTAAAAAAGGGTGGGAGACCCTTGGAGTGATTGGGAGATCAATCCTTCGAGTGATTAGGAGATCATTATAAGTGTTTAAGGAGTTATCCTTCTACAAGTGGTTAAGGAGTGATCTTTCCACAAGTTGTTAAAGAGTGATCCTTCCACAACATCAGCTGTATCCCTTGATAATAAAAGTGGATTGTGTGATCCTATCACACCATAGACGTAACTCACACATTGTGGGTCAACCGCGTAAAAAGTCTATGTGTTCTTGGGTGCTTGTACTTGCTTGATATCTATAAGGTCATTCTTACATAAAGAAGCAAGATAAAAATTAGATCATCAACTTTAACAAGTCATAAAGGTTTAATTTGGATAGATTTGTAAAAAGTAAGCATCTTACATTGATTCAACCCCTCCCCCTCTTAGTATAAGACCTAAGAAGGTCCACATCAAAGAGCAAGAAGTTGCTCGAAATGATTGGTTGAGGACGGAAGCATCCGAAAGGCCTTTTAACTTGTTTTATGTAAGGAATGAGCAAGAAAAACGCTAGGATCTTGGAGTAGGGGAAGCTACGAGGCTACGAAACGAATTTCGGACCAAGGTGTGCAAGCATCAAGTGTCATGATCACAACAGCTTTAACAACAAAGCAAGTCCAACAGTTGGACACCAATAAGCATTGAGACAAACTAATTCTTCGGGGTTTTAACTACCAATGGGGTTGGGCTTTTACTTATTTTGAACCCCATGATGCATATAAAGTTTAGTACTTTATATGGGCTTATTATTTGAGAAACTTTGTGGGCTTGGGTTGGTCATAAGCCCATATGGTAACTAAGGCTTATGTATTGTAACTTAGGGGGGTAGAGGAGAGATCAAAATACAATATTACAATTACAAGAGACATTGTTTTCTCTCAAGTTTCAAAACAAACAAGCATTGTTTCCATTGGTTCTTTGTGAACTTGTTGATTTGCATGCTTGATTGTGTTTTTCATAGACTTATCTTCTTTAACCTTGTGTTGCATAGGAGTGGTGTCTAATCCCTTTATAATTCTTATTTGTTGTTGCTTTATAATTGGGTCAGAATTGTTTATTTCATAACCTGTCTTATAAAGATCCTAGTGACGTCAATTTTGGTGTTGGGTTCCGGTTTGTTATAATCAGAGTTCATATCAAGTGATCAACCTTTCTTGCATCTATAGAGTAGGGCTTTTAGGATTTTGTTTCCTTAGAATTCAAATCTAATTGATCCAACTTGTTTCCTAGCTCTTTGGGGCGTGTATAACAGTTTGATTTGATGGATCATTGGGCAAGTTGCTTAATGGGTTCTTTATCACTTCCTTAGCATACTGCTCATTCTTCCTTTCAATGATGACCTAAACCTTAGAATCTAAAAT
>CM038605.1:6141374-6325656 GCA_021533255.1 Ceriops tagal | reverse complement strand
ACCCTTGGAACTTTCTATGCAAGTGTCTATGGTAGTGGCTAGGTATAAATCTCTTACTCATTACCAATTTCATATCTTCCCATAACTGAATTGGCCTCTCAACATTCCTCCTCCTATTTATCACTAATTAGTCCCACCAAATGCTTGCATAATCATTGAATTCCATGGCTACCAACTTTACTTTTTTCTCCTTAGAATAATTATGGCAATCAAATACACGCTCAAACTTTCTTTCTCACTTCAAATAAAGCTCGGGATCATTCTTTCCTTGAAATGCTAAAATCTTTTTCTTTATGTTGCCCAACCTGCTCTCTCTTTTGGAAACAACCTTCTTGCCTTTTCTTGAGTTTGATTCTTCATAATTTGATTCTTCCTCATCTTTTTCCTTAATCATATGCCTCCTAAAAGATTTGGTTTTGTGATGGAGAACAAAGTGCTATTCAAGTGCAACATAACAAGTATTCCTTTGATCCTTTGAAAGGAATTGGTGGTCCAATGATTAGGGCAAGGACAAAGAGAATGAAATAGGCTTTACAAGGCATAATCATAGAGCTGCATGACAAAGTGGGTGCTCTAGATGATTCCAAGGCTATTCTAAAAGTTTTTAATGCTACACCAAAGATAATCACTTATCTTTATGTGTAAGATGATGGGCAGTATTAAAACAATAATTCCTCCATTCCAAAGTAAGAATGATTTTGATGCATACCTAGAATGGGAGAAGAAGGTTGAATTGGTCTTTGACTACCATAATTATTCCGAGGAGAAAAAGGTAAAGCTTGTTGCAATTGAATTTACTGATTATGCTACTATTTGGTGGGATCAACTTGTTTTGACTAGGACAAGAAATCATGAGCGGCCTATTGATACAAGGGAAGAGATGAATGCTATCATAAAAAGGAGGCTTGTCCCTAATCACTATCACAGGGAGTTGAACCAAAGGTTGAAACGGCTCACTTAGGGCACCAAAAGTATGGAGGACTACCACAAGGAGATAGAGATTACCATAATTAGCATGAATGTAGAAAAAGATAAAGAGGCAACCATGGCTCGATTTCCATAAGGGCTAAATAAAGACATAGCAAACGTGGTTGAATTGCAACACTATGTGAAATTAGAAGACATGGTGCACATGGCAATGAAAGTTGAAAGGCAACTTAAACAAAAGGGCTCCACATGGTTTGGGTAGAATTCAGGTTCTACCACATCTTGGAAGCCAAATTTGATGAGAACCATAGAGATGATGGGTGGAAGGCTTCAATGGTTGCATGAGGTCCATTGTACATTCCAGAAGGCCCAATAACACGAGCTAGAGCCAAAAAGATTAAAGAAGCACTAAATGGGCTGATTCAGAACATTCAGGCCAACCCAGCTTCAAATGATGCGAATTCAAGTTTGATAAGGAGTCCAGGCCCAATTAATATAATTAGAATACTTAATAGGTCAGAATAAGTAATAGCATTTCTTCTTAAATAAGAGTTTATTATTTATGTTGGAATTTGTCCACAATTAGGAATTCCTCCAAAATAAGGATTTCTCCTAAATAGGAATTTGTACCTCTTTAGGATTGCTATCTTAGCCTATAAATAGGCACCCCTTGTAAGCTTTGGAGGATCAGACAATTTTGAGTGAAATAGAAAGCAAGGTTTTTTTCCTCTCGGTTCTTTTAGGGACTAAGGAACTTATCAAGAGGTATTTCTTCTTGTGGCGTTCCCAGCGACTTATCACTCCCAATTCCTTTCTTTTCTGGAGTGTGGCGTCCATATCCTTCTTGAATGTTCTAGGTTCGTGTTCCTTGAAGGGTGGGTCTAGGGTTTGTGATATTAAACTCTGATTTAGCTTTCCTGGTTGTTCTTTGATTCCTTGTGTGTGTGGGGTCCCTAAACCACGTCTTTTTGGGGTTTTCCGCATCATAATTGGAGTAAAAAGGATGAGATGACCAATAACAAGTCCAAAGCCAAGCTATCCAAGCACAAGAATATGGGTTCTAGCAAGGAGACATGTAATTTTGAACCCTAACCAAGTAGAAATAGAGATGTTAAATGTTTTAGGTGTATGGGCAGGGGCCACATTACATCTCAATGTCCAAATAAGCGTGCAATCATCTTGAGAAGTAATGGTGATGTTGAAACTAAAAGTGAATCAGATGATGATTCTGTGCCATTATCAAAGGGTCAAAGTGATGGAAAGGATTATCTGGTTAACGGAGTAGCTCTTGTTACAAGGTGAGCATTGAATGTGCAAGTAAAAGAAGAAAATGAGGTGCAACGAGATAACATCTTTAAGACAAGGTGTCTCATCATAGATAAGGTATGTAGTATGATTATTGATGATAGGAGTTGCACTAATGTTGCTAGCACAACTATGGTTGAAAAGCTGGATTTACCTACTATGTAGCATCTTAGGCCATATAAGCTTTAGTGGTTAAATGAGAGTGGTGAAGTCAAGGTAAATAAGCAAGTGCTAATATCATTTTCTATTGGAAGGTACCATGATGAAGTTTTATGTGATGTTGTACCTATGCATGCGGGCCATATTCTAGTAGGAAGACAATGGCAATTTGATAGGCAAGTTATGCATGATGGCTTCAAGAATCAATATTCCTTTGTAATGAATGAAAAACCTATCACTCGTGTACCATTATCACCTCAACTAACTTATGAAGATCAATTGAGGATTAAAAATGAGAGTAAACAAAAAAGAGAGATTGATAAAAGACAAAAGAGAGGAGAAAACGTGAGGACACAAGAGAAAAAGAAGAAAAGAGAATGTCTTTATGCAAAAGAAAGTGATGTCAAAAGAGCATTCTATGCCAAGCAGCCTATGATTGTACTTTTGTACAAGGAGGCTTATTTTAACACTAACAAGTTTGACCTATCTTTGCCTAGTGTTGTTGTTACTCTATTGCAAGAATTTGAAGACGTATTCCCTGATGATGTCCCAAGTGGATTGCCACCTAATAGAGGAATTGAGCATTAAATTGATTTCATCTCGGGTGCATCCATCCTTAACTAGCCAGCATATAAGAGTAATCCTGAGGAGATAAAGGAGCTTCAAAGGTAGGTTAAGGAGGTTGTTTCCAAAGGACATATGAGGGAAGGCATGGGTTCATGTGCTGTTCCTATCCTACTTGTACCTAAAAAAGATGGGACTTGGAGGATGTGTGTTGATTATGAGTAGTCAACAAAATCACTGTAAAGTATTATCACCCCATACCTAGATTAGATGACATGTCGGATGAATTGCATGGTTCATGTGTCTTTTCTAAGATTGATTTGAAAAGTAGATATCATCAAATTAGGATAAGAGAGGGAGATGAGTGGAAAATAGCTTTCAAAACTAAGTACAATTTGTATCAATGGCTTGTTATGCCATTTGGTCTCACTAATGCACCAAGCACTTTTATGCAACTAATGAATCATGTTTTGCCTCCATTCATTGGTAAATTTGTAGTTGTCTATTTTGATGATATTATGGTTTATAGTAAAACCCTAGAAGAGCATCTTGATCATTTACGTTCTATTGTAAGTGTTTTACGTTCTAAGAAATTGTATGCTAACTTACAGAAATATTCCTTTTGTACTAATCAGATCACATTTCTTGGCTATATTGTTAGTGCTATAGGATTTGAGGTTGACAAGGAAAAAGTTAAGACAATTCGAAATTGGCCTACACCTAAGTCAATTAGTGATGTGCGATTCTAGCTAGTTTCTATAGACGCTTTGTTAAGGACTTTAAAACCATTACTGCACCACTCATTGAGCTTATCAAAAAGTACATAAGTTTTAGGTGGGGTAGTGACCAAGACAAGGCTTTTAATTACATCAAGGAAAAATTAAGTTTTGCACCCTTACTTGCTTTACCTAACTTTGCAAAAGCTTTTGAGATTGAGTATGATGCTTTAAGTATTGGCATTGGAGTTTTTGATGTAGGAAATGCATCCAATTGCTTACTTTAGTGAAAAGCTAAGTGGAGTAAGCCTTAACTATCCTATTTATGATAAAGAGATATATGCATTGGTAAGAGCTTTAGAGACATGGCAACATTACCTTTGGCCCAAGGAGTTTGTCATCCATACTAACCATGAATCTTTGAAGCACTTGAAGGGACAAGAAAAATTGAACAAAAGACATGCCAAGTGGATTGAATTCATTGAGACCTTTTCTTACATCATCAAATATAAACAAGGTAAGGAAAATGGGGTAGCTGATGCATTATCTCGTAGGTATGCCCTTATCTCTACACTTACTGCAAACTTATTAGGATTTGAACATATTAAGGATTTCTATGTGAATGATCTTGACTTTACTAATGTGTATGGAGCATGTGAGATTTCAACCTTTGAGACGTTTTATAAGCATAAGGGTTTCTTATTTAGGGAAAATCGTTTATGCATGCCTATGAGTGACTTCACTAAAGATTTTGATTTTGGCCAAGTATGGAATGCATGTGATAAGTGTGCATTTGGTGACTTTTATAGGCATGAAGGGTTTCTATTTAAGAGGGATAAATTATATGTGCCTATTTGTTCTATCCGTGAGTTGCTTAATAGGGAAACTCACAAGGGTGGTTTAATGGAGCACTTTGGTGTGCAGAAGACCATAGATATATGCATGAGAATTTTTATTGGCCTAATATAAAGCATAATATACATTGCATTTGTGATAACTGCATTACAGGCAAACAAGTAAAGACTAGAGTTAAACTACATGGCTTGTATACACCTTTACCTATGCCTAACCAACCTTGAATTGATATTTCTATATACTTTGTCATATGATTACCAAGGTCTCAAAGTGGTAAGGATAGCATATTTGTCGTCGTTGATAGGTTAAGCAAAATGACTCATTTTGTTGCATGTTCTAAAACCAATGATGTAACACATATTACTGAGTTATTCCTTAAGGAATTGATGCATTTGCGTGGATTGCCAAGAACTATTGTTAGTGATATAGATGTTAAGTTCTTAACTCATTTTTGGCACACTTTATGGAATAAATTGGGAACTAAACTCTTATTTTCTACTGTTGCACATCCTTAAACAGATGGATAAACTATAGTTAATAGGACATTCACTACTTTGCTATGTGCTATCATTCAAAAGAACTTGAGGCAATAGGAATAGTGTTTGCCACATGGTGAGTTTGCTTATAATAGATTTGTTCATTCTACTACTTCCTTGTCACTTTTTGAAGTTGCTTATGGTTTTAATCTTTTAACTCCTTTGGAGATTTTATCTTTGCCTACTAAAAAGTGTGCTAATATTGATGGTATGAAAAAGGAAAATTTTGTAATGGATTTAAATGCTAAGGTTTAGGCTAACATTGAAAGGAAGAATGAGCAATATGCTAAGCAAGTTAATAATGGGTGTGTGAAGGTTGTCTTTGAACTTGGTGATTGGGTGTGGGTGTATGTAAGGAAGGAATGATTTTCCCCACAAAGAAAGTCCAAATTATAGCCTCGAGAAGATGAATCTTTTCAAGTCTTGGAGAGGATTAATGACAATGCTTACAAGCTAGATTGACCCAGCAACTTTGGTAATGTTAATGCTACTTTTAATGTTGCTGACATATCTTTGTTTGATGTAGGTGATTTAAGGACAAATCCTTTTGAGGAGGGGAGGAATGATGGAGAAAAAGTTGCTATTCAAGTGCAACAAAGTAAGTATTCTCTAGATCCTGAAGTTCCTAACTTCACCCTAGGATTTACTAGTCTGTGATACTGAGAGGGGGGGTGAATCAGTATCATACCCCTTAAAAAAACTTTGATAATTTAAGCCAAAAATGAACTCTTTCCCAAATTCAACTAAGGTAGATCTATTGTTACTTACTGATCACAATAATCTCCAAAGTTACCTTTCAAACACCTTGCCTATTAGACAAATCAGTTGTTCTTGACTAGGTCTTCTTTTAGGTTATGGGTTTGATGATGCTTTAGCTGTGTTCACAACTCAATTCAAAACACAGAATGTAAATTCAAAGCAATGACACAAGAGATTTACATGGTTCCGTCAATGTGACGTAGTCCACGGTGGTAGAGTTTCTTCCTCTACCGAGACAATCCACTATACTTGAGAACACCAGTGTGGTATTCCCTATGATTACAATGGATGTCTTAATCTTTTACTCCTTTCACTATTGCAAATACAAAGCAATCACAATACAAAGAGTGTCACTTACTGTGTCTACCCTTCTTTTAGCTTGTGTTGCCTCTGTTTGATTTGAATAGGATGCTTCACTACCGCTTGGAAGATCACCAAAACACTCTTTAACCTCTCTTGAAGAAATATGAAAAATTTGTTGAGTTCTCTCAAATGTTTCACCGAATTTCTTCTCTAGGTTGTCTCACACAACTTTTGGGCTCACTGTCTCACAGTCTCACCCGTCTCACCATCTCACTCTTTTCTGGTCTTATTGTCACACTGTCTCCAAGTCTCACATCTCACCGATTCTGGTCTCACGTCTCACCATTTCTGGTCTCACCGATTCTGGGTTGCACATCTCCTCCGGTCTCATTGGTTTCACCCTTTTCTGGTCTCACGTCTCACCTGGTCACATGTCTCACCTGGTCACATGTCTCACCTGGTCTCATGCCTCACCAGGTCTCACGTCTCACCTAGTCTGTATCCCCAACGTTTCTCGGTTTCCAGGTCTGGTCTCTCCTGTTTCTGGTCTGCACTCATGTCTCACAGTTTCCAGGTCTGGTCTCTCCCGTTTCACGCTTCGCTGGTCTCTCGTTTCTGGTCTGCTCTAACGTTTCTGGTTTGCTCTCACCGTTTCTGGTCTGTCACGCCCTGTCGCATGTTCTGGTCTGTCATGCCCTGTCGCACGTTCTGGTCTGTCACGCCCCGTCGCACGTTCTGGCTTTGCTGGTCTTGGTCTGCTCTCACCATCTCATGTATATCAGGTCTGGTCTCTCACCTCACGTTTCCAGGTTTGCCGTCTTCTCTGATTTCTTTTCTTACGGTGGTTACATCAACAAAGAGATAAGTCTTGGTTTATATACTCCCTTTTATACAAACCTTAGTAGGGTTTACTGGAACCACGGCGAATTTTCTTTCTTGCCCCTCCATGTGGTTTCATATTACTGTTCCATTCAAAATTCAGCATTATCCTCCTTCTTAATTTATTTTTCTTGCTCTTTTCTTTCTATTGAAAAACTCATCCCTTGAATGCTTGAATGAGCCACTTCTGCTTGCACACTTAAATCTGGTTGACAACAATTACAACCCATATAAGGCTGTGGAAACAACAATCTCCCCCTTTGTAATTGTTGGCAACACTCACAACGAAAGCCATTATGTAGCAGTCCTTCATAATCTTCTTAGAGTAATAATCTAGAAGCAGATGGATTACAACTCCCCCTAAATATGCACTTCCCCTTCCTTAATAGCTCCCCCTACACGGTTGCTTCTCTCCCCCTTTGCCAACCAATTACAAATTTGAAAAATCCACAAAGTAGAGATGGAGGATTCACTTGAACTTCAGGCTTGAGGAGGCATTTGCACAAATAGACTCATTTTGTGCTTTTCAAATAGCTCTATGGACAGAGGTTTAGTTAGAATATTTGAGATTTTATCTTTAGTGCCGACATACTCCAACTGAATTGTGCCCTCTTCCACTTGATCCTTGATAAAGTGATACCGGATGTCAAGATGCTTGCTCCTTGAATATTGAATTGGATTCTTACTGAGATCAATTGCACTTTGATTATTACAAAGTACTGTCACTGGTAACTTCACTTCAACACCCAAATTGGCCAATTGTCTTTGCATCCATATCACCTGAGTATATGCTGCACAAGCAGCCACATACTCAGCCTCCACTATGCTCAAAGCAACACTATTTTGCTTTCTACTTAGCCGTACAACACACTTTGAACCTAAGTAGAAGTTGTAGCCACTGGTTGATTTTCTGTCATCTGTACTTCCTACCCAGTCTGCATCAGTGTATGCTTGTAGTTTTACAAAATCCATGGTAGGATACCACAAACCCATTTCCAGTGTCCCTTCGAGGTATCTTAGGATTCTTTTCACTACCAACACATAAGATTCCTTAGGGTCAGCTTGGAATCTGCTGGCGATGCACACAACTTGCATAAGATCAGGCCTTGATGCTGTAAGTTACAGAAGGCTCCCTATCATCTTCTTGTATTCTATGGGGCTTATACTCCTTCCTTCCTGATCTTTTATTAACTTGCAGCCTACTGTCATAGGGGTACTGACAAGTCTACTATCCTCCATGCCAAATGTTTTTAGCATCTCTTTGGCATATTTTGTCTGAGAAATAAAAATACCTTCTTCACATTGTTTTATTTGTAATCCAAGAAAGTAAGTCATTTCTCCAATCGATGACATCTCAAATTCCTCACTCATCTTCTGTGCAAATTCTTGGCATAGCTCAGAGTGATCCCCTCCAAAGATGATGTCATCTACATATACTATGGTTATCAGTTAGCCTTTCTCTGAGTTGAACACATATAGGTTATTATTAATTGTTCCTCTTCTAAAGTTCAACCTTCTCAAATACGCGTCCAGCCTGCTGTACCATGCTCTTGGGGCTTGTTTAAGGCCATACAAGGCTTTCTTCAGCTTGCACACGTGTGTCTCATCCTCACTGATTTGTACTCCATTGGGTTGTTCAATATACACTTCTTCTTTCAGGAGCCCATTCAGAAAGGTTGATTTCACATCCATTTGGTAAACTTTATACCTCTTATGTGTTGCCAAAGCTAAGAACATTTTGATAGTTTCCAACTTTGCTACTAGTGCAAAAGTTTCATCAACATCTACTCCTTCTATCTGAGTGTAGCCTTTGCAAACTAGCCTAGCCTTGTTCCTCAACACCTTGCCATCTTCATTGTGTTTTTTTTTAAACACCCATTTTGTTCCTATGACATTCTTGTTAATGGGTCTTGGAACTGGCTCCCATGTTTCATTCTTCTCGATTTGATCCAGCTCCCCATTGATAGCTTTGACCCAGGCTTTGTCTTGTGCAGCCTCTTCAACAGATTTAGGTTCAACATGTGAGAGTAAAGCAGTAGCTCCCACAATACTTCTTCTTGTTGTAACTCCTGCTGATGGGTCACCTATTATCTGATTTCCTTAATGAGCACTGGTCCATGTCTTCTTTGTCTTTCTCTCTTGTATAGTCTTAGTTGTAAGAGAATCTCTTTCTTCATCTTCAGACTCACTCTTCTCTGAGTCTAAACTTACTTCTTTTCCCTCTTCTTTATGTTGGTCAGATTCTTCATCTATCTTGAAGTCATCTTCTTCACTGTCCTCAACTTCTCCATTATGCATTGTTTTCCTATTTTCATTTATTCTCACATCACTGGAAGTGACCACTTTTCCTAGTTTATGTAGAAAAACTCTGTAACCTTTTGTCTTTGTTGAGTATCCCACAAAGATGCCTTCATCTGACCTAGCATGGAATTTTCCCAAGTTTTGCTCCTTGTTCTTCACAAAACATAGGTTGTCAAAGATTTTAAGATACTTGGTTGTTGTCTTCTTCCCACTCCATAGTTGATATGGAGTCTTATCAATATTGGGCCTTAGTAAAACTCTGTTCAGTAGGTGCACGACTGTAAATGTTGCTTTTGTCCAAAATCTTGTGTGAAATTTGGATTCCAGTAGTAAAGTTCTTGCCATTTCAACCACAGCTCTATTTTTCCTCTCTACCACCTCATTCTATTGAGGTGTTCTTGCTGCTGCCATCTGATGGTGAATTCCATGCTTCTCAAGGTAATCTTCAAAAGCTCTATTTGTGAATTCAGTGCCTTGATTTGACCTCAATACTTTGATCTTCTTTCCACTCTCATTTTTTGCCAATCTTTTATATCTCTTGAAGCATTTCAAAACTTCTGACTTGTGTTTGAGGTGCATGATACAGGTCCTTCCAGAATAATCATCAATAAACAAGATGAAGTACCTCTCACCATTCAACCCTTTTGTTTTCATTAGCCCACACAAATTAGTATGTACAATGTCAAGCATTGCTTCAAAACTGAATTCTTTGGTCTTATATTGCTTTCTAACCTGTTTTCCTTTAGAGTATGTTGAGCAAACATATGCCCTCTCTCTCTTAAGGTCTAGAATGTCTTTGATTGCATGAGTAATGGTCAACTTCCTCATGTTCTTTTGTGTTAAGTGTCCCAGCTAAACAAAAGATCTCTTCCCAGCTGTTTGAAGAAGGTATTTTTATTTCTCAGACAAAATACCTTACTATGCCAGAGTTGATTTTCTTCTTCTTTCATAAGTAAATAGCTGTTTGTCTTATCCTCATCAATCATATATAAATTTCCAGCTGTTCTCTTCCCGGCTGCAACAATATTGCCTTCTTCACTCTTTACTTGGCAACTTGTTCTTGTGAATATCACTTTATGGTCTTCATTGCATAGTTGGTTGACAGATGCTAGATTATATCTGAGTCCTTCAATGTGTAGAACATCTTTCAGCTTTCCTTTTCCAATATTTACTGACCCTTGACCACTGATGTTGAGTGAATCATCATTACCAAACTTGACTCTGCCTTCTCTTGACTTGTGCAGCTTTAATAATCTACTCTTGTCTCATGTCATGTGTGAAGTGCATCTACTATCAAGGATCCACTGCTTATCCTTATAGTCAGCCTTTAGTGCAATTTCAGCTATATTAGCCTCCTCCCTTTTAGCTCTATATTCCTTCTTTTGAACTGGCTTGAAGGTAGCTTTCTCCTTTTTTTCAGCTTTGACTATACCAATTGGTTTTACTGTGCCATTGAGTGCCTTCTCTTGCTTAGGGAGAAGTGTCATGCATCTCTTGGCATTATGGCCATCCTACCTGCACCTTTCACACTGTTCCAAGTCTGCCAATATAGCAAACTTGTTCTTTGAAACCATTGGTTTGGACTTCCACCAACAATCCTTGTTAGTGTGTCCTTGCTTTTTACAGTATGTGCAAGAACTCACGACAGGTGTTCTCCTCTAAATTTTGTATTGTCTCCCCCTGTATGCAGCATCAGATCTTCTCAAGTTGGAGACATATACTGGCCTTCTCCACTAGCATTTACTTGCCTTATGACCCTAAACTTCACAATAAAGACAATAACCTTGAAATTGCCTCTTCTTGGGTCAAATCACAGCTTGTTTTCTTTTGTTCATTACTTGCTATGTAGGCAAGGTTGTTGGCTTCTTTGCTTGTGTGGCTTTCATTTCAGCCACCTTCTTCTCCTTTTTCTGTTCACCCGTAGCCCTTTGCTGGTTGACTTTCTTTTCTTCATTTTTGTTTGCAACCCTAGGTTGCTTCTTCAAATCTTCTTTATTTTTAGCTTTCACTGTTCCTGGCTGATCAGTCTTTTCTTTCTGAGACTTAACCTTCTCTTTCAACTTCTGTGACAAAGTCTCATTATCTTTAGGCCATGTAGCCTCAGATTGCTGCACTTTCTCTTCATTCTTCTTTTCTCTTGCAGAGCTTGTTTCTCCTACCACTTCAAGCTTCTGTAAGTTCTCTTCACTCTTTTTGAGTTGTTGCTGAAGTCTCAGCAACTCTATCTTCATTTCTTCAATTGTTGAAGTCCTTGAGCCAAGCTCCATAGTAAGGTCTTCACATATTTTGATATGTTCTTCAAATCTTCTCTTCAAGTCAATATGTTCAGCCCTTATTTTATCCTTTTGACTTTCTGCTTCCTCAATCTTTGCTTCAACTTGTTTTATATGGGCCTCTAACCTTCTTATGGTTCTGCCCCTTCTGATTATCTCCTTTGAAGCTGCTTCTAACTCAGCTTCAAGATCTGGTTCTTCTTCATCAATCTCCTTTTCCTCTTCAGAGGTTGAACTACCATATCAAGCTGATGCCATAAAGGCATGCTCATCTAATGAGTCTACATCATCCTCCTCATCGGCTTCTTTTGTCTAGCTCACATAACTCTTGAATGAGCCTCTCTTCTTCTTCTATGGGTTAGCAGTCTTCTTACTGAGCTTCCTTAACTTAAATGATGGTCTTCTCCATTTTGAATTTTGCTCATCATCACCATCCTCATCTTCATCATCAAGTTTCACTTTGCACTGAGAAGCAAAGTGTCCAGTCTGTCCACAACAATAACATCTCAAGGACAACTATCCTTTTCCCTTCCTAGACCCCTTTTTGAATTTCCTTGTGAAGTAAGCCAACACTTCACCTTCACTTTCTTCCTCCTCATCATCATCATCATCCTCACTACATGATTCTTCCTCTTCTTTTATCTTCAAGTGCTTCATAGCTTTGAAAGCTGCCTCCTTTGATACCTTCGTTGTTGTAGAGCTTTCAGCTAACTTTATTCTCATCTCATATGCAATGAGATTGCATTGGAGATCATGCAGTGACATAGAATTAAGATCTCTACTCTCCTCTATGGCTGCCACCTTTGAGGCAAACCTCTCAAGCAGAATTCTTAGAATTTTCTTCACAATAGATGAGTCCTTCTTGTTCTTCCCATGACTTGTAAGGTCGTTTACAACATCAATAACCCCGGTGAAGAACTCTTGGACTATCTCATTTTTTTGCATTCTGTGGGATTCATATCTTTCCTTGAAAACTTAAAGCTTGGCCTCCTTCATTCTACCATCACCTTCATAGACCTTTTGCAATCTGTCCCATATCTCCTCAGCAGATTTGCAATCCATAACTTTATCATATTCAGCATCTGTCAATGCTGAAATGATGACATTTGAGGCCTTCCCATTGATCTCAAACTGCCTTAATTCCTCTGGGGTAGGATCTCTACTTTCTTTTGAAGGTTCAAAACCCTCCTGTACAGATTTCACCACATTTATGCCCATGGTTGCAAATACCACTTGCATTCTCGCTCTACACATATGGTAGTTGGTTCCATTGAAGATTGGAACCTTCTTGTTGTAAGTAGTACTAGTATTGGTATCCATTTCTCAGTATGCTGAACAAGTTAAAACTTCTGAAACTCTTTAAACTAGTACACCAAGCTATTAAGCTTCAACTTGGTGAACCAGGCTCTGATACCAATTGAAGTTCCCAACTTCACCCTAGGATCTACTAGTCTGTGATACTGAGAGGGGGGATGAATCAATATCACACCCCTTAAAAAAACTCTGATAATTTAAGCAAAAAATGAACTCTTTTCCAGATTCAACTAAGGTAGATTTATTGTTACCTACTGATCACAATAGTCCCCAAAGTTACCTTTTAGACACCTTGCCTATTAGACGAATCGGTTGTTCTTGACTAGGTCTTCTTTTAGGTTATGGGTTTGATGATGCTTTAGTTATGTTCACAACTCAATTCAAAACACAGAATGTAAATTCAAAGCAAGGACATGAGAGATTTACGTGGTTCCATCAATGTGACGTACTTCACGGTGGTAGAGTTTCTTCCTCTACTGAAACAATCCACTATACTTGAGAATACCAGTGTGGTATTCCCTATGATTACAATGGATGTCTTAATCTTTTACTCCTTTCACTATTGCAAATACAAAGCAATCACAATACAAAAGGTGTCACTTACTGTGTCTACCCTTCTTCTAATTTGTTTTGCCTCTGTTTGATTTGAATAGGCTGCTTCACTACCACTTGGAAGATCGCCAAAACACTCTCTAACCTCTCTTGAAGAAATCTTATAAATTCGTTGAGTTCTCTCAAATGCTTCACCGAATTTCTTCTCTAGGTTGTCTCACACAACTTCTGGTCTCACCGTCTCACCCGTCTCCTAGTCTCACCGTCTCCATGTCTCATGGTCTCACGATCTAACTCTTTTCTAGTCTTATCATCACACTGTCTCCAGGTCTCACGTCTCACCGTTTCTAGTCTCATGTCTCACCAATTCTGGTCTCACATCTCACCATTTCTGGTCTCACTGATTCTGGGTTGCACATCTCCTCTGGTCTTACTGGTTTCACCCTTTTCTGGCCTCACGTCTCACCTGGTCACACGTCTCACCTGGTCTCACGCCTCACCTGGTCTCATGTCTCACCTAGTCTGTATCTCCAATGTTTCTCGTCTGTATCCCCAATGTTTTTTGGTTTCTAGGTCTGGTCTCTCATGTTTCTGGTCTGCTCTCACGTCTCACGGTTTCCAGGTCTGGTCTCTCCCGTTTCACACTTTGCTGGTCTCTCATTTTTGGTCTGCTATAACATTTCTGGTTTGCTCTCACCGTTTCTGGTCTGTCACGCCCCGTTGCACATTCTGGTCTGTCACGCCCCGTCGCACGTTCTGGTCTGTCATGCCCCGTCGCACATCGCATGTTCTGGTCTGTCACTCCCCGTCACACGTTCTGGTCTATCACGACCTATCGCACGTTCTGGCTTTCCTGGTCTTGGTCTGCTCTCACTGTCTCATGGATACCAGGTCTGGTCTCTCACCTCACGTTTCCAGGTTTGTCGTCTTCTCTGATTTCTCTTCTTACGATGGTTACCTCAACAAAGAGATAAGTCTTGGTTTATATACTCCCTTCTATGCAAACCTTAGTAGGGTTTACTGGAACTGTGGTGAATTTCCTTTCTTGCCCCTCTATGTGGTTTCATATTACTGTTCCATTCAAAATTCAGCATTATCCTCCTCCTTAATTTATTTTTCTTACTCTTTTCTTTCTATTGAAAAACTCATCCCTTGAATGCTTGAATGAGCCACTTTTGCTTGCACACTTAAATTTGGTTGACAACAATTACAACCCATACGAGGTTGTGGGAACAATAGATCCTTTGCAAGAAATTGATGGTTCAATGACTAAGGCAAAAACATAGAGGATGAAAGAGGCTTTACTAGGCTTAATCATGAAGCTGAATGACAGTGAGGGTGCTTTAGAAGATTTGAAAGTTGTTCTAAAAGTTTTTAATGTTGCACCAAGGGAACTTATCTTTATGTATAAGATGATGGACAAGGCTTAGAACTTGAAGGATAAAACTTAGAGCCCATGATATAAGTCTAAGCTACATGACCAAGCTAAGGAAAGGCTCGATTTGCATGCTAAGAAGTATTAAAAGGCCTGATTTTGTTTTGCGTTGTTGGATTTTAAGTTAAGGTCGAATTACATATAGAAAAGGGTTAACTTCTTAGGCATGTAGGTTCAGTTGAGTCTTGGTATATTAGTTAGGGTTTTTACTTTGACTTTTATGCCTAGTTATCATTAGTTGTAGTTTTTTTTAAGGATTCCTAATCAAGGTAGATTTGTATTTCTTAGAATTCCTAATCAAGGTAGATTTGTATTTCTTAATTAGAGGTATCTTATGTAATTAAGGTTTTTCCTACAAAGGTATGTTAAGAAATACCTTTTCCTTATAGGATTGTAATATTTATATACCTATATAACGACTATAACTATGTAAAATGAAATCAACAAGATTGAGGTATTTTTCAACAAGCTTTGCTTTGCTTTGCTTTCTTGTGTTCTTAGAAGTATACATTGTCTTGAGTTATCAAAGGAGTGATCAACCTTTGTGGCATCTTAAGATTGGGGCTTTGTTAAAGTTTGTTAAGGATCTTAAGATCCTAATGATGCACCTTTGACCAAACTTGTTAAAAGGAATGTTGTTTTTAAGTGGGATTATGTGCAAGATTAGACTTTTTGTACCTTGAGGGAAAAGCTTACTAATGCACCTTTATGATGCTTATCTAACTTTGATAATGCTTTTGAGGTAGAATATGATGCATTTGGAATTGGAATAGAGCCTCTTTTGATGCAAGATTCAAACCAATTGCTTATTTTAGTGAAAAGCTAAATGGAGCAGCCATTACTACTTATGACAAGGAACTTTATGCATTAGTGGCAACTCTTCAAACGTGGAAATATTATTTGTGGCCAAGGGAATTCACCATTCATTCTAATCTTGAGAGCTTAAGGTTCTTGAAATCCCTAGGTAAGCTTAATAAAACACATGCTATGTAGTTGGAGTTTATAGAAACATTTCCTTATGTGATTAAGTACAAACATGGAAAGGAAAGTGTTGTTGCTGATGCATGAGTAGGCTAAGGAAAGGCTCGATTTGCATGCTAAGTTGTATTAAATGGCCTAATTTTGTTTTGGGTTCTTGGATTTTATGTTAAGGTTGAATTACATGTAGAAAGGGCTTAACTTCTTAGGTTTGTTTGGACTTATAGGTTCAGCTGAGTCTTGATACATTAGTTAGGGTTTTACTTTAAATTTTATGCCTAGTTATCATTAGTTGTAGTCTATTTTAAGGATTCCTAATCAAGGTAGATTTGTATTTCTTATGATTCCTAATTAAGGTAGATTCGTATTCCCTAATTAGAGGGATCTCCTATAATTAATGTTTTTCCTATATAGGCATGTTAAGAAACACTTTTTCCTTATAAGAATGTAATATTTACATGCATATATGTAAAGGATATAACTATGTAAAACGGAATCAATAACATTGTGGTATTTTTTTAGCAAGCTTTGCTTTGCTTTGCTTTCTTGTGTTCTTAGAAGAAAACATTGTTTTCACTTATCAAAGAAGTGATCAATCTTTGTAGCATCCTAAGATTGGAAAGATTGGGGCTTTTAGGACTTAGTTTCTTTAGGGTTCTAATTTGATCAACCCAATTTGTTAGCAAATTGATTCAAGGATTCCTAGGGCAGGTTGCCTAGCAGGTTCTTTATCAATATTGCTCATTCTTCCTTTCAATGCTAGCTTGAACCTTGTCATGCAAATCCTTTACAAATTCTACCTCTTTCTTACCATCAATATTAGCATGTTCATTAGTAGGCAAAAATAAAATATCTATTGGAGTTGAAGAATTAAAACCATAAGCAACTTCAAAACCAAGTAATTTAGTAGGCAATGGGAAAAAAATCCTTAACAAACTTATAGTAAAAACCCATGAAAATTTCTTATCTCATTCATGTTCTTAGGCATTGACCAATCCCTTGTTGCCTTTACCTTCTCCCCTTCCATATTGATACCTTGGGAACTAATAACATAGCCAAGAAATGCAATGGATTCTATACAAAATGTGCACTTTTTGAGATTAGCATACAATCGGTTCTCTTTTAATACTAAACACAGCATGCAAGTGTTTCATATGTTCATCTAAGTTCTTGCTATGAACTAAATTATCATCAAACTAAATTATTGCAAATTTGCCTATGAAAGTACGCAAGACATGATTCATTAACCTCATAAATTTAATAGATACATTAGTTAATCCAAAAGGCATTATTAACCCCTATACAATTCATATTTAGTTTTAAATGTTGTTTTCCATTCATCACTCTCTTTCATGCAAATTTGATAGTAGCCATTCTTTAAATCAATTTTGAAAACACATATGAACCATGCAACTCATCAAGCATATCATCTAATCTAGAAATAATATGTTTATGCTTTATAGTGATTTTATTGATAGCTTGGTAATCCACACATATACGCCAAGTTCTATTTTTCTTTGGGACTAAGACAACAGGAATTGAGAATGGGCTACAACTTTACCTTACAAATTCCTTTTATACCATCTCATCACTTGGCTTTGTATCTTGTTAATTTCCTCCAAATTAGCACTATAAGCAAGTTGGTTTGGTATAACAGCACCAGGTATGAAGTCTATTTAGTGCTTAATTCCTCTTAAAAGAGGTAATCCATGAGGAATCTCTTTGGAAATAAATCTTCAAACTCCTATAATAACAAAATAATTATACTTAGCATAAAAGAATTAAGGTCATTACATAAAAAATAAACATCTTTTGTACATAAGTATAAGTGGTTACTGCCTTGTGATCATAGCACTCTTAACTTCACTTTTCCCAACAAACAGACTGACCCCCTTACTTTTCTCTTCCTTTTGCATGCTTTTCTCTTAGCCTCACCCTTTTCACTCGAACCTTTTCCCTTAGCCTCACTCTCTCTCTTTTCCTTTGACCTCACACTCCTTTTCTTTTTCTTTTCCTCTTGTTCTCTCATTTGTTCTTATCTCATTTTGCAATCTCTTGTTATTATAATCTAATCTTCATATGCTTTAAAAGGTTTAAGAGGAGTTAATACAACAATTTGATTATTAATTACAAAAGAGTATTTGTTGTTGTGGCCATTGATATGAACTCTAATTATAACAAACTGGAACCTAAAAGGCTTGTGTTTGGGAATTTTAATGGCTTATTTTCATGGGTTATATTGTTATGTAGTGGGTTGGATGAATTTCAACATCTTCATGGGTTATTTTCATATATTTTATCATTATTAAGTGGGTTGGACAAATTTCCTTAATAAGCCCACCTTAGTAGCTAGGGTCTTTAAGGATTAGCATATAAAAGGGAAAAAGGATGGTTGGAGGGGGCAGAATTTTTTATGAGTGAATAAGTTATTTTCTCTAGTTCTTTGAAAACTAATTCTGAACTTTCATACTTGAGTATGTTGGTTCAATAGACTTATCTTTTTCAATGTTGTTGTTAGGAGTGACATCTGAATTTTATAGTTCTAGTTCTTGGTTGTTTACAATCATTAGGTTAGAACTCCAATCCTTCAACTTTTGTTAGAACGATCCTATACCAACATTGGTGTTGGGTTCCATTTACATATAATCAAAGTTTGTATCATTTGGTATCAAAGCTTTGGCTCTAACTCAGGTTAGTTATCCTTTTGTCATCATCTTTTCATGTGTTTTTCATTATTGGTTGAATTATCAAAAAAAACAAATAGAAAAGAAAAAAAAGGAAAAAAATTCATGTGTTTCTTGTGTTTTGTTGATGCTGTTCATCCATTTTGTAGAAATACCCAATTGTTCAACAAAAATAAAAGAAAAAAATCATGTATTTCTTGTGTTTTGCTGTTGCTATTTGTTCCTTCTATAGAAATACCCATTAGTTAACCAAAAAAAAAATGACTTCATTATTCAATTGGTCATTTACTCAATTATATTCAATAATCAATTATTGTCCGATTGCACTACTTATCATTCAATTCCTTGTCATTCTATTTGCTTTATTGCCCATCCTTCTTGATCGTGTCACTTCTTTGAAGAGGTAGGTTTAGGATTGATATATTCATGTTTTGTTTGTTCTAAATTTTGTTTGCCTAAAACTATTGAAAGTGCTCTTAGAGTCTTGCATTTTATTGTGTAAAATATGAGAGTTGAGGACTACTACAATTCAGTGGAGAGCAAATACATAAAGGAGTGAGTTTTGTGAGGTATATTCTTTATTTTCTACCAATCTCATAGGTATAATGTCTAATACTAAAGAAGGCAGTTTCCCACATGGAGAGGAAGAAGTAGTTGTTCCAAACTTCAAGTTGCTTATGAAATCCTTAAAGCAGAAGTTGATAGGATTGACAAAATGTTTTGGGAAGTTAAGGACAAAAATGAATAAAATAGAAGGGGAATTGAGTGTGAATTCTAAGCAGCCAGCTGGGAGGGTCTTGAAGGAGCAATTTGAACATGATTTTGGTAAAGATGGTGATGATTATTATGATGAGGGTGACAATGCTAGTAGAAACTTCAAAGGTGGATTTAGAGGAAGACGTGGTAATAGGAATGGTAGAGGAGTAAGATAGGTACAATAGAGGGGTTGGAATAATAGAAATAGAGTGGAGGAAGGAGTAGACAAAAATCTTAGTAGTATTAAAATGAAAATACCTTCTTTCCAAGGGAAAGCTGACCTTGATGTCTATTTGGATTAAGAACAAAGGGTAAAATTAATATATGAGTGCCACAATAAAGTTCCTGACTTCTCCCTAAGATCTACTAGTGTGTGATACTAAGAGGGGGGGTGAATCAGTATCACCACACTTTGCAATTCGCAGGTAAGTGAACAACTTCAATCTCTTCTAAAAAGCGAACTCTTTCTCAAACTTGACTAAGGTAGATCTATTGCTACCTACTAATCACAATAGTCCCCAAAGTCACCTTTCAGACATCTTGCCTAATAGACAATACGGATGTTCTTGTTTAGGTCTTCGTTAGGTTATGGGTTGGTTGATACTTTAGCTGCGTTCACAACTCAATTCAAAACACAAAACATAAAGCAAATTAAGGACACACAAGATTTACATGGTCCGTCAACGTGACGTACATCCAAGGTGGCAGAGACTCTCCTTCTATCGAGACTATCCACTATACTTGAAAATTCTAGTTACAATGGATGTCTTAATCCTCTGCTCTTTTCACTATTGCAATTACTAAGCAAGTACAATACAAAAAGTGCCACTTATTGTGTCTACCCTTCTCCTAGCTTGTCTTGCCTTTATTGAATTAAAAGGCTACTCCACTGCTGCTTAGAAGTTCACTGCAGTGCTTTCTAAACTCTCTTAAAGAAATCTAGAAATGCGTTCAGTTCTTTTCGATGCTTCGCCGAATTCCTTCTGTAGGTTGCCTTACACAGCTCTTGCTTTCACCGTCTTACGGTCTCACTCATCTCTTATTTCACGGTCTCACTGTTTCATGGCCTCACTGTTTCATGGCTCACCTCACGTTTCTGGTTTGCCGTTCCATGTCTCACGCCGCACAACTCACCTGTCTATTTCTCTCTCATCGTCCAGCCAGATTTCTCTCTCTTACCACCGAATTTCTCTCTCTTACCACTGAATTTCTCTTTTTCGTTCACCCACTTGGCTGTCATGGATTTCCTCCCTTTTCTACTGGTGGTTTACTTTTCTTTATCTTGCCGTCCAGCCCCGTCTAGCCGTCACTCTTCTTCTCGTCGACTCCTCTGTTCTAGCCGTATACCTCTTTTCTCTCTTTTCCAATGGCTGTCTTCGGTGGTGTCTCTCTCTTTGTCTGTTTCATGGTTCTCTCCTTGCCGTGTCATTCATTTGTCTCACGCCATCGCAGATCTGCTGTCTGCTCTTCCGGTGGCGTCTCTCTCTTCGTCCATCGGCTGCGTTTTCTCTCTCTTCGTTCGTCAGCTACATTTTCTCTCTCTTTGTTCGTCAGCTACGTTTTCTCTCTCTTCGTCCAGCCGGATCTCTCTCACCGTCCAGCTAGATCTATCTCACCGTCCACTCCTCTTTGGCCGTGTCGAATTTTCACCCACTCTTCGTTCTGCCGTTCACTTTGCGCCGTTTTGTCCTTTTTTTCTGATCGTCTATTTCTCTCTCTACCTCTTTGCCTAATTGTCTCCTCGCCGACCGTTGGTGTGCCGGTGGTGTGCCGTTCCTCACAGGTTTCTCTCTCTTGCCATCACACGGTTTGCTCCGATTTGCTCAATTCGGCCGTTCTTTGTTCTGTTCAATTTCTGACGACACTGTTCAATTTCCAACGACACTGTTCAATTTTCTGACGATACTATTCAATTTTCGACGATGGCTATGTTTTTGCTTTAGGTTTTGTCTGTTTTGCTCAATTGCTGACTCCCTTTGGACAGTTTTCTCTCTTCTCCCTTACCAATGGTGTTCTTTCATGTAGGGTTTGGTGTTCTCTTTGGTTGGTTGGTTGTCAAGGTTTGCTGAATGCTCAATATTACTAACACCCTCTAGCTTTGTCTTCCAAGGCCATTATATACTTTTCTTTATGAAACCCTAATAGGGCTTACGCAGCAGTTTTACGTTCTTGCCCTTCCATGTGGCTTTTACTTTCTTGCCCTTCCATATGGCTTGACTTTCTTGCACACTTAAATTTAGTTGACAACAATTACAACCCATACAAGGCTGTGGTTTTGTTTTCCATTGGTAGATATAAGGACAAGTTGTTTTATGATGTTGCACCTATGTAGGTAGGGCATTTGTTATTAGGTCTCCTTAGCAATTTGATAGAAGAGTTTTGCATGATGGTTACAAAGGCTATTATTCTTTCACCATGGATGGAAAACCATTCACACTTGTTCCATTGACTCCAAAACAAGTGTATGAAGACCAAGTGAGACTTTATGAAAGTGAGCAAAAGAGAAGGAGTGAAATGAAAGGGAGAGTAGAAAGGAAAGAAAGTAAAGGAGAGAAAAAAAAGGTGAAAGCACTTGAGAGTGATAAGTACAAGAGTGGTCAAGTTTAAAAGGGTGAAGATGAGAGAAAAAAAGTGAGTGTGTTTGCAAAAAGAGTAGATGTTAGGTTTTCCATCCAAGATAGGCAACAAATGATCTTGATCCTTTACCAAGATTCTTATTTCTCTAACACTGACCTTAATTCATCATTGCCTAGTGTTGTTTCATCTTTGTTGCAAGATTATAATGATGTATTCCCTGAGGGGATCCCAAATGGCTTACCACTAAGGAGAGGGATTGAACATCACATTGATCTGATTCTTGGAGCTCCCATTTCCAACAAGCCAGTGTATAGAAGTAATCTAGCGGAGACAAAGGAGCTTTAGAAGAAAGTTGATGAGTTGTTGAAGAAGGGACATGTAAGGGAGAGCATGAGCCCATGTGCAATGCTAGTGTTGCTTGTGCCAAAGAAAGATGGATCTTGGAAGATGTGTGTTGATTGTTGAGATATCAACAAAATAATAGTTAAGTATTGATATCTTATACCTAAGCTTGATGAATTGCATGTTGCTTGTTACTTCTCTAAAATTGTCCTTAAGAATGGGTATCATTAAATTAGGATGAGGGAAGGTGATGAATGGAAAACTGCATTCAAGACTAAGCATGGTTTGTATGAATGGTTAGTTATGCCCTTTGATTTAATTAATGCACCTAGCACTTTATAAGATTAATGAATCATGTTTTGAGACCTTTCTTGGGAAATTTTGTTGCTTATTTTATTCTTGAATTACCTAGGACCAAGAAGGGTCGAGATTGTATTCTTGTTGTAGTTGACAGGTTTTCAAAGATGGCGCATTTCATTGCTTACACCAAAACGGATGATGCCACACACATTGTAGAGTTGTTTTTTAGAGAGATTATTCTCTTATATGGAGTGCCAAAGAGTATTGTGTCAAACCATGATGCAAAATTTTTGAGCCACTTTTCGAAGACATTATAACGTAAGCTTGGAACAAAGTTATTGTTTTCTACAACTTGCCATTCACAAACAGATGGACAAACTAAAGTAGTAAATCAAACTTTTGATACATTGTTGCATGTTGTTATTGGTAAAAACTCTAAAACTTGGGAGGAATGTTTGCCTTTTGTGGAGTTTGTTTATAATCGTGTTGTTCATGGTTTTAATCCATTATCTCTTTTGAATTTAGTACGATTGCCTATATAGGATAGGGTTAATTTATATGAGAAAAAGAAGGCTGAAGTGGTTAGGCAACTTCATGAGAAAGCTAGACTTAACATTGAGAGAAAAACCAAACAATATGAAACACAAGCCAACAAAGGTCGTAGGCATATCACTTTTGAACTTGGTGATTAGGTTTGGGTACACTTACAGAAAGATAGATTTCCTATACAAATGAAATCAAAGTTGCAACTAGGGGAGATGGTCCTTTTCAAGTGGTGGTAAGAGTCAGTCATAATGTATATAAACTTGACTTGCCAAGTGAGTATAATGTAAATGCAACATTTAATGTTTCTGACCTTTCTCCTTTTGTCTTTGATGATGTAGGTATTGATTTGAGGACAAATCATTTTGAGGAGAGCAGGAATGATGGAAGCCGTACTATACTAACTCAAATCAATAAGACAGTTGATATTTTGCAAAACCTTGGACCACCAGTGAGATAAGCAAGGTCAAAGAAAATAAAGGAAGCACTCAACAACTTGTTATGCAACATTTATTTATAGGAAATTGCTAGGCACCAATTAAGGATGATGGAGGCTGCATTAGGGCTTACAAATGTGTCATCTGTGGAGAAATATGAAAATCATGGCTTTGGGAAGGAAGTTAAAGTTGGTAGCCTGCGTGTGGGCATTTAAATAGGTTATTTTCTAGGATTATATTGTTATGTAGTAGGTTGGACGAATTTCAATATCTAAATGAGTTATTTTCATGGTTTTTTATTATTATGTAGTGGGCTAGACAAATTTCATTAATAAGCCTATCTTAGTAGCTAAGATTTTGGAGAGTTAGCATATAAAAAGGGAAAAAGGATAGTTGGAAGAGGCAGAACTTTGTTTATGAGTCAATGAGCTATTTTTTTTATGTCTTTGAAAACTAATTTTCAACATTCATACTTGAGTGTGCTAGTTCAATAGACTTATCTTCTTCAACGTTATCGTTATTAGGAGTGACGTCTGAATGCTATAGTTTTGGCTCTTGGTTGTTTATAATTCTTAGGTCAAAACTCCAAGTTCTTAACCTTTGTTAGAATAATCCTATAACAATATTAATGTTGAGTTTTGTTTGCATATAATTGGAGTCCGTATCAATAGTAGGGCCTAATGTTCATGGGCTTAATGGGCTTATAAGTGATCGTATTTGTTATCTTATTAGGTAGGGTTTCTGTTTTTCAATTTAAATTAAGTATTTAACTTTTCAAAAACAAAAAAAAAAGATAATTGGAGTCTTTTTCTTCACTTTGTGAGAATTTCCTCTAAGTTCTTTATCAAGAATGTATTCTGGTCTTATCAAGGCATCTTGTGCCAACTTAGTTTATCATAACTTCAGTCTTAATCAATGGCTTTGAATTCTATGTAACCAACTTTTAGACCTAACTCAGCCATTAGGTAACCTGCCTTAGCAACCCTAAAATCAAATTGTTATGCACCCCTTAGGAAACAAGTAGGATTGATCTGATTAGAACCTTAAGGAAACTAATTCCTAAAAGCCCCAATCTTTAGACACCATAAAGGTTGATCAGTCTTTTGATAAGTCAAGACAATGTAGTTTTTTAAAAACATAAGAAAGCAAAGCAAAACTTATTGAGAATACCTCAATATTATTGATTCTCATTTTTGAAAGTTGAAGCCTTTGCATAGGTATACAAATATCATAATCCTATAAGCCTTTAATTAAGAAAAACAAATCTACCTTGATATATGATAAAGAACTTGCTAGGTGACCTGCCCTGGGAACCCTTGAATCAATTTGTCATGCATACCTTAGAAAGCTAGGAAACAAGTTGGTTTGATCAGATTAGAATCCTAAGGAAACCAAGTCCAAAAAAGCCCCAATCTTAAGATGCCACAAAGGTTGATCACTCCCTTGATAAGTCAAACAATGTATTCTTTTAAGAACACAAGAAAACAAAGCAAAGCTTGATAAGGGTTTATTCTTTCACCACTTCAATATTCATTGATTTTGTTTTACATAATGGTAGCCTTTATATAGGTATGTAAATATTACAATTCTATAAGGAAAAGGTGTTTCTTAACATGCCTATTTAGGAAAACCTTAATTATAGGTGATCCCTCTAATTAAGAAATAAAATTCTACCTTGATTAGGAATCCTAAATCTACCTTGATGAGGAATCCTAATTCTAACTCAATTAGAAATTCATAAAAATGACTATCACTAATGATATAAAGTCAAAGTAAAACCTTAACTAATGTATCAAGCCTTAGTTGAACCTTCAAGTCCAAATAAACCAAAGAAGTTAACCCTTTTTTCACATGTAATTTGGACTTAACTTCAGATCGAGCAACCCAAATCAAAATCAAGCTCATTAATACAACTTAGCATGCCTTAAGCCTTTCCATAGCTTGGGCATGTAACTAGGACTTATATCATGGGTTGTAAGTTTTGTTCTTTAAGTTTTAAGCCTTTTCCATCATCTTGCACATAAAGATAAGTGATTATCCTTAGCATATTATTGAAAACTTTTAGAACAGTATTGGAATCTTTTAGATCTCCCTTTTTGTCATGCACCTCCATGATTAAGCCTTGTAAAGCCTCTTTCATCCTCTTCGTTCTTGACTTAGTCATTGGACCACCGATTCCTTGCAAAGGATCTAGGGAATGCTTGCTTTGTTGCACTTGAATAGTACCTTAATCTCCATCATTCCTCCCTTCCTCGAAGGGATTCATCCTATAATCCCCTACATCAAACAAAGATAAGTCAACAACATTAAAAGTAGCACTAACATTACCATAGTTGCTTGGTAAATCAAGCTTGTAGGCATTGTCATTAATCCTCTACAAGACTTGAAAAGGTCCATCTCTTTAAGGCTGCAATTTGGACTTTCTTTGTGGGCAAAATCGTTCCTTCCTCTTATGCACCTATGCCCAATCACTAGTCTCAAAGACAACCTTCATATGCCCCTTATTAACTTGCTTAGCATATTGCTCATTCTTCCTTTCAATGTTAGCCTGAACCTTGGCATGTAAATCCTTCACAAATTAGGCCTTTTTTCATACCATCAATGTTAGCACGCTCTTTAGTAGGCAAAGATAAAATCTCGAATGAGTTAAAGGATTAAAACCATAACTAGCTTCAAAAGGTGGCAAGGAAGTAATAGAATGAACAGATCTGTTATAAGCAAACTCAGAATGTGGCAAACACCATTCTTATTGCTTCAAGTTCTTTCAAATGATAGCATGTAACAAAGTAGTAAGTGTCCTATAAGCTACCTTAGTTTGTCCATCTGTTTGAGGATGTGCAACAATAGGAAATAAGAGTTTAGTTCCCAATTTATTCCATAAAGTGCACCAAAAATGACTTAAGAACTCAACATCCCTATCACTTACACTAGTTCTTGACAATCCATGCAAACACACGACTTCCTTAAAGAATAACTCAGCAATATGTGTTGCATCATTAGTTTTAGAACATGCAACAAAATGAGTCATTTTGCTAAACCTAAGACAAACTCCATAGATTTATTAGTCCAAGGTTGGTTAGGCATAGGTAAAGGTGTATAAAAGCCATGGGGTTTAACTCTATCCTATGCTTCCCTACATGTAATGTACTTATCACAAATGGAATGCACATCATGCTTCATATTAGGCCAATAAAAATGCTCATGCAATATTTTTAGAGTCTTTCGCATACTAAGGTGTCCCATTAAACCACCCTCATGAGTCTCCTTAACAAGTAACTTATGAATAGAACAAATAGGCATACATGATTTATCCCTCTTAAACAAAAACCCTTCATGCTTATAAAAGTCACCAAACACATACTTATCACATGCATTCCATACTTGGCTAAAATCAGAATCATTCGCATACAAGCCCTTAAGCAATGCATCAATAACTGCATTTTCCTTTCTATGTTTGTACTTGATCATATATGGAAATGTCTCTATGAACTCCAGTCACTTAGCATGTTTTTTATTTAGCTTACCTTAGGATTCAAGAACTTTAAGCTCTCATGATCAAAATGAATGATGAATTCCCTTTGTCATAAATAATGTTGCCATGTTTAAAGAGTTTGTACAAATGCATAAAGTTTTGTGTCATAAGTGGAATAATTTAAGGTTGCCCCACTTAGCTTTTCAATAAAATAAGCAATTAGTTTGGAATCTTGCATCAAAACAACCCCTATTCCTATTCTAGATGCATCACATTCTACCTCAAAAAATTTATCAAAGTTAGGCAAGTATAACAAAGGTGCATTAGTAAGCTTTTCTTTCAAAGTACAGAAAGCTTGATCATGCACATCATCCCACTTGAAAACAACATTCTTTTTAATAAGTTCATTTAAAGGTATAACAATGGAACTAAAATCCTTAACAAATCTTCAATAAAAACTTGCTAAACCATGAAAGCTTCTTACTTCATCACGTTCTTAGGTGTAGGCCAATCCCTTATTGCCTTTACCTTCTCCCCATCCACACTAATATCTTGTGAACTAACAACATAGCCAAGAAACACAATGGATTCCATGCAAAACGTACACTTCTTAAGATTAGCATATAGTTGGTTCTCTCTTAACACATTGAACACAAAATGCAAGTGTTTCACATGTTTTTTCAAATTCTTACTATAAACTAATATATCATTAAAGTAAACTACTACAAATTTCCCAATGAAAGCACATAAGACATAATTCATTAACCTCATGAATGTACTAGGTGCATTAATTAATCCAAAAGGCATTACTAACTCACTTATACAATCTATATTTAGTTTTAAATGTTGTTTTCCATTCATCTCCCTCTTTTATGCGAATTTGATAATAGCTATTCTCTAAGTCAATTTTTGAAAACACACACGAACCATGCAACTCATCAAGCATATTTTCTAATCTATGGATAGGATGTCTATACTTTATGGTGATCTTAATGATAGCTTGACAATTTATATTTTTCTTTGGGACTAAGATGACAGGGACAGAGCATGGGCTAAAACTCTCCCTTACAAATCCCTTTTGCACCAACTCATCCACTTGTCCCTGTATCTTCTTCATTTCATCTAGATTAGCTCTATAGGCAAGTCGGTTTGGTATGCTAGCACTAGGTATGAAGTTTATTTAATGCTCATTGTCTCTCAAAGGAGGTAATCCCTGGGGAATCTCCTTGGACCACCAATTCCTTGCAAAAGATCTTGGGAATGTTTGCTTTATTGCACTAGAATGGCACCTTGTTCTCCTAAGAAGTCAAGCCTTTCTACATGAAATTCGGTCTTAATGTAAAATCCAACAACCAAAACAAAAATAAGCCCTTTAAGACAACTTAGCATGTGGATTAAGCCTCTCCTTAGCTTGGTCATGTAGCTTGGACTCATATCATGGGGTTCAAGGGTTCCCTTAAACCCCATAAAGTTTGGAAACAAGTTGGGTTGATCATTTGAACCCTAAGGAAACTAAGTCCTAAAAGTCCCAATTTTAAAATGCCATAAAGGTTGATCACTTCTTTGATAAGTCAAGCCAATGTATTCTTCTAAGAACACAAGAAAGCAAATCAAAGCATGCTGATAAATGCCTCAATCTTATTGATTCTGTTTTACATAGTTATAACCTTTCTATAGGCATGTAAATATTACAATCCTATATGAAAAAGGTATTTCTTAAAATATCTATATAGGAAAACCTTAATTACAGGTGATTCCTCTAATTAAGGAATATAAATACACCTGAAATCCAAAATCTATCTTAATAGGAATCTTAAATCTGTCTTAATTAGGAATCCTAAATGTGCCTTGATTAGGAATCCTAAATATGTCTTGATTAGGAATTCTTAAAAAAACTACAACTAATGATATAAAGTCAAAGTAAAGACCTAAATAATGTATCAAGACTCAGTTAAACCTACAAGCCTAAATAAACCTAAGAAGTTAAGCCTTTTCTACTTGTAATTCAACCTTAAATTAAAATCTAGCAACCCAACATTAAGTCCTAAAAGCCCCAATCATAAGACGGCACAAAGGCTGATCACTCCTTTGATAAGTCAAGACAATGTATTCTTCCAAGAACATGAGAAAGCAAAGCAAAGCTTGCTGAAAAATACCTCAATCTTATCCCTTCCATTTTACATAATTGTAGACTTTATATAGGTATGTAAATATTACAATCCTATAAGGAAAAGATGTTTCTTAACATACTTATATAGGAAAAACCTTAATTTTAGGATGATGAGAATTGTAGAGATGATGGGTGGAAGGCTTCAATGGATGCAAGAGGCCCATTTCACATTCTAGAAGGCCCCATAACACGAGCTAAAGCCAAAACGATTGAAGAAGCACTAAATGGGCTGATTGAAGACATTTAGGCCATCCAAGCTTCAAATGGTGCAAATTCATGTTTGATAAAGAGTCCAGGCCTAATTAATATAATTGGAATGCTTAATGGTCAGATTAAGTAATAGCATTCACTCCTAAATAGGAGTTTATTGTCTGTGTTGAAATTTGTCTATAGTGAGGAATTCCTCCAAAATAAGGATTTGTCCTAAGTAGGAATTTATGCCTATTTAAGATTGCTATCTTAGCTTATAAATAGGCACCCCTTGTAAGCTCTAAAAAATCAAACTTTGAGTGAAATAGAAAGCAAGGGTTTTTCTCTCTTGGATTTTTTAAGGACTAAAGAACTTATTAAGAGGTACTTCTTCTTGTGGCATTCCAATCGACTTATCGCTCCTAATTCCTTTCTTTTCTAGAGTGTGGCATCCATATTCTTCTTAAATACCCTAGGTTCGTGTTTCTTTGAAGGGAGGGTCTAGGGTTTGTAATATTAAACTCTGGTTTAGCTTTCCTGGTTGTTCCTTAATTCCTTTTGTGCATTGGGTCCCTAAGCAATGTCTTTTTGGGGTTTTTCGCATTAGTTGGTATCAGAGCCTAATTCTAAACCAGGTTGATTCCACTCACTCTTCAATTTTCTACCTTGTGATTTATTTATTTCTATTTAGTTTGTTTATTAAGTGCATTACCATTCAAATGCACAAATCTATTTGTTTGCAATCCTTTTCTCTTTGCTTGTTTGTTTAAGCTCATAAACGTGCTAATTTCAATTCCAATTGTTCTATCTAAGTATTCTACTGTTGTTTTGTGTTGAAAAAAAGAGAAAAAAAGAAGGCAGAAGAACAAAAGAAAGAGAACATCAAATTCAAGTTATTGATAAGGTTAACAGTTTGGTCATATTGACCACAATAATAATATAGTTTTCTTGCTCAACTCCATTTCTACCATCTATTTTTCTATTTTGTTACCTATGTTTGTCCTCTAGGTTGTATTACCTCTGTCTTGATTCCTTGTTTCCAATATGTTCAATTCCATACCATTTATCTTATTTTGTTCAAAATCAATACCCTTGATTTACATTGTTTAGTTTTTTATAGAACTAAAAGGGGAAATCCAAGTGGTAAAAGGTAAGAGTGAAAGTTTATATAAAGAAAAAGTCATAAAGAGTGTAAACACGAGGGAGTGTGATACCATATTTTGTGTGACATATGTGAGGGAGTGTTTGTGAGGTAATCCTAATTATTTTTTGTAGAAGTAATAGTATGACATCCAAAGACAAAGGTGTAGCTTAGGAGGGAGCTGGTGATGTATCCTTCATGATCAAAGCTATGTAACTACAATTCGAGCGCATGAATACCAGATTTGATAATATGAGGGAGAGGATGGAGGAGCAAGGTAATACAATAGCAGAGTTGCAAAGGAGGCATGGGGAATATGAGGCTCCTAAAGCAAGAAGGCAGTTGAGACGTGCCTATGACCATGAAAATGATGTAGAAGAAGATGAATTTGATGATCAAACTATTGTGGTTAGAATTGTTAACAATAGAAGGGATCGAAGAGAATTTGGGAGGCAAGGCACCTCTGACCATAATTTAGGCAGTATTAAAATGACAATTCCTCCATTCCTAGGTAAGAATGATCCTGATGCATACCTAGAATGGGAGAAGAAGGTTGAATAGGTTTTTGACTGCCATAACTATTCCGAGGAGAAAAAGGTAAAGCTTGCTGCAATTGAATGTATTGATTATGCTATTATTTGGTGGGATCAACTTGTTTTGACTAGGAGAAGGAATCATGAGTGGCCTATTGATACATGGGAGGAGATAAAGGCTATCATGAGGAGGAGGTTTGTCCCAAGGCTGCAAGGGCTTACTCAGAGCACCAAAAGTGTGGAGCACTACCACAAGGAGATGGAGATTACCATGATTAGGGTGAATGTAAAAGAAGATAGAGAGGTAACCATGGCTCAATTTTTGCAAGGACTAAATAGGGACATAGCAAAGGTAGTTGAATTGCAACACTATATGGAATTATAAGACATGGTGCACATGGTAATGAAAGTTGAAAGGCAACTTAAATGAAAGCGCTCCACACAGTTTGGGCAGAATTCAGGTTCTACCTCATCTTGGAAGCCAAACGGGAGTGAAAGGCACGAGATGGCCAATTACAAGTCCAAAGACAAGCTACCCAAGCATAAGAATGTGGGTTTTAACAAGGAGACAGGTAATTTTGAACCCCAACCAAGTAGAAATAGAGATGTTAAATGTTTTAAGTGTTTGGGTAGGGGTCACATTTGCATCTCAATGTCCAAATAAGCATGCAATGATCTTAAGACGTAATGGTGATGTTGAAATTGAAAGTGAATTGGATGATGATTCTATGCCATCATCAGAGGCTGAAAGTGATGGAGAGGAGTATCCAATTAACAGAGTAGCTCTCGTTATAAGGCGAGCATTGAATATGTAAGTAAAGGAAGAAAATGAGGTGCAACGAAATAATATCTTTCAGACAAGGTGTCTTATCAAAGATAAGGTATGTAGTATGATTATTAATGGTGGGAGTTGCACTAAGGTTGCTAGCACAATTGGATTTACCTACTATGAAGCATCTTAGGTCATATAAGCTTCAGTAGTTAAATGAGAGTGATGAAGTCAAGATAAATAAGCAAGTGCTCATATCATGTTCTATCGGAAAAAACCATGATGAAGTTTTATATGATGTTATACCTATGCATACGGGCCATATTCTATTAGGAAGACCATGACAATTTGATAGGCAAGTTATACATGATGACTTCAAGAATTGATGTTCCTTTAAAATGAATGAAAAACACTCTTGTACCATTATCAACTCAACAAGCTTATGAGGATCAATTGAGGATTAAAAATGAGAGTGAATAGAAAAGAGAGATTGATAAAAGAGAAAAGAGAGGAGAAAATGAGAGGAAAGAAGAGAAAGAGAAGAAAAGAGAAAGTCTCTATGCAAAAGAAAGTGATGTCAAAAGAGCATTCTCTACCAAACAGCCTATGATCATACTTTTGTACAAGGAGTCTTATTTTAATACTAACAAGTTTGACTCATCTTTGCCTAGTGTTGTTGCTCTATTGCAAGAATTTGAAAACGTATTCCCTAACGATGTCCCAAGTGGATTGCCACCTAATAAAGGAATTGAGCAACAAATTGATTTCATCCCGAGTGCATCCATCGCTAACCAGCCAGCATATAAGAGTGATCTTGAGGAGACAAAGGAGCTTTAAAGGCAGGTTAAGTAGTTTATTTCCAAAGGATATATGAGGGAAAGCATGAGTCCATGTGCTATTCTTGTCCTACTTGTACCCAATAAAGATGGGACTTGGAGGATGTGTGTTGATTGTCGAGCAATCAACAAAATCACTGTAAAGAATTGTCACCCAATACCTAAATTAGATGACATGTTGGATGAATTGCATAGTTCATGTGTCTTTTCGATGATTGATTTGAAAAGTGGATATCATCATATTAGGATGAAAGAGGGAGATGAGTGGAAAATAACTTTCAAAACTAAGTACGGTTTGTATAAATGGCTTGATATGCCATTTGGTCTCATTAATGCACCAAGCACTTTTATGCGACTAATGAATCATGTTTTGCATCCATTCATTGGTAAATTTGTAGTTGTGTATTTTGATGATATGCTAGTCTATAGTAAAACCCTAAAAGAGCATCTTGATCATTTACATTTTATTGTAAGTGTTTTACATTTTAAGAAATTGTTTGCTAACTTACAAAAATCTTCCTTTTGTACTAATTAGATCACATTTCTTGGCTATGTTGTGAGTGCTAAAGGTGTTAAGGTTGACGAGGAAAAAGTTAAGGCAATTTGTGATTGGCCTACACCTAAGTCAATTAGTGATGTGTGTAGCTTTCATGGTCTAGCTAGTTTTTATAGATGCTTTGTTATGGACTTTAGCACCATTGCTACACCACTTACTAAGCTTATCAAAAAGAACATGAGTTTTAGGTGGGGTAATGACCAAGACAAGGCTTTTAATTGCATCAAGGAAAAATTAAGTTCTACACCTTTACTTGCTTTACCTAACTTTGCAAAAGCTTTCGAGATTGAGTGTGATGCTTTAGGTATTGGCATTAGAGATGTTTTGATGCAGGAAAGGTGTCCAATTACTTACTTTAGTGAAAAGCTAAATGGAGCAAGCTTTTATTATCCTACTTATGATTAAGAGATGTATGCATCGGTAT
The DNA here is from genome assembly GCA_021533255.1 of Ceriops tagal. NCBI lineage: Eukaryota > Viridiplantae > Streptophyta > Magnoliopsida > Malpighiales > Rhizophoraceae > Ceriops > Ceriops tagal. The sequence goes on along the minus strand of CM038605.1, from coordinate 6,292,071 downwards.
GGGCTTTGGAGACATGGCAACATTACTTTTGGCCCATGGAGTTTGTCATCCATACTGACTATAAATCTTTGAAGCACTTGAAGGAACAAGGAACGTTGAACAAAAGGCATGCCAAGTGGATTGAATTCATTGAGACATTTCCCTACATTATCAAATATAAACAAGGTAAGGAAAATATGGTAGCTGATGCATTATCTTGCAGGTATGCCCTTATCTCTACACTTATTGCAAACTTATTAGGATTTGAACATATTAAGGATTTATATGTGAATGATCCTGACTTTGCTAATGTGTATGGAGCATGTGAGATGTCAGCCTTTGAGAGGTTTATAGGCATAAGGGTTTCTTATTTAAGGAAAATCGTTTATGCATGCTTATGAGTTCTATAAGGGAGTTGGTTGTAAGAAAAGCTCATGAGGGTGGTCTAATGGGTCATTTTGGAGTTAGGAAAACCCTAAATGTCCTAAATGGACATTTCTTTTGGCCACGCATAAAATGAGATGTTGAGAGGATATGTGAGAAATGCATAACATGCAAACAAGCTAAATCTAGAGTTTTACCCCATGGCGTGTATACCCCTTTACCCATACCTAGCCATCCCGGGGTTGATTTATCTATAGACTTCGTACTAGGATTGCCACAAACAAAAAGGGGTAGGGATTCTGTATTTGTTGTTATTGATAGATTTTCAAAGATAGCACACTTTATCCCATGCCACAAAACTGATAATGCAAATAATGTGGTTGACTAATTCTTTAGAGAAGTAGTATGTTTGCATGGCATGCCCCGAAGCATTGTTTCAAACTGGGATACAAAGTTCTTAAGCTACTTCTGGAAGACTTTGTGGGGTAAGTTAGGTACTAAGCTATTGTTTTCAACTACTTGTCATCCAAAAACAGATGGGCAGACTGAGGTAGTTAATTGAATTCTTTCTACTCTTTTGTGTGCTATTATTCAAACAAATTTGAAAACACAGGAAGATTGTTTACCACATGTCGAGTTTGTGTATAATAGGAGTGTTCATACTGCTACTAGTTACTCTCCATTTGAAATTGTATGTCGTTTTAATCCGTTAACTCCTTTGGATTTGGTACTTATACCTATTAATGAGTATGCTAGCTTAGATGGTGAACACAAGGCTGACATGACAAAAAAATTGCATAAGAAGGTGCAGCAACATATTGAAAAATGAACTGAGCAATACGCATCCCATGTCAACAAGGGACAAAAGAAGGTGGATTTTGAACTTGGTGATTGGGTTTAGGTACATATGTGCAAGGAACGGTTTCTAGCTTAGAGGCTTTCAAAGCTACAACCTAGAGGAGATGGTCCCTTTCAAGTTGTAGCATAAATTAATGACAATGCTTGAAGTTGGACCTTCCCGGTGAGTATAACGTGAGTACAACATTTAATGTTTCTGATCTTTCCCATTTTGATATAAGTGATGATTCAGAGATAAATCCTTTTGAGGATAGGGGGAATAATGAGAATTGTAGAGATGATGGGTGGAAGAATTCAATGGATGCAAGAGGTCCATTGCATATTCTAGAAGGCCCAATAACACGAGCTAGAGCTTCAATGGATGCAAGAGATCCATCACACATTCCTGAAGGCCCGATAACACGAGCTAGAGCTTCAATGGATGCAAGAGGTCCATTGCACATTCCAGAAGGCCCAATAACCTGAGCTAAAGCCAAAAAGATTGAACAAGCACTAAATAGGCTAATTGAGGACATTTAGGCCAGCCATGCTTCAAATGGTGCAAATTCAAGTTTAGCAAAGAGTCCAGGCCTAATTAATATAATTGGAATGCTTAATGGTCAAACTATGTAATAGCATTTACTCTTAAATAGGAGTTTATTGTCTGTGCTGGAATTTGTCCATAGTTAGGAATTCCTCCAAAATAAGGATTTGTCCTAAGTAGGAATTTATGTCTCTTTAGGATTGCTATCTTAACCTATAAATAGGCACCCCTTATAAGCTCGAGAAAAAGCAGACAACTTTGAATGAAATAGAAAGCAAGGGTTTTTCTCCCTCAGTTCTTTTAAGGACTAAAGAACTTATTAAGAGGTACTTCTTCTTGTGGCATTCCAATCGACTTATCACTCCCAATTCCTTTCTTTTCTGAAGTGTGGCGTCCATATCCTTCTTAAATACCCTCGGTTCGTGTTCCTTCGAATGGTGGGTCTAGGGTTTGTGTTATTAAACTTTGGTTTAGCTTTCCTGGTTGTTCTTTGATTCCTTGTGTGTGTTGGGTCCCTAAGCCACGTCTTTTTGGAGTTTTCTGCATCACAAGAGATCCCTTTAATTACGGAATACACATCTACCTTGATTAGGAATCCTTAAAATAGACTACAATTAATGATAACTAGGTATAAAGTCAAAGTAAAACCCAAACTAATGTATTAAGACTTAGTTGAACATATAAGCCCAAATAATCCCAAGAAGTTAAGCCTTTTCTACATGTAATCAGGCCTATTAATACAACTTAGCATGTAATCGAGCATTTCCTTAGCTTGGTCATATAGCTTAGACTTATATCATGGGCTCTAAGTTTTGTTCTTCAAGTTCTAAACCTTGTCTATCATCTTGCACATAAAGTTGAGTGATTATCCTTGGTATAGCACTTATCACAAATAGATTACACATCATGCTTCATATAAGCCAAAAAAAAAAATGCTCATACAATATATCTAGAGTCTTTTGCACACCAAAGTGCCCCATCAAACCAACCCTATGAGTTTCCTTAACAAGCAACTCACGAATATAACAAATAGGCATGCATAATTTATCTCTCTTAAACAAAAATCCTTCATGCCTATAAAAATCACCAAACACACACTTATCACATGCAATCCTTACTTGGTCAAAATTAGAATCATAACAATCCCTTAAGCAATTCAAAACAAAGTAACTTAGTTTGCAAAGAAGTAAGTAATGCGTACCTCTTATACATTGCATCAACAACGTTTTCCTTTTCATGTTTGTACTTGATCTATAAGGAAACATTTTTTATGGAGAACAAGGTACTATTCAAATGCAACAAAGCAAGTATTCCCTAGATCCTTTGCAAGGAATCAATGGTCCACTAACTAGGCAAGGACAAAAAGGATGAAAGAGGCTTTACAAGGCTTAATCATGGAGCTGCATGACAAAGAGGGTGCTTTACAATATTCCAAGGCTATTCTAAAAGTATTCAATGCTACACCAACGATAATCACTTATCTTTTTGTGCAAGATGATAGATAAGGCTTAGAACTTGAAGAACAAAACTTAAGGCCTACGATATAAGTCCAAGCTACATGACCAAGTTAAGGAAAGCCTCGATTTACATGCTAAGTTGTATTAAAGGGCCTGATTTTGTTTCGGGTTGCTGGATTTTAAGTTAAAGTTGAATTACATGTAGAAAAGGCTTAACTTCTTAGGTTTATTTGGGTTTGTAGGTTCAGTTGAATCTTGATACATTTGTTAGGGTTTGTTGTTCCCACAGCCTTATATGGGCAGTAATTGTTGTCAACTAGATTTAAGTGTGCAAGTAATTTGAAACTACATGGAGGAGCAAGAAAGTAAAGGCACATGGAGAGGTAAGAAAGTAAATCACAATATAGTAAACCCTACTAGGGTTTTCATGGAAGAGAGTATATAAACCAAGACCTTGGAAGCCATAAGGGGGGGGGGGACGGCAAAACATTAGAACTCTTGACAAAACAAGTGCAAAGGGCAAAAAACACAACTTTGCAAGAGAGAAAACCTTACATGGCAACACACACCACTGGTTGAAAGAGAGAAGACCCTAAACAGCAAAACCCAACCTTGGAAGAGAGAAAACAAGGGAACACGGCAAAATAAGTGTGGACGGCAAAGAGGTGAATGGCCAAATAGGTATGGACGGCAAAGAGGGTACACAGCCAAACAACCTATATGGAAAAATGGTGTGAATAGCAAAACCCTGTTCGGCCAACCAAGTGAGCACGGCAAAACACACCACCAGCTGAAAGAGAGAAAACCCTACATGACCAAACAAGAGTGGATGGCAAAACAAGGGTACACGACTAAAGCACACCAACGGTAAGAGAGACCTTGGTGAGACAAAACCCTACAACAAGAGAGAAACCATTGACTGGATGGCAAAGAGACCTTGGACGGCAAGGGAGACCTTGGCCGGTTGAAGGAAAACTGTGTGACCAACGGCAAGAGAGAGGACACTACCGGTTGGAAGGTAACTGTGTGACTCACGGTAAGAGAAGAGACTGCGCACCGTTGGTGAGAGAAGATGATGCACCATCCATGAGGGAAGAGAAGAGAAACTGTGGAAGAGAAGACCACCGAGAGAGCCAAATCTGAAATTCACCACCGAGAGAGAAAAATGGCAAAGACACACCACCTTGAGAGCTAAACGAATACAAACCCGAAAAAGAGGCACCCACCACCATAAGAGAGAGAAAGCCACCACCGAAAGAGAGAGAGACACCACTGGAAGAGCAGAGCAAACCAGACATACACCACCAAAAGAGAGAAGAAACCGAAACGTGATATCACCGGAAAAGAGAAGAAACCAAAAGCGGATGAGTGCATGAAGCATGAAACTAGCAAAGCGGGCAAACTAGAAACGTGCGTGAGGCGTGAGACCAGCAAAGCATGCAAACCAGAAACGTGTGTGAGATGTGAAATGCCAAACTAGAAACATGAGGCAGGCCGTGAGATAGTGAGACTGTGAGATCAGGAGATGGGTGAGACCGTGAGATGGTGAAAGCAGGAGTTGTGTGAAACAACCTAGAGAAGGAATTCGGTGAAGCATTGGAAAGAACTCAACTTATTTCCAGATTTCTTCAAGAGAGGTTAGAGAGTCTTGTGGTGAACTTCTAGGCGGCAGTGAAGCAACCTATTCAATTCAACAGAGGCAAGACAAACTAGAAGAAGAGTAGACATAGTATGTGACACTCTTTGTATTGTAGTTGCTTTGTATTTGCAATAGTGAAAGGAGCAAAGGATTAAGACATCCATTGTAACTACATTGCGGACATAGGGAGTACCACACTGGTATTCTCAAGTATAGTGAATTGTCTCGGTAGAGGAAGAATCCCTACCACTGTGGACGTACGTCACATTGACGGAACCACGTAAATCTCTTGTGTCCTTACTTTGAATTTACGTTCTGTGTTTTGAATTAAGTTGTGAACGCAGCTAAAGTATCATTGAACCCATAACCTAAAGACATCCAATCTGTCTAATAGGCAAGGTGTCTAAAAGGTGACTTTGAGGACTATTGTGATTAGTAGGTAACAATAGATCTACCTTAGTCGAATATGAGAAAGAGTTCGCTTTTGAGAAGAGTTTGAAGTTGTTCACATACCTACGTATTGACGAGAGCTAGAGTATTAAATAAGTAGAATACTTTGGCTTAAATTATCAGAGTGTGTTTTTAAGGGGTGTGATACTAATTCACCCCCCTCTCAGTATCATAGACTAGTAGATCTTAGGGTGAAGTTGGGAACTTCAGGGTTTTTACTTTGACTTTTATGCCCAGTTATCATTAATTGTTGTTTGTTTTAAGGATTCCTAATGAAGGCAGATTTATGTTTCTTAGGATTCCTAATCAAGGTAGATTTGTATTCCTTAATTAGAGAGATCTCCTGTAATTAAGATTTTTTCTATATATGTATGTTAAAAAACACCTTTTCCTTATAGTATTGTAATATTTACATGCCTATATAAAGGCTACAACTATATAAAACAGAATCAACAAGAATGAGGTATTTTTCAGCAAGCTTTGCTTTGCTTTCTTGTGTTCTTGGAAGAATAGATTGTCTTGAGTTATCAAAAGAGTGATCAACCTTTGTGGTATCTTAAGATTAGGGCTTTTAGGACTTCATTTCCTTAGATTTCTGATCTAATCAACCCAACTTCTTTCCTAGCTTTTTGGGGTATGCATAACAAATTGATTCAAGGGTTCTTAGGGCAAGTCGCCTAGTAGGTTCAATATTCATCCTAGCCATAACCATAGAGACTTGTATAGAAAGTTGTAGGGGCTGGTGCAAAGGTCCATGAGTGTGGAGGACTATTACAAGAAGATGAAGATGGTCTATGATTAGAGCTAATGTAGTGGAAGACTAAGAGGCCACCATGGCAAGGTTTATTGGTGGTTTGAACAAGGAAATTGTAGATGTAGTAGATTTGCAACACTATTTGAACATGGAAGAGTTGTTGCATAAGGCTATCAAGGTGGGGAAACAATTCAAGTCCAGAGGATCCAAATTTGGATTAGGTTCTAGTTTTACATGGAAAGCAACTTGGAAAGATGCCAAAGCAGCCTTAAAGCCAAAAGAAGAGGTGAGGGCAAAGGAATTAGTTGTTGTTTTAAAGGTAAAACCAAAACAAAAAACCGAAACAAAATCTTCTAAATCTTGTGATATTAAGTGCTTTAGGTATCAAGGACATAAACATATTGCTTTTTAATGTCCAAATAAAAGAGCTATAATCATGTTGGAGAATGGTAAAATAGAAAGCATTAGTTCAAGTAATAATGACATGCTACAATTGGATGATTGTTTTGATGTTGAAGTTGAAGAACCTATTTATGGAGATATGTTGGTTGCAAGGCGTGCACTAAATATTCAGCCTAAAGATGATAATGATGAGAAGCAACATGAGCACATTTTCTATACAAGATGCCACGTTAAAGACAAGGTATGTAGCATGATTATCGATAGTGGAAGTTGCACTAATGTTGCTAATACTTTATTGGTAGAGAAGTTGAATCTGGATAGCTTCAAGCATCCTAAACCTTATAAGTTGCAATGGTTGAATGATTGTGGAGAAATTAGAGTAACCAAGCAAGTTTTAGTTGCCTTTTCTATTGGCAATTGCAATGATGAGGTTCTTTATGATGTGGTACCAATGCATGCTACTCATATAGTTCTTAGGCGACCATGACAATTTGATAGAAAGTTTAGTCACGATGGTCACAAGAACAGATATTCCTTTGTAATTAATAATCAAACTATTGTATTAACTCTTATCAAACCTATTCAAGCATATGAAGATTAGATTAAGATAACAAGAGAGTGCAAAATGAGAGAAGAACAAATGAGAGAACAAGGGGAAAAGAGAAAGAAAGAGAGTGAGAGGTCAAAGGAAAGGAGAAAAAGTGAGGCTGAGGGGAAAAATTCAAGTGAAAAGGGTGAGACAAAGAGAAAAGTGTCCAAAAGGGAGAGAAAAGCAAGAAAGTGTGTGTGTTTGCTGGGAAAAGTGAGGTTAAGAACGCTATGATCACAAGGCAACAACTACTTGTACTTATGTACAAGGAAGTTTATTTTTTATCTAATGACTTTAACTCCTCTTTACTGGTTGTTCCATTATTGCAGGAGTTTGAAGATTTATTTCCTAAAAAGATTCCTTAGGGATTACCTCCTTTAAGAGTGTTGTTCCCACAGCCTTGTATGGGTTGTAATTGTTGTCAATTAGGTTTAAGTGTGCAAGAAAGTAAAGCCATATGGAAGGGCAAGAAGGTAAATCCACACGTAAGGGCAAGAACGTAAATCCACTGCGTAAGCCCTATTAGGGTTTCATGGAAGAGAGTATATAAAGACCTTGGAAGACAAAATTAGGGTAAGGCCAACACAATTGAATACATGGCAAAACACAAAAGTGTGTGGACGACCAAATAGAGAAAACAGAAAAACACAACATATGGCCAAAGCACACTGACAGCAAGCGAAAGGCAGAATAGGGGACGGCAAAATAGAAATGAAGAAGCCGTCGAGTGAACAATAACTGTTGTCAGAGATAAGAGAGAAAATGAACCCGTGCTCGGAAAAGAGGAGAGGTCGGCAAAAATAAAGAGAAGAGGAGACGACTAAAGGGGCTGGACGACTAGACGGCAGACCGGAAGAGCAAAACGGCAAAGTCCTATTCGGCCAACCAAGTGAGTCGATGGCAGAACAGGGGAAGGAGAGAAAATCCGACATGGCCAAAGAGGAGAGTGGATGGCAAAGGAATGGCACACCACTGGCACAACAACGGTCGATAGAGCACGAGAGAAAGAGAGAAAAATTGAGACAGCCATTGGAAGACAGAGAAAAGAGGTATACAACCAAAATAGAGGAGTCGACCAGAAGGAGAGAGAAAACAAGACCAAATAAGGGAAAAGGAGAGAAAATCTAGAACGACCAAAAAAGGGAGGACGAAGAGAGAGACTGCCGGTAGAACAGAGGCAATCCGATTGGAAGATGAGAGAAAAATCTGGCTAGAGGGTAAGAGAGAGAAATTCAGCTGGACAGCAAGAGAGAGAGAAACGAACAAGCGAGCTGTGAGACGATGAAAGCAAGAGTTGTGTGAAACAACATAGAGAAGGAATTCGGCAAAGCATTGAAAGAACCCAACGTATTTCCAGATTTCTTCAAGAGAGGTTAGAGAGCGTTGCGGTGAACTTTTAAGTAGCAGTGGAGCAACCTTTCAATTCAACAGAGGCAAGACAAGCTAGAAGAAGGGTAGACACAGTAAGTGACACTCTTTGTATTATACTTGCTTAGTAATTGCAATAGTGAAAGGAGCAGAGGATTAAGACATCCATTGTAATTGGAATTCTCAAGTATAGTGGATAGTCTCAGTAAGGGAAAGTCATTACCACCGTGGATGTACGTCACGTTGATGGAACCACATAAATCTCGTGTGTCCTTAATTTGCTTTACGTTATGTGTTTTGAATTGAGTTGTGAACGCAGCTAAAGTATCGGTCATCCCATTGCCTAACAAAGACCTAAATAAGAACATCCAAATTGTCTATTAGGCAAGGTGTCTGAAAGGTGACTTTGGGGACTATTGTGATTAGTTGGTAGCAATAGATCTACCTTAGTTGAGTCTGAGAAAGATTTCACTTTTAATAAAAGGTTGAAGTTGTTCACTTATGTGCGAATTGCGAATTGTGGTGATATTGATTCACCCCCCCTCTCAGTATCACAAACTAGTAGATCCTATGGAGAAGTCAGGAACTTCAATTGGTATCAGAGCCTGGTTCCCCAGTTTGAAGCTTAACAGCTTGGTGTACTAGTTTGAAGGGATCTAGAAGTTTGACTTGTTCAGCATACTAAGAAATGGAAGCCGGTACCAGCACCAGCACTACTTACAGTAAGAAGGTTCCAATCTTCAACGGAACCAACTACCATATATGGAGAGCAAGAATGCAAGTGGTATTTGCAACCATGGGCATGAATGTGGTGAAATGCATACAGGAGGGTTTTATGGCTCCAAAAGAAGGTAAAGACCCAACCCCAGAAGAATTAAGGCAGTTTAAGATAAATGGGAAGGCCTCAAATGTCATCATTTCAGCATTGACAGATGCTGAGTATGCTAAAGTTATGGATTGCAAATTTGCCAAGGAGATATGGGACAGATTGCAGAAAGTCTATGAAGGTGATAGCAGAATGAAGGAGGCTAAGCTTCAAGTGTTCAAGGAGAGATATGAGTCTCTCAGAATGCAGAAGAATGAGACAGTTCAAGAGTTCTTCACCAGGGTTATTGACGCTGTAAACGATCTTAAAAGTCATGGGAAGAATAAGAAGGACTCATCTATTGTGAAGAAAATTCTGAGAATTATGCCTGAGAGGTTTGCCTCAAAGGTAGCAGCCATAGAGGAGAGTAGAGATCTCAATTCTATGTCTTTGCATGATCTCCAGTGCAATCTCATTGCATATAAGATGAGGATAAAGTCAACTGAAAGCTCTGCAACAACGAAGGTATCAAAGGAGGTAGCTTTCAAAGTTATGAGACATTTGAAGATAAAATAAGAGGAAGAATCATATAGTGAGGATGATGATGATGATGATGATGATGTGGAAGAAAGTGAAGGTGAAGTATTGGCTTACTTCACAAGGAAATTCAAGAAGGGGTCTAAGAAGGGAAAAGGACAGTTGTCCTTGAGATGTTATCATTGTGGGCAGACTGGACACTTTGCTTCTTAGTGCAAAGTGAAACTTGATGATGAAGATGAGGATGGTGATGATGAGTTAAATTCAAGATGGAAAAGATCATCATTTAAATCAAAGAAGTCCAGTAAGAAGATTGCCAACCCACAGAGGAAGAAGAGAGGCTTATTCAAGAGTTATGTGAGTCAGACATAAGAAGCTGATGAGGAGGAAGATGAGGACTCATCAGATGAGCATGTCTTTATGGCATCAGCACAAGGTGGTAGCTCAACCTCTGAAGAGGAAGAGGAGGTTGATGAAGAAGAGCCAGATCTTGAAGCTGAGCTAGAAGTAGCTTCAAAGGAGATAATCAGAAGGGGTAGAACCATGAGAAGGTTGGAGGCCCATATAAAACAAGTTAAAGCAAAGTCTGAGGAAGCTAAAAATCAAAAGGATGAAATAAGGGCTGAACATATTGACTTAAAGAGAAGATTTGAAGAACAGATCAAAATATGTGAAGACCTTACAATAGAGCTTGGCTCAAAGACTTTAAAAATTGAAAAAATGGAGATAGAGTTGTTGAGACTTCAGCAACAACTCAAAAAGAGTGAGAAGAACTTGTAGAAGTTTGAAGTGGTAGGAGAAACAAGCTCTACAAGTGAAAAGAAGAATGAGACTTTGCCACAGAAGTTAAAAGAGAAGGCTGTAACTCAGGTGAAGATAACTAAAGAAGAGAAGAAAGTTATCAAACCAAAGCCAAGGCCAAAAATGATGTATGCGGTTAAAAAGCAGTAGCCCATAGCTGCTACGTCTTAGAAGGAAAAGAAAGTCAACCAGCAAAGGGCTACAGCTGAACAGAAGAAGGAGAAGAAGGTGACTGAAATAAAAGTCACACAAGCAAAGAAGCCAATTACTTTGCCTACACAGCAAGTGATGAACAGAAGAAGACAAGTTGTGATCAGACCCAAGAAGAGGCAGTTTCAAGGTCATTGCCTTTATTGTGGAGTTTCGGGTCATAAGGCGAGTAATTGCTGGTGGAGAAGGCCAGTATATGTCTCCAACTTGAGAAGATACGACATTGCATGCAAGGGGAGACAATACAAAACTCAGAGGAGAACACTTGTTGTGAGTTCTTGCATATACTGTAAAAAGCAAGGACACACTGACGAGGATTGTTGGTGGAAGCCCGAACCAGTAGTTTCAAAGAATAAGTTTGTTGTATTGGCAAACTTGGAACAGTGTGAAAGTGTGGGTAGGATGACCATAATGCCAAGAGATGCATGACACTTCTTCCTGAGCAAGAGAAGGCACTCAATGGCATAATGAAAACAAGCGATGCAGTCAAAGCTAAGAAAAAGGAGAAAGCTATCTTCCAACTAGTTCAAAAGAAGGAATATAGAGCAAAAAGGGAGGTGGCTAATATAGCTGAAATTGCACTAAAGGCTGCTTACATCCTTGACAGTGGATGCACTTCACACATGACGAGAGACAAGAGTAAATTGTCAAAGCTAAACAAGTCAAGAGAAGGCAAAGTCAAGTTTGGCAATGATGATTCACTCAACATCAATGGTCAGGGGTCAGTATACATTGGAAGAGGAAAGCTGAAAGATGTTTTGTACGTTGAAGGACTCAGATATAATTTAGCATCTATCAGCAAACTATGCAATGAAGACCATAAGGTAATATTCACAAAAATAGGTTGCCAGGTAAAGAGTAAAGAAGGCAATACTGTTGCAGTTGGGAAGAGAACAACTAGAAACTTGTATGTGATTGATGAAGAAAGAGATCCTCTTGCAACTAAGACTGTGCAAGAAAGAAAGCCAAAGAAAACGTGGACCAATGCTCATCAAGAAAATTAGATCATATATGACCCATCAGCAAGAGTTACAACAAGAAGAAGAATTGTGGGAGCTATTGCTTTACTCTCACAAGTTGAACCTAAATCTGTTGAAGATGCTACACAAGATCTAACTAAATCTCTGTCCATAGAGTTGTTTGAAAAGCACAGATTGAGTCTATCTGTACAAATGCCTCCTCAAGCCTGAAAATCAGGTGAATCCTCCATCTCTACTTTGCGAGTTTTTCAAATTTGTAATTGGTTGGCAAAGGGGGAGAGAAGCAACAGTGCTGGGAGAGCTGTTAAGAAAGGGGGAGTGCATATTTAGGGAGAGTTGGAACTGCTGCATAGTGGTTTTTGTTATAAGTGTTGCTAACAATTACAAAGGGGGAGATTATTATTCCCACAGCCTTGTATGAGTTGTAATTGTTGTCAACTAGGTTTAAGTGTGCAAGAAAGTAAAGCCACATGGAAGGGCAAGAAGGTAAATCCACATGGAAGGGCAAGAACACAAATCTGTCGCGTAAGCCTTATTAGGGTTTCATGGAAGAGAGTATATAAAGACCTTGGAAGATAAAATTAGGGTAAGGCCAACACAATTGAATACACGACAAAACATAAAAGTGTGTGGACGACCAAATAGAGAAAACAAAAAAACACAACATATGGCCAAAGCACACCAACGGCAAGCGAATAGCAGAACAGGGGATGGCAAAATAGAAACAAAGAGGTCGTCGAGTGAACAGTAGCCATCGTCGGAGATAGGAGAGAAAATGAACCCGTGGTCCGAAAGGAGGAGAGGTCGGCAAAAATAGAGAGAAGAGGAGACAGCTGAAGGGGCTGGAGGACTGGACGGCAGACTGAAAGAGCAAAACAGCAAAGTCCTATTTGGCCAACCAAGTGAGCCAATGGCAGAACAGGGGAAGGAGAGAAAATCTGACATGGCCAAAGAGGAGAGTGGATGGCAAAGGAATGGCACACCGCCGGCACACCAACGATCGGCAAAACATGAGAGAAAGAGAGAAAAATTGAGACAGTCGTTGGAAGAGAGAGAAAAGAGGTATACAGCCAGAACATAGGAGTTGACGAGAAGGAGAGAGAAAACACGACCAAATAAAGGAAAAGGAGAGAGAATCTGGAACGGCCAAAGAGGGGTGGACAAAGAGAGATAGACCGTCGGTAGAGAAAAGGAAATTTGGCTAGACGGTGAGAGAGAAATCTGGCTGGACAGCAAGAGAGAGAGAAATGGACAGGTGAGCTGTGAGACAAGGAGATGGGTGAGACCGTGAGACAGTGAAAGCAAGAGCTGTGTGAAACAACGTAGAGAAGGAATTCCGTGAAGCATTGAAAGAACTCAACGTATTTCTAGATTTCTTCAAGAGAGGTTAGAGAGCGTTGCAGTGAACTTCTAAGCGGCAGTGGAGCAGCCTTTCAATTCAAAAGAGGCAAGACAAGTTAGAAGAAGGGTAGACACAGTAAGTGACACTCTTTGTATTGTACTTACTTAGTGATTGCAATAGTGAAAGGAGCAGAGGATTAAGACATCCATTGTAACTGGAATTCTCAAGTATAGTGGATAGTCACGGTAAAGGAGAGTCCCTACCACCGTGGATGTACGTCACATTGACGGAACCACGTAAATCTCGTATGTCCTTAATTTGCTTTACGTTTTGTGTTTTGAATTGAGTTGTGAACACAACTAAAGTATCAGCCAACCCATAACCTAACGAAGACCTAAACAAGAACATCGGAATTGTCTATTAGGTAAGGTGTCTGAAAGGTGACTTTGGGGACTATTGTGATTAGTAGGTAGCAATAAATCTACCTTAGTCAAGTCTGAGAAAGAGTTCTCTTTTAAGAAGAGGTTGAAGTTGTTCACTTACCTGCGAATTGCGAATTGTGGTGATACTAATTCACCCCCCCTTTCAGTATCACAAACTAATAGATCCTAGGGAGAAGTCAAGAACTTCAAAGAGGAATTGAGCATTAAATGAACTTCATACTTGGTATTGGCATACCAAACTGACCTGCCTATAGAGATAATCTAGATGAAACAAAGGAAATTCAGAGGCAAGTGGATGAGTTGGTGCAAAAAGGATTTATAACATAACCTATGCTTAGTCACTATCCTCTCAGTCCAAAAGAAAGATGGAACATGGTGCATGTGCGTAGATGACTGAGCCATCAATAAGATCACTATAAAGTCCAGACATCCTATCCCTAGATTAGAAGATATGCTTGATGAGTTGCGTGGTTTGTGTGTGTTTTCAAAAATTGATTTAAAGAATGTCTATTATCAAATTCACATGAAAGAGAGAGATGAATAGAAAATAGCATTTAAAACTAAATATAGATTGTATAAGTGGCTAGTAATGTCTTTTGGATTAGCTAATGCACATAGTACATTTTTAAGGTTAATGAATCATGTCTTGCATGCTTTCATAGGAAAATTTGTAGTAGTTTACTTTAATGATATATTAATTTATAGTAAGAATTTGAAAAAACATGTGAAACACTTGCATTTTGTGTTCAATGTGTTAAGAGAGAACCAACTATATGCTAATCTTAAGAAGTGTACGTTTTGCATGGAATCCATTGTGTTTCTTGGCTATGTTGTTAGTTCACAAGGTATTAATGTGGATGGGGAGAAGGTAAAGGTGATAAGGGACTAGCTTACACCTAAGAATGCGAACGAGGTAAGAAGCTTTCATGGTTTAGCTAGTTTTATTAAAGGTTTGTTAAGGATTTTAGTTCCATTGCTATACCTTTAAATGAACTTGTTAAAAAGAATGTTGTTTTCAAGTGTGATGATGTGCATGATTAAGCTTTCAATACTTTGAAAGAAAATCTTACTGATACACCTTTGTTATGCTTGCCTAACTTTGATGTAAGATTCCAAACTGATTGCTTATTTTAGTGAAAAGCTAAGTGGGGTAGCCTTAAATTATCCCACTTATGATAATGAACTTTACACATTGGTATGAATTCTTCAAACATGACAACATTATTTGTGGTCAAGGAAATTCATCATTCATTCTGATCATTTGAGCTTAAAATTCTTGAAATCCCAAGGTAAGCTTAATAAAAGACATACTAAGTGGCTGGAGTTCATAAAAACATTTCCTTATGTGATCAAGTACAAATATGGAAAGGAAAACATTGTTACAGATGCATTGTCTATAAGGTACACATTACTTACTTCTTTGCAAACTATGTTACTTGGTTTTGAATTGCTTAAAGGCTTGTAAGGATTCTAATTTTGGCCAAGTATGGAATGCATGTGATAAGTGTGCGTTTCGTGACTTTTATAGGAATGGAGGGTTTCTATTTAAGAGGGATAAATTATATGTGCCTATTTGTTCTATCCATGAGTTGCTTGTTAGGGAAACTCATGGGGGTGGTTGATGGGGCACTTTGGTGTGCAAAAGTGATGGAAGCCATATTGTACTAGCTCAAATCAACAAGGGAGTTGATACTTTGCAAAACCTTAGAGGACTAATGACAAGGGCAAGGTCAAACAAAATAAAGGAAGCTCTCAACAACTTGTTATGCGACATTTACTATCAAAAAGTTGCTATGTACGAGTTAAGGATGATGGAGGCTTCACCAGGGCTTGCAAATGTATCATCTGTGGAGGAATTTGAGAACCATGGCCTTGGGAAGAAAGTTGGATTTGGGAGCCCATGTTTAGGCATTTAAATGGATTATTTTCGTGGGATATATTATTATGTAGTGGGTTGAACGAATTTCAGCATCTTATGGGTCATTTTCATGGGTTTTTATTATTAGTTACTGGGTTGGACGAATTTCCTTAATAAGCCCATCTTATTAGTTAGGGTTTTGGGGTTTAGCATATAAAAATGGCAAAAAGGGTGGGTAGAGGAGGTAAACCCATTTTCATGAATGTATGAGTTATTTCTCTGGTTCATTGAGAACTAATTTTGAACTTTCATACTTGAGTGTGTTGGTGCAATAGACTTATCTTCTTCAACGTTGTTGTTATTAGGAGTGGTGTCTGAATCTTACAGTTCTGATTCTTAGTTGTTTATAATCATTGGGTCAGAACTCCAAATCCCTTAACCTTTGTTAGAATGATCCTATACCAACATTGGTGTTGGGTTCTATTCATATAATCAGAGTTTGTATCATTTGCTATCAAAGCAAATCTTTCATATTCAATGTCTATTGCTAAAGAAGGCAGTTTCCTACACGAAGAGGAGGAAGTAGTTGTTCCAGATTTCAAATTGTTTATGAAATCCTTAGAGAATTGAGGACTACTATAATTGAGTGGAGAGCAAACACGCATAAGAGTGAGTTTT
This sequence comes from Ceriops tagal, assembly GCA_021533255.1. NCBI lineage: Eukaryota > Viridiplantae > Streptophyta > Magnoliopsida > Malpighiales > Rhizophoraceae > Ceriops > Ceriops tagal. Next base: position 6,276,014 of record CM038605.1, on the reverse strand, counting down.
GTGAGATATATTCGTTATTTACTAACAACCTTGCATATTCAATGTCTAATGCTAAAGAAGGCAGTTTCCTACATGAAGAGGAGGAAGAAGTTGTTCCAGATTTCAAATTGTTTATGAAATCCTTAAAGCAGAAGTTTGATAGGATTGACCATATGTTTTGGGAAGTTTGAGATAGGATGGATAAAATAGAAGGGGAATTGAGTGTCAATCCTAAGAGGCCAACTGGTAGGGAGCAATTTGAACATGACTTTGGTGAAGATGGTGATGATTATTATGATGACGATGATAATGCTAGTAGAAACTTTAGAGGTGGATTCAGAGGAGGACGTGGTAATAGGAATGGTAGAGGAGTAAAAGGCAATGGAAATGTTTATGATAGGTACAATGGAGGTTGGGACAATAGAAATAGAGTGGAGGAAGGAGTAAAAAAAATCTTAGTAGTATTAAAATGAAAATACCTTCTTTCCAAGGGAAAGCTAACCCTAATGTGTATTTGGATTGGGAATGAAGGGTAGAATTAATATATGAGTGTCACAACTTCTTTGAGGAGAAGAAAGTGAAGTTAGCTGTGGCAGAGTTCACTGATTATGCTGTAGTATGGTAAGACCAGCAAGTTACCACTAGGAGAAGAAATTTTGAGAGAACCATAGAAACATGGAATGAGTTGAAGATTGTGATGAGAAGCAAATTTGTTCCCAACTCTTATTATAGGGATTTGTATAACAAGTTGCAAAGCCTTACGCAACGTTCCAAGAGTGTGGAAGAATACCATAAGGAGATGGGAATTGCTATGGTTAGGGCAAATGTAATGGAGGATAGGGAGGTAACCATGGCTAGGTTCCTCCAAGGGTTGAATAGAAGCATAGCTGATGTGGTAGAATTGCAATACTATGTAGAGCTTGAAGACATGGTACACATTGCCATGAAAGTTGAGAGGCAACTTAAGGGAAGGAGCACTTCTAGATATAATCAGAACTTAGGTTCATCTTTTTGGAAGTCGAACTAGGGGAAAAAGGAAGAGAAGATGACTTCTAAGCTTAAAACCCATTCAAATAGACCCAAGACTAGTGGGGGCAGCTTGGAAAGTGACAAATTTGAAGAAAACTTGAGGGCACCCAAGGAAAAACTAGAGACGTCAAATGCTTTAGATGTCTGGGTAGGGGTCATGTGGCTTCATAATGTCCTAAGAAGAGAAGCATGTACCTTAAGGAGAATGGTGACTATGTGTCTGGCAGTGATGCTAGTGATGAAGACCATATGCCGCCATTAGAGGATACTAGTGATGTTGATGAAGGGATAGAGTATCCAGAGCATGGTGGAAGGCTTTTAGTAGTAAGGAGAGCCCTTAATGTGCAGGTTAAGAAGGAGGATGATGTTGAAATGCAGCAGGAAAATATTTTCCATACTCGATGTTTGGTTCAAGATAAACTCTGTTGCTTGATCATTGATGGAGGTAGTTGCACTAATGTAGCAAGTACAGAGTTGGTGGAAAAATTGAACTTGCCTACAACCAAACATCCTAGGCCATATAATTTGCAATGGTTAAATGATAGTAGAGTGATGAAAGTGACTAAACAAGTTGTGGTTCCATTTTCCATTAATAGATATAAGGACGAGTTGTTTTGTGATGTTATACCTATGAAGGCCGGGCATTTGTTATTGGGCTATCCTTGGCAATTTGATAGAAAAGTTTTGCATGATGGTTACAAGAATTGCTATTCTTTCACTATTGATGGAAAACCATTTACACTTGTTCCATTGACTTCAAAACAGGTGTATGAAGACCAAGTGAGACTTTATGAAAGTAAGCAAAAGAGGAGGAGCAAAAAGAAAGAGAGAGTTGAGAGAAAAACAAGGTGAAAGCATTTGAGAGTGCTAAGTACAAGAGTGGTCAGGTTTGCAAGAGTGAAGATGAAAGAAAACAAGTGAGTGTGTTTGCAAAAGGAGCAGATGTTAGAGTTTCCTTCTAAGCTAGGCAACAAATGATCTTGATCCTTTACAAGGATTCTTATTTCTCCAACATTAACCTTGATTCATCTTTGCCTAGTGCTATTTCATCTTTCTTGCAGGATTATAATGATGTATTCCCTAAGGAGATCCCAGATGGTTTACCACCAAAGAGAGGGATTGAACATCACATTGATCTTATTCCTGGAGCTCCTATTCCCAATAAGCCAACATATAGAAGTAATCCTGAGGAGACAAAGGAGCTTCAGAGGCAAGTTGATGAGTTGATGAAGAAGGGACAGCATGAGTCCATGTGCAGTGCCAGTGTTGCTTGTGCCAAAGAAAGATGGATCTTAGAGGATGTGTATCGATTGTAGTGCTATCAACAAAATAATAGTTAAGTATCGACATCCTATACCCAGGCTTGATGATATGCTAGATGAATTACATGGTGCTTGTTATTTCTCTAAAATTGACCTTAAGAGTTGGTATTATCAAATTAGGATGAGGGAAGGAGATGAATGGAAAACTGCATTCAAGACCAAGCATGGTTTGTATGAATGGTTAGTTATGCCCTTCAGTTTGACTAATGCACCTAGTACTTTTATGAGATTAATGAATCATGTTTTGAGACCTTTCTTAGGAAAGTTTTTTGTGGCTTATTTTGATGACATATTAGTATACATCAGGAATTTGGAAGAGCATGTTGAACATTTGTATTGTGTGCTTGATGTTTTGAGGAAAGAGAAATTGTATGCCAATTTGAAGAAATGTGATTTTTGCAAGGATCATGTCATTTTCTTGGGTTATGTTGTCTCTGCTCATGGCATAGAGGTTGATAAAGAGAAGATTAAGGCAATTCAAGAATGGCCTACATCTAAGAGTGTGAGTGATGTGAAGAGTTTCCATGGTTTGGCTAGCTTTTATAGGAGGTTCATTAAGGATTTTAGTACCATAGTTGCACCATTGATTGCGGTGATTAAAGAGTGTGAGTTTCAAGTGGAGTAAGGAACAACAAGATACCTTTGATTTGCTTAAGTCTAAGTTGTGTAATGCACCACTTCTTACTTTGCCTGATTTTTGTAAGATCTTCGAAATTGAATGTGATGCATTGGACATTGGGATTGGGGGAGTTCTCATGCAAGAGAAACGACCTATTGCATTTTTTAGTGAGAAATTGGGTGGGGCAACATTGAATTATCCAACTTATGATAAAGAAATGTATGCACTTGTTAGGACTTTAGAAACATGGCAGCATTACCTTTGGCCCAAGGAGATTGTAATTCATACTGATCATGAGTCTTTAAAATACATGAAGGGGTAAGGTAAGTTAAATAGGAGACATGCAAAATGGGTCGAGTTTATTGAAACTTTTCCTTATGTATTTCAATACAAATCAGGTAAGGAAAATGTTGTTGCTGATGCATTGTCATGTAGGTACACATTGATTAGGACTTTGAGTGTTAAGTTGCTGGGATTTGAGCACATTATTGATTTGTATGCTAATGATGCTGACTTTAGTAATGTATATGCTGCATGTAAGAAAGCTACGTTTGGAAAGTTCTATAGACATGAGGGGTATTTGTTTAGAGTAAATAAACTGTGTATTCCTTAAGGGTCTATGAGAGCATTACTTGTAAGAGAAGCTCATGGGGGTGGTTTAATGGGACACTTTGGCATTCAAAAGACTTTTGATGTTTTAAATGAACATTTCTTTTGGCCACATATGAAAAGGGATGTTGAAAGAGTCTGTGCCAAGTGTATTACTTGTAAATAAGCTAAGTCTAGGGTTTTGCCCCATGGAAAGTATATACCATTAGAAATTCCTTATGAACCTTAGACCAACATTTCTATGGATTTCATTCTTGGGTTACCTAGGTCCAAGAAAGGTCAAGATTGTATTCTTGTTGCAGTTAATAGGTTTTCAAAGATGGCGCATTTCATTGCTTGCACCAAAATGGACGATGTCACACACATTGTAGACTTATTTTTTAGAGAGATTGTTCGCCTACATGGAGTGCCGAAGAGTATTGTGTCAAACCGTGATGCAAAATTTTTTAGCCATTTTTGGAAGACATTGTTGGGTATGCTTGGAACAATGTTGTTGTTTTCTACAACTTGCCATCCACAAACCGATGGACAAACTATGGTAGTAAACCGAACTCTTGGTACATTGTTGCGTGCTGTTATTGGTAAGAACTCTAGAACTTGGGAAGAATGTTTGCCTTTTGTGGAGTTTGCCTATAATCATGTTGTTCATAGGGCTACAGGTTATTCTCCTTTCGAGCTTGTTTATGGATTTCATCCATTATCTCCTTTGGATTTAGTACCATTGCCTATACAGGACAAGGCTAATTTAGATGAGAAAAAGAAGGCTGAAGTGGTTAGGCAACTTAATAAGAAAGCAACTATGGTAATGTTAGTGCTACCTTTATTGTTGCTGACTTATCTTTATTTGATGTAAGTGATTTAAGGACAAATCCTTTCAAGGAAGGGTAGAATGATGATTAGCAAGGTGCTAATTAGGTGTTGATCAACTTTTAAAACAAAAAAGAAAATTCAAGTTATCCTTTTAGGCTTGGAAAAAAAAATCAAATTTGCAACCTTATAAACATATGAAGTTCTCGACTTCTCCCTAGGATCTACTAGTTTGTGATACTGAGAGGGGGGTGAATCAGTATCACCACAATTCGCAATTCGCAGGTAAGTGAACAACTTTAATCTCTTCTTAAAAGTGAACTCTTTCTCAGACTCGACTAAGGTAGATCTATTGCTACTTACTAATCACAATGGTCCCTAAAGTCACCTTTCAAACACCTTGCCTAATAGACAATACGGATGTTCTTGTTTAGGTCTTCGTTAGGTTATGGGTTGGCTGATACTTTAGCTGCGTTCACAACTCAATTGAAAACACAGAACGTAAAGCAAATTAAAGACACATGAGATTTACGTGGTTCCGTCAACGTGTACATCCATGGTGGTAGGGACTCTCCCTCTACCGAGATTATCCACTATACTTGTGAATACAGGTTACAATGGATATCTTTAATTCTCTGCTCTTTTCAATATTGCAATTACTAAGCAAATACAATACAAAGAGTGTCACTTACTGTGTCTACCCTTCTTTTATCTTGTCTTACCTCTGTTGAATTGAAAGGTTGCTCCACTGCTGCTTAGAAGTTCACCGCAACGCTCTTTAACCTCTCTTGAAGAAGTCTGAAAATACGTTGAGTTCAATGCTTCGCTGAATTCCTTCTCTACGTTGTCTCACATAATTCTTGCTTTCACCGTGTTACGGTCTCACCCGTCTCCTTGTCTCACGATCTCACTGTCTCACGGCTCGCCTATCCGTTTCTCTCTCTCTTGCTGTCCAGCTGGATTTCTCTCTCTTCTCACCGGATTTCTCTCTCTTACCGCTGGATTTCTCTCTCTTACCGTCCAGCTCCTTTTCTCTCTCTTAAACCTTTGTTCTCCGTTCAGCCCCCTTATTCTGTCGTCACTTTTCTTCCTGTCGACAGTCTCCGATCTAGCCGTGTATGATTTTTCTCCTTCTTTTCTCTCTCTTCCTCTGTTCTGCCATCGACTCACTTGGTTGGCTGAATCAGTTTTCTTTCTCTCCTTCATGTCGACTCCTCTGTTCTGGCCATTGGGTTTCTTTTTCTCTCCTTCTCGTCGACTCCTCTGGTCTGGCAGTCGGGTTTCTCTCTCTCCTTCTCGTTGATCTGCTCCGATTTGCTCAATTTCTGACCTGCCTCTATTCTTTCAACGACGGCTTCTCTATCTTCTTTGGGTGTATTTTGAACGTATCGGTGGTGTCCAGTTTTCTCCCCTTTTTGGTCCTTTTTTCTCCTTCGCCCGACGACGGCTCCGATTTGGTCGTATCTTGACCTCTGTTCGCTGTTCTTCGTTCAGCCCCCAATTTTTTCCACTCGCCGTTTCGTCTCTTTTTTGTTCACCCACTTGGTCATTCACCTCTTTGTCTCCTTCTCCTATTTGGCCAATTTCTGTTTTCTCTTCTTCTTCCGGCGACGGTTACTGTTCACGACGGCTGCACTATTTCTCGACGGTTACTGTTTACGATGGCTGCTCTTTTCTTTTACACGGCAAGAGGAGAAGGAAACCGTCCAAAGAGAAGAGGCGTCCAAGCAAGGAGACAACACGGCAACACACACCAGTGGGGTTGCAAAAGAGAAAAATCGAAGACGGTCGAAGGGGAGCTGAATAAAGAACAGGGGTCGAGTGGAGTCGGCCAAAACCTAGAGAGAGAAACCATCAAACACCACCTAAAAAAGAGAGAAATCCGGCTGGACAGTAAGAGAGAGAAATTCGGCAATAAGAGAGAGAAATCTGGCTGGATAGCAAGAGAGAGAGAAACGGACGACACGGCAAAAGAGAGAGAAACGGGTCGACCCGACTGGATGGTGAGAAAGAAAACACGACACGGTAAGAGAGAGAAACGGGTTGACATGGCTGAACAGTGAGAGAGAAAGCACGACATGGCGAGAGAGAGAAATAGGTCGATGGAAAAACAGAGAAAGCGAGTCGACGACAAAACAGAGTGGACGATGAGATAGATCCAGTTGGACAGTGAGACAGAGACTGTCGGCAGAACACGAGAGAAAGAGAGAAAAGTTGAGATAGTTGTTGGAAGAGAGAGAAAAGAGGTATACAGCCAGAATAGAGGAGTCAACGGGAAGGAGAGAAAAAGAAACCCGACGACCAACCAAGTGAGCACGGCAAAACACACCACCGGCTAGAAGAAAACCAAAAATAGACAAGTGAGACGTGAGGCGTGAGACCACCAGCTGGAAGAAAACCAGAAATGGACGGGTGAGGTGTGAGGCGTGAGACCAGTGAAGAGGAAGAAGACCAGTAACAAGTGACCAGAAAAGGTAGACCAGAAATTGGAGGCCTGAAACGCAAGACCAGCAAAGCTGAAATAGGAGACCAGCAAAGTTGAAACGGGAAACCAGCAAAGCTGAAACACAAGACTAGCAAAGCTGTGATAGGAGCATAGCAGAAGTGTGGGTGTACATCAGGAGACAGCATGAGACCAGAACGTGTGACGACATGACAGACCAGAAGCGTGAGGGCAGGTCGTGAAACAGTAAGACCGTGACATCAGGAGACGGGTGAGACCGTGAGATGGTGAAAGTAGGAGCTGTGTGAGACAACCTAGAGAAGGAATTCAATGAAGCATTCAAAGAACTCAATGTATTTCCAGATTTCTTCAAGAGAGGTTAGAGAGCATTGCGGTGAACTTTTAAGCGGAAGTGGAGCAGCCTTTCAATTCAACAGAGGCAAGACAAGCTAGAAGAAGGGTAGACACAGTAAGTGATACTCTTTGTATTGTACTTGCTTTGTAATTGCAATAGTGAAAGGAACAGAGGATTAAGACATCCATTGTAACTGGAATTCTCAAGTATAGTGGATAGTCTCGGTAGAGGGAGAGTCCCTACCACCATGGATGTACATCACGTTGACGGAACCACATAAATCTCGTGTGTCCTTAATTTGCTTTACGTTCTGTGTTTTGAATTGAGTTGTGAACGTATTTAAAGTATCAGCCAACCCATAACCTAACGAAGATCTAAACAAGAACATCTGAATTGTCTATTAGGTAAGGTGTCTGAGAGGTAACTTTGGGGACTATTGTGATTAGTAGGTAGCAATAGATCTACCTTAGTCGAGTCTGAGAAAGAGTTCGCTTTTAAGAAGAGGTATCAACCATTTGAAGTTTGGTTGGCCTGAATGTCCTCAATCAGCCCATTTAGTGCTTCTTTAATCTTTATGGCTCTAGCTCATATTATTGAGCTGGCCTTTTGGAATGTGCAATGGACCTCTTACATCCATTGAAGCTTTAGCTCGTGTTATTAGGCCTTCTGGAATGTGCGATGGACCTTTTACATCCATTGAAGCTCTACCTCGTGTTATTGAGCCTTCTAGAATGTGCAATGGACCTCTTGCATTCATTGAAGCCTTCCACCCATCAACTCTATGATTCTCATTATTCCCCCTCTCCTCAAAAGGATTCATCCTCGAATCATCACCTACATCAAAATGGGAAAGATTAGAAACATTAAATGTTGCACTCACATTATACTCACCTAGAAGGTCCAACTTATAAGCATTGTCATTAATTCATACTACAACTTGAAAGGGACCATCTCCTCTAGGTTGTAGCTTTGAATGCCTTTGAGCTGGAAACCGTTCCTTGTGCATATGCACCCAAACCCAATCACTAGGTTCAAACACCACCTTCCTTCATCCCTTGTTGACATGGGATGTGTATTGCTCAGTTCATTTTTCAATATGTTGTCACACCTTCTCATGCAATTTTTTTATCATGTTAGCCTTGCGTTCACCATCTAAGCTGGCATACTCGTTGACAGGTATAGGTGCCAAATCCAAAGGAGTTAACGAATTAAAACCATATACAATTTCAAATAGAGAGTAACTAGTAGCAGAATGAACACTCCCATTATACACAAACTCAACATGTAGTAAACAATCTTCCCATGTTTTCAAATTTGTTCAAATAATAGCACGCAAAAGAGTAGAATGAGTTTGATTATCCATCTCAATCTGCCCATCAGTTTGTGGATGACAAGTAGTTGAAAACAATAGCTTAGTACCTAACTTATTCCACAAAGTCTTCTAGAAGTAGCTTAAGAACTTTGTATCTCAGTTTGAAACAATGCTTCGTGGCATGCCATGCAAACGTATTACTTCTCTAAAGAATAAGTCAGCCACATTGTTTGCATCATTAGTTTTATGGCATAGGATGAAGTGTGCCATCTTTGAAAATCTATCAACAACCAATATAGAATCCCTACCCCTTTTTGTAGGTGGCAATCCTAGTACAAAGTCCATAGATAAATCAACCCAGGTGATACAAACTCCGATTATATGTAAATAGAACCCAACACCAATGTTGGTATAGGATCATTTTAACAAAGGTTAAAGGATTTAGAGTTCTGAACCAATGATTATAAACAACCAAGAACTAGAACTATAAGATTCAGATGCCACTCCTAACAACAACATTGAAGAAGATAAGTTTATTGAACCAATACACTCAAGTATGAAAGTTCAGAATTAATTCTTAAAGAACCAAAGAAATAGCTCATACACTCGTGAAAATAGGTCTGCCTCCTCCAGCCACCCTTTTTGCCCTTTTTATATGCTAAACCCCAAAACCCTAGCTAATAAGATGGGCTTATTAAGGAAATTCGTCCAACCCACTAACTAATAATAAAAACCCATGAAAATAATCCATAAGATGCTGAAATTCATTCAACCCACTACATAATAATATATCCCATGAAAATAATCCATTTAAATGCCCAAACATGGGCTCTCAAATCCAAATTCCTTCCCAAGGCCATAGTTGTCAAATTCCTCCACAAATAACACATTTGCAAGCCCTGGTGAAGCCTTCATCATCCTTAACTCATACCTAGCAACTTCTTGATAGTAAATGTCGCATAACAAATTGTTGAGTGCTTCCTTTATTTTCTTTGACCTTGCCCTTGTCATTGGTCCTCCAAGGTTTTGCAAAGTATCAACTCCCTTGTTGATTTGAGCTGGTACAATATGGCTTCCATCATTCCCACTCTCCTCAAAATGATTTGTCCTCAAATCAGCACCTACATCATTAAAGAGAAAAGGAGAAAGGTCAGAAACATTAAATGTTGCACTCACATTATACTCACCTAGCAAGTCAAGTTTATATGCATTATCGTTGACTCTTACCACCACTTGAAAAGGACCATCTTCCCTTGGTTGCAACTTCGACTTCCTTTGCATAGGAAATCTATCCTTCTGCAAATGTACCCATACCCAATCACCAGCTTCAAAAGTGATATGCCTACGACCTTTGTTGGCTTATGTTTCATATTGTTTGGTTTTTCTCTCAATGTTAAGCCTAGCTTTCTCATGAAGTTGCCTAACCACTTTAGTTTTCTTTTTCCCATCTAAATTAGCCCTATCCTGTATAGGCAATGGTACTAAATCCAAAGGAGATAATGGATTAAATCCATAAATAAGCATGAAAGGAGAATAACCTATAGCACTATGAACAACACGATTATAGGCAAACTTCGCAAAAGGCAAACATTCTTCCCAGATTCTAGAGTTCTTACTAATAATAGCACACAACAATGTACCAAGAATTCAATTTACTACCTCAATTTGTCCATTGGTTTGTGGATGGCAAGTTGTAGAAAACAACAACTTTGTTCAAAAATTTTGCATCACGGTCTGACACAATACTCTTCGGCACTCCATGTAGGTGAACAATCTTTCTAAAAAATAAGTCTGCAATGTGTGTGGCATCGTCTATTTTGGTGCAAGCAATGAAATGTCCCATCTTTGAAAACCTATCAACTACAACAAGAATACAATCTTGGCCTTTCTTGGACCTAGGTAACCCAAGAATGAAATCCATAGAAATGTTGGTCCAAGGTTCACAAGGAATTTCTAAGGGCATATACTTTCCATAGGGCAAAACCTTAGACCTAGCTCGTTTACAGGTAATACGCTTGGCACAGACTCTTTCAACATCTCTTTTCATATGTGGCCAAAAGAAATGTTCATTTAAACCATCAAAAGTCTTTTGAATGCCAAAGTGTCCCATTAAACCACCCCCATGAGCTTTTCTCACAAGTAATGCTCTCATAGACCCTTGAGGAATACAAAGCTTATTTACTCTAAATAAATACCCCTCATGTCTATAGAACTTTCCAAAGGCAACTTTCTCACATGCATCATATACGTTACTAAAGTCAGCATCATTAGCATACAAATCAATAATGTGCTCAAACCCTAGCAACTTAACGCTCAAAGTGCTAATCAATGTGTACCTACATGACAATGCATCTGCAACAACATTTTCCTTACTTGATTTGTATTGAATTACATAAGGAAAAGTTTCAATAAACTCAACCCATTTTGCATGTCTCCTATTCAACTTACCTTGCCCCTTCAAGTATTTTACAAACTCCTTAGGCCAAAGGTAATGCTACCACATTTTTAAAGTCCTAACAAGTGCATACATTCCTTATCATAAGTTGGATAATTCAATGTTGCCCCATCCAACTTCTCACTAAAAAATGCAATAGGTCGTTTCTCTTGCATGAGTACTCCCCTAATCCCAAAGGCATCTTGTTGTTCCTTACTCCACTTGAAACTCACACTCCTTTTAATCACCTCAATCAATGGTGCAGCTATTGTACTAAAGTCCTTAATGAACCTCCTATAAAAGCTAGCCAAACCATGGAAACTCTTCACATCACTCACACTCTTAGGTGTAAGCCATTCTTGAATTGCCTTAATCTTCTCTTTATCAACCTCTATGCCATGAGAAGACACAACATAACCCAAGAAAATGACATGATCCTTGCAAAAATCGCATTTCTTCAAAATGGCATACAATTTCTCTTTCCTCAAAACATCAAGCACACAATGCAAATGTTTAACATGCTCTTCCAAATTCCTACTGTATACTAATATGTCATCAAAATAAGCCACAACAAACTTTCCTAAGAAAGGTCTCAAAACATGATTCATTAATCTCATAAAAGTACTAGGTGCATTAGTCAAACCGAAGGGCATAGCTAACCATTCATACAAACCATGCTTGGTCTTGAATGCAATTTTCCATTCATCTCCTTTCCTTATCCTAATTTGATGATACCCACTCTTAAGGTCAATTTTAGAGAAGTAACAAGCACCATGTAATTCATCTAGCATATCATCAAGCCTAGGTATAGGATGTCGATACTTAATTGTTATTTTGTTGATACCTCTACAATCGACACACATCCTCCAAGATCCATCTTTCTTTGGCACAAGCAACACTAGCACTGCACATGGACTCATGCTCTCCCTTATAAGTCCCTTCTTCATCAACTCATCAACTTGCCTCTGAAACTCTTTTGTCTCCTCAGATTACTTCTATATGCTGGCTTATTGGGGATGGGAGCTCCAGGAATAAGATCAATGTGATGTTCAATCCCTCTCCTTTGTGGTAAACCATCTGGGATCTCCTTAGGGAATACATCATTATAATCTTGCAACAAAGATGAAATAGCACTAGGCAAAGATGAATGAAGGTTAGTGTTAAAGAAATAAGAATCCTTGTAAAGGATCAAGATCATTTGTTGCCTAGCTTGGAAGGCAACACTAAAATCTGCTCCTTTTGCAAACACACTCATTTGTTTTCTTTCATCTTCACTCTTGTAAACCTGACCACTCTTGTACTTAGCACTCTCAAATGCATTCACCTTGTTTTTCTCTCCTTCAATTTCTTTTCTCTTGACTCTATTTTTCTTTTTGCTCCTTCTCTTTTGCCCACTTTCATAAAGTCTCACTTGGTCTTCATACACCTGTTTTGGAGTCAATGGAACAAGTGTAAATGGTTGTCCATCCATGGTGAAAGAATAGCGGTTCTTGTAACCATCATGCAAAATTTTTCTATCAAATTGCCAAGGATGGCCCAATAATAAATGCCTGGCCTACATAGGTACAACATCACAACACAACTCATCTTTATATCTACCAATGGAAAATGGAACCACAACTTGTTTAGTCGCTTTCACCACTCCACTATCATTCAACCATTGCAAATTATATGGCCTAGGATGTTTGGTTGTAGGCAAGTTCAATTTTTCCACCAACTCTATACTTGCTACATTAGTGCAACTACCTTCATTGATGATCAAGCAACAGAGTCTATCTTGAACTAAACATTGAGTATGGAAAATATTTTCCCGCTACATTTCAACATCATCCTCCTCCTTAACCTACACACTAAAGGCTCTCCTTGCTACTAAAAGCCTTCCACCATGCTCTGGATACTCTATCCCTTCATCAACATCACTAGTATCCTCTAATGGCAGCATATGGTATTTATCACTAGCATCACTGCTAGACACATAGTCACCATTCTCCTTAAGGTATATGCTTCTCTTGTTAGGACATTTTGAAGCCACATGACCCTTACCCAAACATCTAAAGCATTTGATGTCTCTAGTTTTTCCTTGGGTGCCCTTAAGTTTTCTTCAAATTTGCCACTTTCCAAGCTGCCCCCACTAGTCTTGGGTCTATTTGAATGGGTTTTAAGCTTAGAAGTCATCTTCTCTTCCTTTTTCCCCCAGTTCGACTTCCAAAAAGATAAACCTAAGTTCTGATTATATCTAGAAGTGCTCCTTCCCTTAAGTTGCCTCTCAACTTTCATGGCAATGTGTACCATGTCTTTAAGCTCTACATAGTGTTGTAATTCTACCACATCAGCTATGCTTCTATTCAACCCTTGGAAGAACCTAGCCATGGTTACCTCCCTATCCTCCATTACATTTGCCCTAACCATAGCAATTTCCATCTCCTTATGGTACTCTTCCACACTCTTGGAACCTTGCGTAAGGCCTTGCAACTTGTTATACAAATCCCTATAATAAGAGCTGGGAACAAAACTACTTCTCATCACAGTCTTCAACTTATTCCATGTTTCTATGGTTCGCTCAAAATTTCTTCTCCCAATGGTAACTTGCTGGTCCCACCATACTACAATATAATCGATGAACTCTACCACAGCTAACTTCACTTTCTTCTCCTCAGAGAAGTTGTGGCACTCATATATTAATTCTAACCTTTGTTCCCAATCCAAATAAACATTAGGGTTAGCTTTCCCTTGGAAAGAAGGTATTTTCATTTTAATACTACTAAGATTATTGTCTACTCCTTCCTCCACTATATTTCTGTTGTCCTAACCTCCATTGTATCTATCATAAACATTTCCATTACCTACTTCTCCTCTACCATTCCTATTACCACATCCTCCTCTAAATCCACCTCTAAAGTTTCTACTAGCATTATCATCGTCATCATAATAATCATCACCATCTTCACCAAAGTCATGTTCAAATTGCTCCTTCATGACCCTACCAGCTGGCCTCTTAGGATTGACACTCGATTCCCCTTCTATTTTATCCATCCTATCTCGAACTTCCCAAAACATTTGGTCAATCCTATCAAACTTCTACTCTAAGGATTTCATAAACAATTTGAAATCTGGAACAACTACTTCCTCCTCTTCATGTAGGAAACTGCCTTCTTTAGCATTAGACATTGAATATGCAAGATTGTTAGTAAATAAAGAATATACCTCACAAAACTCACTCCCTTGCGTGTTTGCTTTTTACTCAATTATAGTAGTGCTTAAGTCTTGTGCTTCACACAATGAATTGCAAGACTTTAAGAGCTCTTTCAATAGATCCAAGAAAACTAAATTCAGAACAAACAAAACTTGAATATATCAATCCTATACCTACCTCTTCAGAGAAGTGACACAATCAAGAAGATGGGCAATAAAGCAAACAGAATGATAAGTAATTCAATGATATGAGCAGTGTAATCGGACAACAATCAATTATCGAATATTATTGAGTAAATGACCAATTGAGCAATGAAGCTATTTTTTTTTTTTTTTTGTCTAACTAATGGGTATTTCTATAGAAGGAATGAATAACAAAAAGGCAACCCAAGAAATACACGATTTTTTTATTTTTTATTTTTTATTTTTGGATAACTAATGGGTATTTATGTAGAAGAAACAAATATCAGAAAAAAAACCCAAGAAATACACGATTTTTTTTTTTGTGATTGTTCAACCAATAATGAAGAATACACAAAAGAGATGATAACAAAAGTATAACTAACCTGAGTTAGAGCCAAGGCTTTGATACCAAATGATATGAACTCTGATTATACGTAAACGGAACCCAACACTAATGTTGGTATAAGATCGTTCTAACAAAGGTTAAGTGATTTGGAGTTTTGACTTAATGATTATAAACATCCAAGAACCAGAACTATAACATTTAGATGCCACTCCTAACAACAACAACATTGAAGAAGATAAGTCTATTAAACCAACACACTCAAGTAGGAAAGTTCAGAATTAGTTCTCAAAGAACCAGATAAATAGCTCATACACTCATGAAAATGGGTCTACCTCCTCCAGCCACCCTTTTTGCCCTTTTTATATGCTAAACCCCAAAACCCTAGTTAATAAGATGGGCTTATTAAGGAAATTCGTCCAACCCACTAACTAATAATAAAAACCTATGAAAATAACCCACAAGATACTGAAATTCATTCAACCCACTACATAATAATATATTCCAAGAAAATAATCCATTTAAATGCCCAAACATGGGCTCCCAAATCCAACTTCCTTCCCAAGGCCATGGTTCGCAAATTCCTCCACAGATGACACATTTGCAAGCCCTGGTGAAGCCTCCATCATCCTTAACTCATACCTAGCAACTTCTCAATAGTAAATGTTGCATAACAAGTTGTTGAGAGCTTCCTTTATTTTCTTTGACCTTGCCCTTGTCATTGGTCCACCAAGGTTTTGCAAAGTAGCAACTCCCTTGTTGATTTGAGCTGGTACAATATGGCTTCCATCACCAGGGATGGCTAGGTATGGGTAAATGGGTATACAAGCCATGGGGTAAAACTCTAGATTTAGCCTGTTTGCATGTTATGCATTTCTCACATATCCTCTCAACATCTAGTTTCATGCATGGCCAAAAGAACTGTTCATTTAGGACATATAGGGTTTTCCTAACTCTGAAATGACCTATTAGACTACCCTCATGAGCTTCTCTTACAACCAACTCCCTCAAAGAACTCATAGGCATGCATAAACGATTTTCTCTAAATAAGAAACCTTTATGCCTATAAAACTTCTCAAAGGTTGATGTCTCATATGCTCCATACACATTAGCAAAGTTAGGATCATTCATATATAAATCCTTAATTTGTTCAAATCCTAATAAGTTTGCAGTAAGTGTAGAGATAAGGGCATACCTATGAGATAATGCATCAACTACCACATTTTCCATATCTTGTTTATATTTGATGATGTCGGAAATGTCTCAATGAATTCAATCCACTTGGCATGTCTTTTATTCAACTTTCCTTATCCCTTCAAGTGCTTTGTTGTTCCCACAGCCTTGTATGGGTTGTAATTGTTGTCAACTAGGTTTAAGTGTGCAAGAAAGTAAAGCCACATGGAAGGGCAAGAACATAAATCGGCCATGAAATCCCTGGAGGGGCAAGAACGTAAATTTGCCGTGTAAGCCCTGTTAGGGTTTCATGGAAGAGAGTATATAAAGACCTTGGAAGTCAAAATTAGGGTAAGGCCAACATAATTGAATACATGGCAAAACACAAGAGAGAAGGCCAACACAATTGAATACACAGCAAAACACAAGAGGGAAGGCCAACACAATTGAATACACGGCAAAACACAAAAGTGTGTGGACGGCCAAGTAGAGAAAACAGAAAAACACAACATATGGCCAAAGCACACCGACGCCAAGAGAATGGCAGAATAGGGGATGGCAAAATAGAAAAGATAGTGAAGTCGTTGGACGAAGAGAGAGACACCATCGGAAGAGCAGATAGCAGATCTGCGACAGCGTGAGACAAACGAATGACATGACAAGGAGAGAACCGTGAAACGGACGAAGAGAGAGACACCACTAGAGATGGCCATTGAAAGAGAGAGAAAAGAGGTATACAGCCAGAACAGAGGAGTTGATGGGAAGAAAAGTGACGGCTAGACAGGGCTGGATGGCAGGACAAAGAAAAGTAGACCACTGGCAGAAAATGGAGGAAATCTATGACGTTCAAGTGGGTGAATGGAAAAGAGAAATCCGGTGGTAAGAGAGAGAAATCTAGCAATAAGAGAGAGAAATTCGGCTGGACAGCAAGAGAGAGAGAAACAGACAGGCGAGTCGTGAGACAGTGAGATGGTGAGACAAGGAGACAGGTGAGACCGTAAGACGATGAAAGCAGGAATTGTGTGAGAAAATATAAAGAAGGAATTCGGTGAAGCATTGAACTCAACATATTTCCAGACTTCTTCAAGAGAAGTTAGAAAGCGTTGCGGTGAACTTTTAAGCAGTAGTGGAGCAGCCTTTCAATTCAACAGAGGCAAGACAAGCTAGAAGAAGGGTAGACACAGTAAGTGACACTCTTTGTATTGTACTTGCTTAGTAATTGCAATAGTGAAAGGAGCAGAGAATTAAAGACATCCATTGTAACTTGTATTCATAAGTGTAGTGGATAGTCTCGGTAGAGGGATAGTCCCTACCACCGTAGATGTACGTCACATTGACGGAACCACGTAAATCTTGTGTGTCCTTAATTTGCTTTACGTTCTGTGTTTTGAATTGAGTTGTGAATGCAGTTAAAGTATCAGCCAACCCATAACCTAACGAAGTCCTAAACAAGAACATCCGTATTGTCTATTAGGCAAGGTGTCTGAAAGGTGACTTTGGTGACTATTGTGATTAGTAGGTAGCAATAGATCTACCTTAGTCGAGTCTGAGAAAGAGTTCACTTTTAAGAAGAGATTGAAGTTGTTCACACCTGCGAATTGCGAATTGTGGTGATACTGATTCACTCCCCCTCTCAGTATCACAAACTAATAGATCCTAAGGAGAAGTCGGGAACTTGAATTGGTATCAGAGCACAGGTTCACCAGTTTGAAGCTTAACAGCTTAGTGTACTAGTTTGAAAGGACCTAGAAGTTTGACTTGTTCAGCTTACTGAGAAATGGATGTCGGTACCAGCATTAGCACCACTTACAGCAAGAAGGTTCCAATCTTTAACGGAACCAACTATCATATGTGGAGAGCAAGAATGCAAGTGGTATTTGCAACCATGGGCATGAACGTGGTGAAATGCATACAGGAGGGTTTTGTGGCTCTGGAAGAAGGTAAAGACCCAACCCCAGGGGAGTTAAGGCAGTTTGAGATAAATGGGAAGGTCTCAAATGTCATCATTTCAGCATTGACAGATGCTGAGTATGCTAAAGTTATGGATTGCAAATATGCCAAGGAGATATGGGATAGATTGTAGAAAGTCTATGAAGGTGATGGCAGAATGAAGGAGGCTAAGCTTCAAGTGTTCAAGGAGAGATATGAATCTCTTAGAATGCAGAAAAATGAGACAGTCCAAGAGTTCTTCACCAGGGTTATTAATGCTGTAAACGACCTTAGAAGTTATGGGAAGAATAAGAAGGACTCATTGATTATGAAGAAAATTCTGAGAATTCTGCCTGAGAGGTTTGCCTCAAAGGTAGCAGCCATAGAGGAGAGTAGACATCTCAATTCTATCTCTCTGCATGATCTCCAGTGCAATCTCATTGCATACGAGATGAGGATAAAGTTAGCTGAAAGCTTTGCAACAACGAAGGTATCAAAGGAGGCAGCTTTCAAAGCTATGAAGCACTTGAAGATAAAAGAAGAGGAAGAATCATCCAGTGAGGATGATGATGAGGAAGAAAGTAAAGGTGAAGTGTTGGCTTACTTCAAAAGGAAATTCAAAAAGGGGTCTAAGAAAGGAAAAGGACAATTTCCTTGAAATGTTATTGGTGTGGGAAGACTGGACAGTTTGCTTCTCAGTGCAAAGTGAAACTTGATGATGAAGATAAGGATGGTGATGATGAAGATGAGGATGGTGATGATGAGCAGAATTCAAGATGGAGAAGATCATCACTCAAATCAAAGAAGTTCAGTAAGAAGATTGCCAACCCAAAGAAGAAGAAGAGAGGCTCATTCAAGAGTTATGTGAGTCAGACAAAAGAAGTTGATGAGAAGGAAGAAGAAGACTCATTCGATGAGCATGTCTTTATGGCATCAACATAAGGTGGTAGCTCAACCTCTGAAGAGGAAGCGGAGGTTGATAAAGAAGAGCCAAATCTTGAAGCTGAGCTGGAAGCAGCTTTAAAGGAGATAATCAGAAGGGGTAGAACCATAAGAAGGTTGGAGGCCCATATAAAACAAGTAGAAAGCAAAGTCTGAGGAAGCTGAAAGTCAAAAGGATGAAATAAGGGCTGAGCATATTGACTTGAAGAGAAGATTTGAGGAACATATCAAAATATGTGAAGACCTTACAGTAGAACTTGGCTCAAGGGCTTCAAAAATTAAAGAAATGGAGAAAGAGTTGCTGAGACTTTAGCAACAACTCAAAAGTAGCAAAGAGAACTTGCAGAAGCTTGAAATGATAGGAGAAACAAGTTCTACAGAAGGAGAGAAGAATGTAGAGAAAGTGCAGCAATCTGAGGCTGCATTGGCTAAAGAAAATAAAAATGTGCCACAGAAGTTGAAAGAGAAGGTCGTGACTCAGAAGAAGATAGCTGAGAATAAAGAAGATTTGAAAAAGCAACCTAGGGTGGCAAACAAGAAGGAGAAGAAGGTGATTGAAATGAAAGTCACACAAGCAAAGAAGCTAGCTACTTTGCCTACACAACAAGTAATAAAGCCTGCTTTACTTACACAAGTTGAAGCTAAATTTGTTAAAGAGGCTATACAAGATTTAACTAAATCTCTGTCCACAGAGCTGTTTGAAAAGCACAGATTGAGTCTATCTGTGCAAATGCCTCCTTAAGCCTAAAGTTCAGGTGAATCCTCCATCTCTACTTTGCGAGTTTTTCAGATTTGTAATTGGTTGGCAAAGGGGGAGAGAAGCAACACTGCAAGGGGAGCTGTTAAGAAAGGGGGAGTGCATATTTAGGGGGAGTTGAAATTGTTGCATAGTTGCTTTTGTTATGAGTGTTGCCAACAATTACAAAGGGAAAGATTGTTGCTCCCACAACCTTGTATGGGTTGTAATTGTTGTCAACTAGGTTTAAGTGTGCAAGAAAGTAAAGCCGTATGGAAGGGCAAGAAAGTAAAGCCACATGGAAGGGCAAGAAGGTAAATCCATATGGAAGGGCAAGAACGTAAATCGGCCGTGTAAGCCCTAGAGGGGCAAGAACGTAAATCCGCTGTGTAAGCCCGGTTAGGGTTTCATGGAAGAGAGTATATAAAGACCTTGGAAGACAAAATTAGGGTAAGGTCAACACAATTGAATACACGGCAAAACACAAAAGTGTGTGAACGGCAAAGTAGAGAAAATAGAAAAACACAACATATAGCCAAAGCACACCGACGACAAGAGAACGGTAGAACAGGGGATAGCAAAATAGAAAAGAAGCGGTTGGCAAATTGAGCAAATTGGTGTAGCCATCGAGTGAACAGTAGCCGTCGTGAACAGTGAAGCCGTCGAATGAAGAAAGAGATGCCACCGGAAGAGCAGATAGCATATCTGCGCCGGCGTGAGACAAACGAATGACACGACAAGGAGAGAATCGTGAAACAGACGAAGAGAGAGACACCACCAGAGACAGTCGTTGGAAGAGAGAGAAAAGAGGTATATGGCCAGAACAGAGGAGTCGACGAGAAGAAGAGTGATGGCTAGATAGGGCTGGACCGCAGGACGAAGAAAAGCAGACCACTGGCAGAAAAGGGCGGAAATCCGTGACGGCCAAGTGGGTGAACGGAAAAGAGAAATCCGGCTGGATAGCAAGAGAGAGAGAAACGGACAGGCGAGCCGTGAGACAGTGAGATCGTGAGACAAGGAGATGGGTGAGACCGTAAGACGGTGAAAGTAAGAATTGTGTGAGACAACGTAGAGAAGGAATTCGGCGAAGCATTAAACTCAACGTATTTCTAGACTTCTTCAAGAGAGGTTAGAGAGCGTTATGGTGAACTTTTAAGCGACAGTGGAGCAGCCTTTCAATTCAACAGAGGCAAAACAAGCTAGAAGAAGGGTAGACACAGTAAGTGACACTATTTGTATTGTACTTGCTTAGTAATTGCAATGGTGAAAGGAGCAAAGTATTAAAGACATCTATTGTAACCTGTATTCACAAGTATAATGGATAGTCTTGGTAGAGGGAGAGTCCTTACCACCGTGGATGTACGTCACGTTGATGGAACCACGTAAATCTCGTGTGTCCTTAATTTGCTTTACGTTCTGTGTTTTGAATTGAGTTGTGAATGCAGCTAAAGTATCAGCCAACCCATAACCTAACGAAGTCCTAAACAAGAACATCCGTATTGTTTATTAGGCAAGGTGTCTAAAAGGTGACTTTGGGGACTTTTGTGATTAGTAGGTAGCAATAGATCTACCTTAGTCAAGTCTGAGAAAGAGTTCGCTTTTAAGAAGAGATTGAAGTTGTTCACACCTGCGAATTGGGAATTGTGGTGATACTGATTCACCTCCCCTCTCAGTATCACAAACTAGTAGATCTTCAGGAACTTCATGCTTCAAAGATTCATGGTCAGTATGGATGACAAACTCCTTGGGCCAAAGGTAATGTTGCCATGCCTCCAAAGCCTGTACCAATGCATACATCTCTTTATCCTAAGTAGGGTAATTAAGGCTTACTCCACTTAGCTTTTCACTAAAGTAAGCAATTGGACACCTTTCCTACATCAAAATAGCTTTAATGCCAATACTTGAAGCATAACACTCAATCGCGAAAGCTTTTGCAAAGTTAGGTAAAGCAAGTGAGGGTGCAAAACTTAATTTTTCCTTGATGCAATTAAAAGCCATGACTTGGTCACTACCCCACCTAAAACTCATGTTCTTTTTGATAAGCTCAGTGAGTGGTGCAACAATGGTGCTAAAGTCCTTAACAAAGCGTCTATAGAAACTAGCTAAACCATGAAAGTTATGCACATCACTAATTGACTTAGGTGTAAGCCAATCTTGAATTGCCTTAACTTTTTTCTCGTCATCCTCAACACCTTTAGCATTGATAACATAGCCAAGAAATGTGATTTGATTAGCATAAAAGGAACATTTATGTAAGTTAGCATACAATTTCTGAGAAATAGAACGTAAATGATCCATATGCTCTTATAAGGTTTTACTATAGACCAAAATATCATCAAAATACACAACTACAAATTTACCAATGAATGGACGCAAAATATGATTCATTAGTCACATAAAAGTGCTTGGTGCATTAGTGAGACCAAATGGCATAACAAGCCATTTATACAAATCGTACTTACTTTTGAAAGCTGTTTTCCACTTGTCTCCCTCTCTCATCCTAATCTAATGATATCCACTTTTCAAATCAATCTTAGAAAAGACACATGAACCATGCAATTCATCCAACATGTCATCTAATCTAGGTATGGGGGGACGATACTATACAGTGATTTTGTTGATTGCTCGACAATCAACATACATCCTCCAAGTCCCATCTTTTTTGGGTACAAGTAGGATAGGAACAACACATGGACTCATGCTTTCCCTCATATAACCTTATAAGGATGGATGCACCTGGGATGAAATCAATTTGATGCTCAATTCCTCTATTAGGTGGTAATCCACTTAGGACATCATCAGGGAATACATCTTCAAATTCCTACAATAAAGCAACCAAAACACTAGGCAAAGAGGGGTCAAGCTTGTTAGTGTTAAAATAAGCTTCCTTGTACAAAAGTACGATCATAGGTTGTTTGGCATAGAATGCTCTTTTGACATCACTTTCTTTTGCATAGAGACTTTCTCTTTGCTTCTCTTTCTCTTGTGTCCTCACGTTTTCTCTTCTCTTTTCTCTTTTATCAATCTCTTTTTTCTGTTCACTCTCATTTTTAATCCTCAATTGATCCTTATAAGCTTGTTGAGGTGATAATCATATAAGAGTGACAGGTTTTTCATTCATTACAAAGGAATATCGATTCTTGAAGTCATCATGCATAACTTGCTTGTCAAATTGCCATGGTCTTCCTAATAAAATATGGCTCGTATGCATAGGTACAACATCACATGAAATTACATGATGTTACCTTCCAATAGAAAATGATATAAGCACTTGCATATTTACCTTGACTTTACCACTCTCATTCAACAATTGAAGCTTATATGGCCTAGGATGCTTCATAGTATGTAAATCCAGCTTCTCAACCATAGTTGTGCTAGCAATATTAGTGCAACTCCCACCATCAATAATCATACAACATACCTTATCTTCGATGAGACACCTTGTTTGAAAAATGTTATCTCATTGCATCTCATTTTCGTCCTTTACTTGCACATTCAATGCTCACCTTGTAACAAGAGCTACTCCGTTAATTGGATACTCCTTTCCATCACTTTCACCCTCTGATAATGGCATAGAATCATCATCTGATTCACTTTCAGTTTCAACATCACCATTACTTCTCAAGATCATAACACACTTATTTGGACATTGAGATGCAATGTAACCCTTGCCCAAACACTTAAAACATTTAACATCTTTATTTCTACTTGGTTGGGGTTCAATATTACCTGTCTCCTTGTTAGAACCCACATTCTTGTGCTTAGGTAGCTTGGCTATGGACTTGTAATTATCCATCTCGTCCTTTTTACTCCAATTTGGCTTCCAAGATGAGGTAGAACCTGAATTCTGCCCAAACCGTATGGAGCCCTTTTGTTTAAGTTGCCTTTCAACTTTCATTGCCATGTGCACCATGTCTTCTAATTCAACATAGTATTGCAATTCAACCACATTTGCTATGTCCCTATTTAGCCCTTATAGAAATCGAGCCATGGTTGCCTCTCTATCTTCTTCTACATTTGCCCTAATCATGGTAATCTCCATCTCTTTGTGGTAGTCCTCCACACTTTTGGTGCCCTAAGTGAGCCCTTGCAGCCTTTGGTACAACTCCCTATAATAGTGATTAGGGACAAACCTCCTTCTCATGATAGCCTTCATCTCTTCCCATGTATCAATAAGCCACTCATGATTCTTTCTCTTAGTCAAAACAAGTTGATCCCACCAAATAATAGCATAATCAGTAAATTCAATTGCAGCAAGCTTTACCTTTTTCTCCTCGGAATAGTTGTAGCAGTCAAAGACCAATTCAACCTTCTTCTCCCATTCTAGGTATGTATCAGGATCATTTTTACCTTGGAATGGAGGAAATGTCATTTTAATACTGCCCAAATTATGGTCATAGGTGCCTTGCCTCCCAAATTCTCTTTGATCCCTTCTATTGTTAACAGTTCTAACCACAGTAGTTTGATTGTCAAATTCATCATCTTCATGGTCATAGGCACATCTCAACTGCCTTCTTGCTGTAGGAGCCTCATATTCCCCATGCCTCATTTGGAACTCTGTTATTGTATTAGCTTGTTCCTTTATCCTCTCTCTCTCTCATATCATCAAATCTAGTATTCATGCGCTCAAATTGTTGTTGTATAACTTT
This sequence comes from Ceriops tagal, assembly GCA_021533255.1. Lineage (NCBI taxonomy): Eukaryota > Viridiplantae > Streptophyta > Magnoliopsida > Malpighiales > Rhizophoraceae > Ceriops > Ceriops tagal. Next base: position 6,251,958 of record CM038605.1, on the reverse strand, counting down.
GATTATGAAGGACACATCACCAACTCCCTCCTAAGCTACACTTTGTCTTTGGATGTCATAGTATTACTTTTACACAAAATAATTAAGATACCTCACAGAACACTCCCTTACATGTGTCACTCAAAAGATGATGTCACACTCCCTCATGTTTACACTCTTTATGGCTTTTTCTTTATATAAACTTTCACTCTTACCTTTTACCACTCGGATTTCCCCTTTCAATTCTATAAAGAACTAAACAATGTAAATCAAGGGTATTGATTTTGAACAGAATAAGATAAATAGTGTAGAATTTAACAAATTGGAGAACAAGGAATCAAAAACGAAAAAAGGATATCAAGGCAAATGAATTTAATGAACTAAACTCACAAACTCAAGATAGGGGTAGTACAACCTAGAGGACAAACTAGGGTAACAAAATAGGAAAATAGATGGTAGAATTGGAGTTGAGTAAGAAAACTTTATTATTATTGTGGCCATTATGACCAAACTGTTAACCTTATCAATAACTTGAATTTGATGTTCTCTTTCTTTTGTTCTTCTTCCTTTTTTTTTTCCTTTTTTTTTCTTTTTTTTTTCTCAACACAAAACAATAGTAGAATACTTAGATATAACAATTGGAATTGAAAATTGCATGTTTATGAGCTTAAACAAACAAGCAAAGAGAGAAGGATTGCAAACAAACAGATTTGTGCATTTGAATGGTAATGCACATAATAAACAAACCAGATAGAAATAAATAAATCATGAGGTTGAAAATTGAAGAGTGAGTGGATTTAACCTGATTTAGAACCAGGCTCTAATACTAACTGATGCAGAAAACCCTAAAAAGACGTGACTTAGGGACCCAACGCACACAAGGAATCAAAAAAAAACCAGGAAAGTTAAACCAGAGTTTAACATCACAAACCCTAGACCCACCCTTCAAAGGAACACGAACCTAAGGTATTTAAGAAGGATATGGATGCCACACTCCAGAAAAGAAAGGAATTGGGAGTGATAAGTCGATTGGAACGCCACAAGAAGAACTACCTTTTGATAAGTTCTTTAGTCCTTAAAAGAACCGACGAAGAAAAACCCTTGCTTTCTATTTCACTCAAAGTTGTCTGATTTTCCAAAACTTACAAGAGGTGCCTATTTATAGGCTAAGATAGCAATAGTGTACACAAATAGCAGCAATGGCATGAGCAAACAACAGGAGTAGCTCGTGTGGATAGCAAGTGCAGTGCATACAGACAGCAACAGCATGTCCAAGTGGCTATACCAGTAAATGTAGCATGCCCAGCAACCAAAACAGTGACAACAACATGTGTGGATAGAAGCAGTAATGCACGTAGACAACAGCAGTGTGTACAGACAACAAATGCAGCACATGAGGATAGTAGCAGCACATGCGGTAGTAATAGCAACACGAAAAAATAGTAGTAGTAGAACAAGTAGACATTAAAGCAATGCAATGAGCAGTAATAGTAGTGCATGCAGGTAGCACTGGCAACAAGTGAGACAACACTGGTAGCAAAGGAAGGAGAAGATCCACTAGCAATCTATACACATTGAGTGATCATTCTCCAGGAAAGTTTTCACTATAAACTCTTGATAAACTCACTGAATAAGGGTGGGATACCCTTGGAGTGATCGAGTGATCAACTCCTTGATTGAGAGATCGTTGTAAGTGGTTAAGGAGTAGCCCTTCCACAAGTGGTTAAGGAGTGATCTTTTCACAACATTATTGTATCCCTTGATAATAAGAGTGGATTGTGTGATTTAAGAGTGATCCTATCACACTGTGGACATAGATCACACATTGTGGGTGAACCACGTAAAAATTGTCGTGTATTCTTGGGTGCTTGTCCATATGCATTGATTTTTTATTTGTACAGTCGCACTCACATAAAGAAGAAAAATAAAAAATTGGATCATCAACTCTAACAAGTTATAAAGGTTAAATTCTGATCGATTTGTAAGAAGATGATATCTCACATTAATTCACTCCCCTCTCAATGTGAGACCTACAAGGATCCTCATTAAGTGGTATCAGAACTAGATCCTTTGTTGATCCAATTTTTCCACCTTGAATTGAAGTTGTGTATTGTATAAGTTTTTATCTCTACTGTTGCTTGAGCATGAACAGTGTTAACAGCAAAGGCATCCCTACTTTTGATGGACAAAATTATTAGTTATGGAAGAATAAAATGCTCCTATATTTGATGCCCCTTGTTCTTGATGGGTTTGAATTTGTTGTCAGTGGCTTGATCCCTATTCCTGAAGGTGATCCTATGACACCGGCTAATAAGAAGAATTTAGAGTGTGATGGAAAGGTGAGAAATGCCTTATATGCCTCCTTGTCAAATAAAGAATTCACCAAGGTGATGGGGTGCAACATAGCCAAGCAAATCTGGGACAAACCATAGAACATTTATGAAGGGGATAAGGCTGTGAAGGAAGCCAAGCTATAAATCTAGAGGAGTAGATTCGAAGACATAAAAATGCAAAATGATGAGACTATGGATGCGTTCTTCACAAAAGTCAACGAAATTATGTGCTCCATCAGAGGTTATGGAGAAGAAATCCACGATGCCACTGTGGTAAGAAAAATACTTAAAACCTTGTCGGAAGCTTACAATGTCAAAGTCTCTTCCATAAAAGATAAAGATCTAGATAGGCTGCCCTTAGATTACTTACACAACATATTGCTGGCTTATGAAATGAGAATAGTCCCAATGAAGAAAGAAACGATGTCTAAGGCAAAGAAGGAGCTAGCCTTTAAGGCAATGAAGAAGTTAAGGATTAAAGACCAAAAAGAGGAATCCATTAGCAATTCTGGAGAAAAAGATGGTGATATTGAACTAGAGGTCATAACATACATCACCAACAATATGAGGAAAGGAAAAGGGAAGTACAAGGGAAAACTACCCTTGAAGTGCTTTAGTTGTGGAGCAATTGGGCACTTTGCCATGGACTGCCCAAAGAGAAGAGAAGCAAATAGTGAGGATGATGATGAGCCAATCCCAAGGAAGAGGACAAAGCAATCCAGCTACTCTAAAGCTGGAAATTCAGGTGCCAAAGGAAAAAAGAAATTCTTCATATCCAAAAGAAAGAATTTTCTGAGCAAGCTAGATGAAGAGGATTCTAAAGAAGTTGATGATGATTTTGATGATGAGGCTGCAAAGGATCTGCTAGTCACTCAAGTAGATGATGATCAAGACTCTTAAAGTGATGAGGAATCAATAGAAGAGGATGAGGATGAGTTAATGTAGCAACTTGAGAATGAATTGAGAGTTTGTTTGCATAAAAATAACAAGCTGTAAAAATAACCCATTTAAATGCCCAAATGGGCTCCCAAATCCAACTTTCTTCCTAAGGCCATGGTTCTCAAATTACTCCATAGATGACACATTTGCAAGCCCTGGTGAAGCCTCCATCATCCTTAACTCGTACCTAGCAACTTCTTGATAGTAAATGTCACACAACAAGTTGTTAAGAGCTTTCTTTATATTCTTTGACCTTGTCCTTATCATTAGTCCTCCAAGGTTTTGCAAAGCATCAACTCCCTTGTTGATTTTGAGCTAGTACAATATGGCTTCCACCACTACCACTTCAATTCTCACTAATAAGGCTTCTCCTTTTGTTGCATAAAGTCATTCATACAAAATAATCATGAAATTAACATTTTAGTTTATGCCAAACAATATATTCATTGCAACAAGCACTTCCTCACACCTTTTCAACTCCAAATCTATGGAATTTCATTAAACAAAAGATTCATTGATCTTGATTAGCTTTTCTTACTTGATTTAAATTGGTTATTAGATGAAAGATGTGACTATCTCTTCATTTCCTACTAACCTTGAAATTCAATAGGAAACGAAATAATCTTGATATTAGCTATTGTGTCTATTACAAACATTTGATTCCAAATAATGTTAACCTTGATAAGATTTAGATTTTTTAAAATCTATATGTAGGAAAATTGTGAACTCACAAGATTTAGATCACTTACAAAAAGATATTAGGGAAACATTATGCCAATTAGAGATGATTTTTTTTTCAAGTTTCTTTGATACAATGGTGCATTTTCCCATTAAATTATTTGATGAAATTAAGCTTGGGGGCTTGTGATTTGTCGTTGGATGTTTAGGATTGAAAGATACTTGTGCAAACTTAAATAATATTTTTATATTATGCATCGTTTATTGTGGAGATGAAAAAGTAGAGAGATATATTGAGTAGGCTAAATATAACTTTGAATTATCATTTAATTTTGTCACCTTAAATTGGCTAACTTAGTGCTCATTGGTGTCTTTGTTGTAAAGAGCATAAGTAACTGATGAGTAGATGACAAGGAAAGAGATGGTCGAGAGCAAAAAATCATAAATAGGATTTTGCAACTTGTTTTCAAAGCCAAGTTGCAAATAAGGAGGTTCCTCTTTATATTCAATGGTTATCTATTAATCCTAAAACTATGGCAAAGTGTTACACTAGTTATGTTATTAATGGCCATTGGTTCCACATGAAGGAATGAGATGTAAGGTATAAGAAAAACAATATTGTTACACTAACAACATTAATGGATAGCTTTGCTAGCTCAAAAGACTAAAAATCTATTAGAGCAATTGTAGAAATTATCAAATTATATTATTGGAGTCAATTTGATGTTGCCTTATTTAGATGTGATTGGTTTGAGTTAAAGAATGATGATTGTGGACTTGCATGCATTAGCTCCAACAAATTATGCTATCTAAATGATCCTTTCATATTGGCATCTAAAAGTTTATGAAGTATTCTATAAAGAGGATCCAATTAAGAAAGGCATTATTTGTAATGCGTAGGATTCATTGAGAGTTCTTTGGGCTACATGGAGAAGACAATGTAATGTACAAGATATATTCTACAATAAGCCAAAATGTTGTTGGCTAAAATCTGGGAGCCATTGGTAGTGTTGAGCAATCTAGTTTGATAACACAAGACATGCCCAATGCCATAATTGATGGAGAACAAGGTGCAACAAAGTAAGTATTTCCAAGATCATTTGTAAGGAATCCATGGTCTAATGACTAGGGCCTAGACAAAGAAGATGAGAGAGCCTTTATAAGGCTTAATCATGGAGATGGATGACAAAGAGGCTGCTTTAGAAGATTTTAAGGTTGTTCCAGAAGTTTTCAATGCTACACCAAGGATAATCATTTATCTTTATGTGTAAGATGATGGACAAGGCTTAGAACTTGAAGGACAAAGCTTAAAACCTATAATATATTACTTAGTTTGACCATTAAGTATTTCAATTATATTAATTAGGCCTGGACTCTTTGTCAAACTTAAATTCGCATCATTTGAAGCTTGGTTGGCCTGAATGTCCTCAATCAGCCCATTTAGTGCTTCTTCAATCTTTTTGGCTCTAGCTCATGTTATTGGGCCTTCTGGAATGTGCAATGGACCTTTTGCATCCATTGAAGCTCTAACTGGTGTTATTGGGCCTTCTGGAATGTGCGATGGATCTCTTGCATCCATTAAAGCTCTAGCTCATGTTATTAGGCCTTCTGGAGTGTGTAATGGACCTCTTACATCCATTGAAGCCTTCCACCCATCATCTCTACAGTTCTCATCAGAACTGTAGAAACTTGTAATGAGTTGAAGATTGTGATGAGAAGGGGATTTGTTCCCAACTCTTATTATAGGGATTCGTATAACAAGTTGCAGAGCCTTACGCAAGGTTCCAAAAGTGTGGAAGAGTACCACAAGGAGATGGAGATTGCTATGGTTAGGGCAAATGTAATGGAGGATAGGGAGGTAACCATGGCTAGGTTCCTCCAAGGGTTGAATAGAAGTATAGCTGATGTGGTAGACTACCACAATATGTAAAGTTTGAAGACTTGGTACACATTGCTATGAAAGTTGAGAGGTAAGTTAAGGGAAGGAGCACCTTTAGATATAATGCGACCTCAGGTTCATCTTTTTGGAAGTCGAACTAGGAGAAGAAGGAAAAGAAGATGACTCCTAAGCTTAAAACCAATTCACATGGACCCAAGACTACTAGGGGTAGCCTTGAAAAGGGAAAATTTAAAGAAAAACTTAAGGGCACCCAAGGAAAAACTAGAGGCATCAAATGCTTTACATGCTTGGGTAGAGGTCATGTGGCTTCACAATATCCTAACAAAAGAACCATGTACCTAAAGGAGAATGGTGACTATGTGTCTGGCAGTGATGCTAGTGATGAAGACCAAATGCCGCCACTAGAGGATGCTAGTGATGTTGATGAAGGGGTAGAGTATCCAGAGCATAGTGGAAGGCTTTTAATAGTAATGAGAGTCCTTAGTATGCAGGTTAAGGAGGAGAAGGATATTGAGATGCAGTAGGAAAATATTTTCCATACTCTTTGTTTAATTCAAGATAGACTCTATTGCTTGGTCATAGCAGGAGGTAATTGCATTATTGTAGCAAGTATGGAGTTGGTGGAAAAATTGTACTTACCCATAACCAAACATCCTAGGCCATATAATTTGCAATGGTTGAATGATAGTGGAGTGGTGAATGTGACTAAATAAGTTGTGGTTCCATTTTTCATTAGTAGATATAAGGACAAGTTGTTTTGTGATGTTGTGTTGTACCTATGTAGGCTGGACATTTGTTATTGGATTATCCTTTGCAATTTGATAGAAAAATTTTGCGTGATGGTTACAAGAACTATTATTCTTTCACCATGGATGGAAAACCATTCACACTTGTTCCATTGATTTCAAAATAAGTGCATGAAGACCAAGTGAGACTTTATGAAAGTGAGCAAAAGAGAAGGAGCGAAAAGAAAGAGAGAGTAGAGTGAAAAGAAACTGAAGGAGAGAAAACAAGGTCAAAGCATTTGAGAGTGCTAAGTGCAAGAGCGGTCAAGTTCACAAGAGTGAAGATGAGAGAAAACAAGTGAGTGTGTTTGCAAAAGGAGTATATTATAAGGTTGCCTTCCAAGCTAGGCAACAAATGATCTTGATCCTTTACAAGGATTCTTATTTCTCTAACACTGACCTTGAAATCATCTTTGCCTAGTGCTATTTCATCTTTGTTGTAGGATTATAATGATGTATTCCCTGAAGAGATCTTAGATTGTTTACCACCAAGGAGAGGGATTGAACATCACATTGATCTTATTCCTAGAGCTCCCATTTCCAACAAGCTAGCGTATAGAAGTAATCCTGAGGAGACAAAGGAGCATTAGAGGCAACTTAATTAGTTAATGAGAAGGGACATGTAAAGGAGACTATGAGTCCATATGCATTACCAGTGTTGCTTGTGCCAAAGAAAGATGGATCTTGGAGGATGTGTGTCAATTGTAGAGCTATCAACAACATAATAGTTAAGTATTGACATCTTCTACTGAGGCTTGATGATATGCTAGATGAATTATATGGTGCTTGTTACTTCTTTAAAATTGACCTTAAGAGTAGGTATCATCAAATTAGGATGAGAGAAGGTGATGGATGGAAAATTGCATTCAATACCGAGCATGGTTTATATGAATGGTTAGTTATGCCCTTTGGTTTGACTAATCCACCTAGTACTTTTATGAGATTAATGAATCATGTTTTATGACCTTTCTTAAGAAAGTTTGTTGTGACTTATTTTGATGACATATTAGTATACAGTAGGAATTTAGAAGAGCATGTTGAACATTTGCATTATGTGCTTGATGTTTTGATGAAAGAGAAATTGTATTTCAATTTGAAGAAATGCAATTTTTGCAAGGATCATGTAATTTTTTTTGGTTATGTTGTGTCTACTTGTTGTTCCCACAGCCTTGTATGGGTTGTAATTGTTGTCAACTAAGTTTAAGTGTGCAAGAAAGTAAAGCCACATGGAAGAGTAAGAAAGTAAAGTCGCCGCGTAAGGGTAAGAACGTAAATCTACCACGTAAGCCCTATTAGGGTTTGATAGAGTAGAGTATATATTGTCTTGGAAGACAAAAAACAAGGAGTTGGCAATATTGAGCATCCAACAAAACCTAGACAACCGACTAACACCAAACCTTACACAGAAGAACACCACCGCCAAGGACGAAAAGAGTGAACAGTGCAGTCAACGGACGAATCGAGTGAACAGTACCGTCGTGAACACTAACCTCGTGAATAGTACCGCCGTGAACAGTTGCATCGAGAGAGAGAAAGAAGGAGGAGATGATTGACGGCCGAACTGAACGAAGAACAGCCATCGTCGAAGATAGGAGAGAAAATCGGCAGACCATCGACACGCCCAAACACACCGTGAACGGCTGGACAAGAGGGAGAGAGAAAGTGATGAACGGGTGAAACCAAATCAAGCTGAAATGAGCGGACGAAGAGAGAGACAACTCAGCCGACGGACGAAGAGAGAGAAAACGCAGCCGACAGACGAAGACAGAGAAAACGCAAACCGGAGAAGGAGAGAAACCCGTGAGGAACGACACACCACCGGTACACCAGCGGTTGGCGAGGAGACGACACGGCTGGACGGCCGAAAGTGGGTGGACGGTAAAGACCTATACGGCCAGATCAGAAGGAGAGAGAAATCCGACGGCCAAATTAGAGCAGACCGGCAGGAAGAGAGAGAAACCCAACGGTGAATGAAAAAGTAAAGAGAAATCCAGCGAAGAGAGAGAAATCCGGCGAAGAGAGAGAAATCTGGCGGTAGGAGAGAGAAATCTGGCTGGACAGCAAGAGAGAGAGAAACGGATAAGTGAGCTGTGAGACAGTGAGATCGTGAGACAAGGAGACGGGTAAGACCGTAAGACAATGAAAGCAGGAATTGTGTGATACAACGTAGGAATTCAGCGAATCATTGAACTCAACGTATTTCCAGACTTCTTCAAGAGAGGTTAGAGAGCGTTGCGATGAACTTCTAAGCGGCAATGGAGCAGCCTTTCAATTCAACAAAGGCAAGACAAGCTAGAAGCAGGGTAGACACAGTAAGTGACACTCTTTGTATTGTACTTGCTTAGTAATTGCAATAGTGAAAGGAGCAGAGAATTAAAGACATCCATTGTAACCTGAATTCTCAAGTATAGTGGATAGTCTCGGTAAGGGAGAGTCCCTACCACCATGGATGTACGTCACGTTGACGGAACCATGTAAATCTCGTGTGTCCTTAATTTGCTTTACGTTCTGTGTTTTGAATTGAGTTGTGAATGCAGCTAAAGTATTAGCCAACCTATAACCTAATGAAGACCTAAACAAGCACATCCGTATTATCTATTAGGTAAGGTGTCTGAAAGATGACTTTGGAGACTATTGTGATTAGTAGGTAGCAATAGATCTACCTTAGTCGAGTCTGAGAAAGATTTTGCTTTTAAAAAGAGGTTGAAGTTGTTCACTTACTTGCAAATTGCGAATTGTGGTGATACTGATTCACCCCCACTCTCAGTATCACAAACTAGTAGATCCTAGGGAGAAGTCGGGAACTTCACTGCTTATGGCATAGCGGTTGATAAAGAGAAGATTAAGGCAATTCAAGAATGGCCTACACTTAAGAGTGTGAGTGATGTGAGGAGTTTCGATGGTTTGGCTAGCTTTTAGAGGAGGTTCATTCAGGATTTTAGTACCATAGTTGCACTATTGATTGAGGTGATTAAAAAGAGTATGGGTTTCAAGTGGAGTAAGGAACAACAAGATTCCTTTGATTTGCTTAAGTCTAAGTTGTGTAATACACCACTTCTTGCTTTGCCTAATTTTTCTAAGATCTTTGAAATTGAATGTGACACATCGGGCATTGGGATTAGGGGAGTTCTCATGCAAGAGAAATGACCTATTGCATTCTTTAGTGAGAAGTTGAGTAGGGCAACATTGAATTATCCAACTTATGATAAAGAAATGTATGCACTTGTTAGAGCTTTTAGAAATGTGGCAGCATTACCTTTGGCTTAAGGAGTTTGTAATTCATACTAATCATGAGTCTTTAAAACACTTGAAGGGGCAAGGTAAGTTGAATAAGAGACATGCAAAATGATTTGAGTTTATTGAAACTTTTCCTTATGTAATTCAATAGAAATCAAGTAAGTAAAATGTTGTTGTTGATGTATTGTCACGTAGGTACACATTGATTAGCACTTTGAGCATTAAGTTGTTAGGGTTTGAGTACATTATTGATTTGTATGCTAATAATGCTGACTTAGTAACGTATATGTTGCATGTGATAAAGCTGCCTTTGGTAATTTCTATAGACATAAGGGGTATTTGTTTAGAGTAAATAAGCTTTGTATTTCTCAAGGGTCTATGAGAGAGCATTACTTGTGAGAGAAGCATATGGGGGTGGTTTAATGGGACACTTTGGCATTCAAAAGACTTTTGATGTTTTAAATGAATATTTCTTTTGGCTATATATGAAAAGGGATGTTGAGAGAGTCTGTGCCAAGTGTATTACCTATAGACAAGCGAAGTTTAGGTTTTTACCCCATGGTAAGTATATGCGCTTAGAAATTCCTTGTGAACCTTGGACCAACATTTTTATGCATTTTATTCTTGGGTTACCTGGTCTAAAAAGGGTCAAGATTGTATTCTTGTTGTAGTTGATAGGCTTTCAAAGATGGCACATTTCATTGCTTACACACATTACAAACTTATTTTTTAGAGAGATTGTTTGCCTACATGGAGTACTGAAGAGCATTGTGTTAGATCGTGATACAAAATTTTTGAGCCATTTTTAGAAGACATTATAGGGTAAGCTTGGAACAAAGTTGTTTTCTACAACTTGCCATCCACAAACCAATGGACAAACTTAGGTAGCAAATTTAACTCTTGGTACATTGTTGTGTGCTGTTATTGGTAAGAACTCTAGAACCTGGGAAGAATGTTTGCCTTTTGTGGAGTTTACCTATAATCATGTTGTTCATAGTGCTATAGGTTATTCTCTTTTGGAGCTTGTTTATGGTTTTAATCCATTATTTCCTTTGGATTTAGTACCATTGCCTATATAGGACAGAGTTAATTTAGATGGAAAAAAAAGGCTGAAGCGATCAAGCAACTTCTTGAGAAAGCTAGGCTTAACATTAAGAGAAAAACCAAACTGTTGTTCCCACAGCCTTGTATGGGTTGTAATTGTTGTCAACCAGATTTAAGTGTACAAGCAGAAGTGGCTCATTCAAGCATTCAAGGGATGAGTTTTCAGTAGAAAGAAAGGTGTAAGAAAAATAAATTAAGAAGGAGGATAATGCTGAATTTTGAATGGAACAGTAATATGAAGCCACATGGAGGGGCAAGAAAGGAAATTTGCCACCGCTCCAGTAAACCCTACTAGGGTTTGCATGCAACAATAATATGAAGTCACATGGAGGGGCAAGAAAGGAAATTCACCGCAGCTCTAGTAAACCCTACTAGGGTTTGCATAGAAGGGAGTATATAAATCGGTAGAGCAAGAGAAGAAAAAACGTTGGAGAGAAACGGGAGAGCACACCACCAAAAGATAGAGACAGCCACCACCGTAAGAGAGAAACACACACCATCGGGAGACCAAACTAGATACGCACCACCTGCAAGAGAAGAAATCAGATCCGTGAGACCTGGAGAAGGTGAGACGTTAGAGCAGATCAGACTTGGAGAAAGAGGGGACATGAGACCTGGTGAAGGTGAGATGTTAGAGCAGACCAGACCTGGAAACTAGACCAGGTGAGACCAGACCTGGTATCTGTGAGACCACCCGGAAGAGAAGACAACAACACCAGAAGCCGGAGGCAGGCCGAGAGACGTGAACCAAAAAAACCAGAAGTGGGAGGCAGGCTGAGAAACATGAACCAACAAAACCAGAAGCATAGTGCAGGCCAAGAGACGTGAAACGGCAGACTAGGAGCGTGGTGCAAGCCGAGAGATGTGAAACGACAGACCAAAAGCGTGAGGCAGTCCGTGAGACATGAAACGGCAGACCTGAAGAGTGAGTACAAGCCGTGAGACGGTGAGACCAGGAGTTAGGTGAGATAACCTACAGAAGAAATTCAATGTAGCATTTGAGAGAAATCAACATATTTCTAGATTTCTTTAAGAGAGGTTAGAGAGAGTTTTGGTGATCTTCTAAGCAACAGTGACGCAGCCTATTCAAATCAAACAGAGGCAACACAAGCTAGAAGAAGGGTAGACACAGTAAGTGACACTCTTTGTATTGTGATTGCTTTTTATTTGCAATAGTGAAAGGAGTAGAAGATTAAGACATCCATTGTAATCATAAGGAATACCACACTGGTGTTCTCAAGTATAGTGGATTGTCTTGGTAGAGGAAGAATCCCTACCACCATGGAGTACGTCACATTGACGGAACCATGTAAATCTCTCGTGTCCTTGCTTTGGATTTACATTCTGTGTTTTGAATTGAGTTGTGAACTTAGCTAAAGAATCATCAAACCCATAACCTAATAGAAGACCTAATCAAGAATAACCGATTCATCTAATAGGCAAGGTGTCTGAAAGGTGTCTTTGGGGACTATTGTGACTAGTAGGTAACAATAGATCTACTTTAGTTGAATTTGAGAAAGAGTTTGAAGTTGTTCACCTATCAATTAAAAAGAAGGGGTGTAATACTGATTCACCCCCTCTCTCAGTATTACAAACTAGTAAATCCTAGGGTGAAGTAGGGAACTTCAAAGACATCCATTGTAATCATAGGGAATACCAAACTGGTGTTCTCAAGTATAGTTGATTGTCTCGGTAGAGGAAGAATCTCTACCACCGTGTAGTACGTCACATTGATGGAACCACGTCAATTAAAAAGAAAGGGTGTAATACTGATTCACACCCCCTCTCAGTATTACAGACTAGTAGATCCTAGGGTGAAGTAGGGAACTTCAATTGGTATTAGAGCCAGGTTCACCAATTTGAAGCTTAACAGCTCAATGTACTAGTTTGAAGGGTTTCAGAAGTTTTAACTTGTTCAACATACTGAGAAATGGATGCCGGTACCAGGACGAGCACTACTTACAACAAGAAGGTTCTAATCTTTAATGGAACCAACTACCATATGTGGAGAGCGAGAATGCAGGTGGTATTTGCAACCATGGGCATGAATGTGGTGAAATTTGTACAGGAGGGTTTTGAGCCTCCAAAAGAAGGTAAAGATCCAACCCCAAAGGAATTAAGGCAGTTTGAAATTAATGGGAAGGCCTCAAATGTCATCATTTCAGCATTGACAAATGTTAAATATGCTAACGTTATGGACTGCAAATCTACTAAGGAGATATGGGAAGATTGCAAAAGGTCTATGAAGGTGATGGTAGAATAAAGGAGGCCAAGCTTCAAGTTTTCAAGGATAGATATAAATCCCTCAGAATGCAAAAGAATGAGATAGTGCAAGAGTTCTTCAACAGGGTTATTGATGCTGTAAATGACCTTAGAAGTCATGGGAAGAACAAGAAGGATTCATCTATTGTGAAGAAAATTTTGAGAATTCTGCCTGAGAGGTTTGCCTTAAAGGTGGTAGCCATAGAGGAGAGTAGAGATCTCAATTCTATGTCACTGCATGATCTCTAGTGCAGTCTCATTGCATATGGGATGAGAATAAAATCAATTGAAAGCTCCTCAACATCAAAGCTATTAAAGGAGGCAAATTTCAAAGCTATAAGACACTTGAAGATAAGAGAAGAGGAAGAATCATCCAGTGAGGATGATGATGATGATGAGGAAGAAAGTCAAGGTGAAGTGTTGGCTTACTGCACAAGGAAATCCAAAAAGGGGTCTAAGAAGGGAAAAGGATAGTTGTCCTTGAGATGTTATCGTTATGAGTAGACTGGACACTTTGCTTCTCAGTGCAAAGTGAAACTTGATGATGAAGATGAGGATGGTGATGATGAGCAAAATTCAAAATGGAGAAGACCATCATTCAAGTCAAGGAAGTTCATCAAAAAGACTGCTAACCCATAGAAGAAGAAAATAGGCTCATTCAAGAGTTATATGAGCTAGACAAAAGAAGCTGATGAGGAGGATGATGTAGACTCATTAGATGAGCATGCCTTTATGGCATCAGCTCGATGTCGTAGTTCAACCTCTGAAGAGGAAGAGGAGATTGATGAAGACAAACCAGATCTTGAAGTTAAGTTAGAAGCAGCTTCAAAGGAGATAATCAAAAGGGGCAGAACTATAAGAAGGTTAGAGGCCCATATAAAACAAGTTGAAACAAAGATTAAGGAAGCAGAAAGTCAAAAGGATGAAATGAGGGCTGAACATATTGACTTGAAGAGAAGATTTGAAGAATAGATCAAAATATGTGAAGACCTTACTATGGAGCTTGGCTCAAGGACTTCAACAATTGAAGAAATGGAGATGGAGTTGCTGAAACTTCAGCAACAACTCAAAAAGAGTGAAGAGAACTTGCAGAAGTTTGAAGTGATAGAAGAAACAAGCTCTACAAGAGAAAAGAAGAATGAAGAGAAAGTGCAGCAATCTAATGCTACACTACCTAAAGAGAATGAGACTTTGCCACAGAAGTTGAAAGAGAAGGCTGTGACTCAGTTCAAGATAACTAAAGAAGAGAAGACGGTTATTAAACCAAAGCCAGGGTAAAAAATGATGTATGTGGTTAAAGAGCAGTAGCCCATAGCTGCTACGTCTCAGAAAGAAAAGACTGATCAGCTAGGAATAGTGAAGGCTGGAAATAAAGAAGATTTGAAAAAGCAACCTAGGGTTGCACACAAAATTGAAAAAAAGAAAGTCAGCTAGCCAAAGGCAATAGCTGAACAGAAGAAGGAGAAGAAGGTGGCTAAAATGAAAGCCACACAAGCAAAGAAGCTAGTAACCTTGCCTACACAACAAGTAATGAACAAAAGAAAACAAGCTGTGATTAGACCCAAGAAGAGGCAGTTTCAAGGTTACTGTCTTTATTGTGGAGTTTGGGGTCATAAGGCAAGTAAATGCTGGTGGAGAAGGCTAGTATACGTCTCCAACTTGAGAAGATCCAATGCTGTATACAAGGGGAGACAATACAAAATTCAGAAGAGAACACTTGTCATGAGTTCTTGCATATACTGTAAAAAGCAAGGACACATTGACAAGGAGTGTTGTTGGAAGCCCAAACCAGTGGTTTCAAAGAACAAGTTTGCTATATTGGCAGACTTGGAATAGTGTGAAAGGTGTGGGCAGGATGGCCATAATGCCAAGAGATGCATGACACTTCTCCCTGAGCAAGAGAAGGCACTCAATGGCATAGTGAAAGTAATTGGTATAGTCAAAGCTAAGAAAAAGGAGAAAGCTATCATCAAGTCAGTTCAAAAGAAGGAATATAAAGCTAAAAAGGAGGTGGCTAATATAGCTGAAATTGCACTAAAGGTGGCTAATACAGGTCTGCTACACTCAGATAGAAGGAGTAGATGTTGATGAAACTTTTGCACCAGTAGCAAGGTTGGAAACTATCAAAATGTTCTTAGCTTTGGCAGCACATAAGAGGTTTAAAGTTTACCAGATGGATGTGAAATCAGCCTTTCTGAATGGGCTCCTAAAAGAAGAAGTGTATATTGAACAACTTGATGGAGTACAAATCAGTGAGGATGAGACACACGTGTGCAAGCTGAAGAAAGCCTTGTATGGCCTTAAACAAGCCCCAAGAGCATGGTACAGTAAACTGGATGTGTATTTGAGAAGGTTGAACTTTAGAAGAGGAACAGTTGATAATAACCTATATGTGTTCAACTCAGAGAAAGGCCAACTGATAACCATAGTATATGTAGAGGACATCATCTTTGGAGGGGATCACTCTAAGCTATGCCAAGAATTTACACAGAAGATGAGTGAGGAATTTGAGATGTCATTGATTAGAGAAATGACTTACTTTCTTGGATTATAGATAAAATAGTGTGAAGAAGGTATTTTTATTTCTTAGACAAAATATGCCAAAGAGATGCTAAAAAAGTTTGGCATGAAGGATAGCAGACCTGTCAATACCCCTATGACAGTAGGCTGCAAGTTAACAAAAGATTAAGAATGAAGGACTACAAGCCCTATAAAATATAGGAAGATGATAAGGAGCCTTCTGTACCTTACAGCATCAAGGCCTGATCTCATGCAAGCTGTGTGCATCGCCAACAGATTCTAAGCTAATCCTAAGGAATCTCATGTGTTGGCAATGAAAAAAATCCTAAGATACCTCAAAAGGAAATGGGTTTGTGGTATCCTGCCATGGATTCTGTAAAACTACGAGCATACACTGATGCAGACTGGGCAGGAAGTACAAATGACAGAAAATCAACTAGTGGTTACAGCTTCTATTTGGGTTCAAAGTGTGTTGCATGGTTAAGTAGAAAGCAAAATAGTGTTACTTTGAGCACAGATAAAGCTGAGTATATGGCTGCTTGTGCAGCGTGTACTTAGGTGATATGGATGCGAAGACAATTGGCAGATTTGGGTGTTGAAGTGAAGCTATTAGTGAGTGTACTTTGTGATAATCAAAGTGTAATTGATCTTAGCAAGAATCCAATTCAACATTCAAGGAGCAAGCATATTGACATCCGATATCACTTTATCAAGGATCAAGTGGAAGAGGGCACGATTCAATTGAAAAGCACAAAATGAGTTTGTCTATGCAAATGCCTCCTCAAGTTTGAAGTTCAAGTGAGTCCTCCATCTCTACTTTGCGAGTTCATCAAATTTGTAATTGGTTGGAAAAGGGGGAGAGAAGCAACAGTGTAAGGGGAGTTGTTAAGGAAGGAGGAGTTGTAATCCATCTGCTTCTGGATTATTAGTCTAAAAAGATTATGAAGGATTCCTGCATAATGGCTTTTGTTGTGAGTATTGCCAATAATTACAAAGGGGGAAATTGATGTTCCCATAGCCTTATATGGGTTGTAATTGTTGTCAACCAGATTTAAGTGTGCAAGCAGAAGTAACTAATTCAAGCGTTCAAGGGATGAGTTTTCAGTAGAAAAAAAGGTGCGAGAAAAATAAATTAAGGAGGATAATGCTAAATTTTGAATGGAACAGTAATATGAAGCCACATGGAGGGGCAAGAAAGGAAATTTGCCGCAGCTCCTGTAAACTCTACTAGGGTTTGCAAGGAACACTAATATGAAGTCACATGGAGGGGCAAGAAAGGAAATTCACTGCAGCTCTAATAAACCCTACTAGGGTTTGCATAGAAGGGAGTATATAAACCGGTAGAGCAAGAGAAGAAAAAATGTTAGAGAGAAACGGGAGAGCACACCACCGAAAGATAGAGACTGCCATCACTGTAAGAGAGAAACACACACCACAAGGAGAGCAAACCAGATATGCACCACCTGCAAGAGAAGAAATCAGATCCATGAGACCTGGAGAAGGTAAGATGTTAGAGCAGACCAGACTTGGAAACCAGACCAGGTGAGACCAGACTTGGTATCTATAAGACCACCCGGAAGAGAAGACAATAAAACCAGAAGCGGGAGGTAGGCCGAGAGACGTGAACTAGAAAAACCAGAAGCGGGAGGCAGGCTGAGAAACGTGAACCAGCAAAACTAGAAGCGTGGTGCAAGCCAAGAGATGTGAAACGATAGACCAGGAGTGTGGTGCAGGCCGAGAGATGTGAAACGACAGACCAGAAGCATGAGGCAGTCCATGAGACGTGAAACGGCAGACCAGTAGCGTGAGGCAGGCTGTGAGACGTAAAACGGGAGACCTGAAGTGTGAGTACAGGCCGTGAGACGATGAGACCAGGAGTTGGGTGAGACAACCTAGAGAAGAAATTTAGTGTAGCATTTGAGAGAACTCAACGTATTTCCAAATTTCTTCAAGAGAGGTTAGCAAGAGTTTTGGTATTTTCCAAGCGGCAGTGAAGCAGCCTATTCAAATCAAACAGAGGGGCAAGAAAGGAATTTCGCCGCGGCTCCTGTAAGTCCTACTAGGGTTTTCATAGAAGGGAGTATATAAATTGGTAGAGCAAGAGAAAAAAGAAATACAACCAGGAGAGCCAGCCAGAACACACACATAACCGAGAGAGCAAACCAGAACACACACACCACTAGGAGTGAAAAGGAAAAAGACGCCAATGTGAGAGGAAAAAAAAAAGATGCCACCGTGAGAGAAAAAGAGAAAGAGACCACCGGGAGAGCCAATGTGAAAAACAAAATCGAGAGAGCCAACATTGGAGAGAAACGGGAGAGCACACCATCGAAAGATAGAGACAGCCACCACCGTAAGAGAGACAGCCACCACTGTAAGAGCAGAAATCTGTGCAACCACAAAGAGAAGAAAACCAGAAACGGCATACCCGTAAGAGCAGAAATCCATGCAACCACAAAGAGAAGAAAACCAGAAACATGATATCACTAAAAGAGAGAAGAAACCAAAACGTGAGATCACCGGAAGAGAGAAGAAATCAAAAACGTGAGAACACCAGAAAGAGAGGACATGAGACCTGGAGAAGGTGAGACGTTAGAGCAGACCAGACCTGGAGAAAGAGAGGATGTGAGACTTGGAGAAGGTGAGACGTTAGAGTAGACCAGACCTGGTATCTATGAGACCACCTGGAAGAGAAGACAACGAACCAGAAGGTGAGACGTGAACCAACAAAACCAGAAGCGTGAGGCGGCTGAGAAACGTGAACCAGAAAAACCAGGAGCATGAGGCGGCTAAGAAACATGAACCAGCAAAACCAGAAGGGTGGGGCCGCTGAGAAACGTGAACCAGCAAAACCAGAAACGTAGTGCGAGCCAAGAGACGTGAAACGGCAGACCAGGAGTGTGATGCAGGCCAAGAGATGTGAAATGGCAGACCAGAAGCATGAGGCAGTCCGTGAGGCATGAAACAACAGACCAGTAGCGTGAGGCAGGCCGTGAGACATGAAAAGGCAGACCTAAAGCGTGAGTGTAGGCCGTAAGACAATGAGACGATGAGACCAGGAGTTGGGTGAGACAACCTAGAGAAGAAATTCAGTGTAGCATTTGAGAGAACTCAACGTATTTCCAGATTTCTTTAAGAGAGGTTAGAGAGAGTTTTGGTGATCTTTCAAGCGGTAGTGAAGCAACCTATTCAAATCAAACAAAGGCAACACAAGCTAGAAGAAGGGTAGACACAGTAAGTGACACTCTTTGTATTGTGATTGCTTTTTATTTGCAATAGTGAAAGGAGTAGAAGATTAAGACATCCATTGTAATCATAGGGAATACCACACTGGTGTTCTCAAGTATAGTGGATTGTCTCGGTAGAGGAAGAATCCCTACCACTATGGAGTATGTCACATTGATGGAACCATGTAAATCTCTCGTGTCCTTACTTTGAATTTACATTATGTGTTTTGAATTGAGTTGTGAACGCAGCTAAAGAATCATCAAACCCATAACCTAAAAAAAGACCTAATCAAGAACAACTGATTCATCTAATAGGCAAGGTGTTTGAAAGGTGACTTTGGGGACTATTGTGACTAGTAGGTAACAATAGATCTACCTTAGTTGAACTGAGAAAGAGTTCATTTTTGAGAAGAGTTTGAAGTTGTTCACCTATCAATTAAAAAGAAGGGGTGTAATACTAATTCACCCCCCCTCTCAGTATTACAAATTAGTAGATCCTAAGGTGAAGTAGGGAACTTCAAAGACATCCATTGCAATCATAGGGAATACCACATTGGTGTTCTCAAGTATAGTGGATTGTCTCGGTAGAGGAAGAATCTCTACCTCCGTGTAGTACGTCACATTGACGAAACCAAGTAAATCTCTTGTGTCCTTGCTTTGAATTTACATTCTGTGTTTTGAATTGAGTTATGAACACAGCTAAAGAATCATCAAACCCATAACCTAAAAGAAGACCTAATCAAGAACAACCAATCCGTTTAATAGGCACAGTGTCTGAAAGGTAACTTTGGGGATTATTGTGACTAATAGGTAACAATAGACCTACCTTAGTTAAATCTGAGAAAGAGTTTATTTCTGAGAAGAGTTTGAAGTTGTTCACCTATCAATTAAAAAGAAGGAGTGTAATACTGATTCACCCCCCTCTCAGTATTACAGACTAGTAGATCCTAGGGTGAAGTAAGGAACTTCACAAACAATATGAAACACAAGCCAACAAAGGTCATAGGCATATGACTTTTAAACCTGGTGATTGGGTTTAGGTACACTTGTGAAAATGTAGATTTCCTATGCAAAGGAAATCAAAGTTGCAACCAAGGGGAGATGGTCTTTTTCAAGTGGTGGCAAAAGTCAATGATAATGCATATAAACTTGACTTGCCAGGTGAGTATAATGTGAGTGCAACATTTAATGTTTCTAACCTTTCTCCTTTTCTCTTTAATGATGTAGTTGTTGATTTGATGCAAAAAACCCCAAAAAGACATGGCTTAAGGACCCAACGCACACAAGAAATTAAAGAACAACCAGGAAAGTTAAACCAAAGTTTAATAGCACAAACCCTAGACCCACCATTTGAAGGAACATGAACCTAGGGTATTTAAGAAGGATATGGATGCCACACTCTCGAAAAGAAAGGAATTAGGAGTGATAAGTCGATTGGAATGCCACAAGAAGAAGTACCTCTTGATAAGTCCTTTAGTCCTTAAAAGAACTGAGGGAGAAAAACCCTTGCTTTCTATTTCACTCAAAGTTGTTTGATTTTCCAGAGCTTTCAAGGGGTGCCTATTTATAGGCTAAGATAGCAATCCTAAAGAGACACAAATTCTTACTTAGGACAAATCCTTATTTTGGAGGAATTCCTAACTATGGACAAATTACAACATAGATAATAAACTCTTATTTAGGAGTGAATGCTATTACTTAGCAGAACCCATTAAGAATTCCAATTTTATTAATTAAGCCTGGACTCTTTGTCAAACTTGAATTTGTACCATTTGAAGCTTGGTTGGCCTAAATGTCCTCAATTAGCCCATTTAGTACTTTTTCAATCTTTTTGGCTCTAGCTCATGTTATTGGGCCTTCTGGAATGTGCAATGAACCTCTTGCATCCATTGAAGCTCTAGCTCATGTTATTGGGCCTTCTGGAATGTACGATGAACCTCTTGCATCCATTAAAGCTCTAGCTCACGTTATTGGACATTCTAGAATGTGCAATGGACCTCTTGCATCCATTGAAGCCTACCGCCCATCATCTCAACAATTCTCATCATTCCCCCTCTCCTCAAAAGGATTTGTCCCCGAATCATCACCTACTAGGAAAGATCAGAAGCGTTAAATGTTGCACTCACATTATACTCACCGGGAAGGTCCAACTTATAAGCATTGTCATTAATTCATGCTATAACTTGAAAAGGACCATCTCGTTTAAGTTGTTGCTTTAAATGCCTTTGAGCTAGAAACTGTTCCTTACGCATATGCACCCAAACCCAATCACCAAGTTCAAACACTGCCTTCTTTTGTCCCTTGTTGACATGGGATGCATATTGCTCAGTTCGTTTTTCAATATATTGCTGCACCTTCTTATGCAATTTTTTTATCATGTCAACCTTGCATTCACCATCTAAGCTGACATACTAATTGACAGGTATAGGTACCAAATCCAAAGTAGTAAATGGATTAAAACCATATATACTTTCAAATAGAGAGTAACTCGTAGCAGAATGAACACTCCTATTATACGCAAACTCAACATGTTGATGCGAAAAACCCCAAAAAGGCATAGCTTAGGGACCCAATGCACACAAGGAATCAAAGAACAACCAAGAAAGCTATACCAGAGTTTAATAACACAAACCCTAGACCCACCATTCGAAGGAACACGCACCTAGGGTATTTAAGAAGGATATGGACGCAACATTCTAAAAAAGAAAGGAATTGAGAGTGATAAGTCGATTGGAATGCCACAAGAAGAAGTACCTCCTGATAAGTCCTTTAGTCCTTAAAAGAACTGAGGGAGAAAAACCATTGCTTTCTATTTCATTCAAAGTTGTTTGATTTTCCAGAGCTTTCAAGGGGTGCCTATTTATAGGCTAAGATAACAATCCTAAAGAGGCATAAATTCCTACTTAGGACAAATCCTTATTTTGGAGGAATTCCTAACTATGGACAAATTCAAACATAGACAATAAAGTCCTATTTAGAAATGAATGCTATAAATTAGTCTGACCATTAAGTATTCCAATTATATTAATTAGACCTGGACTCTTTGTCAAACTTAAATTCACACCATTTGAAGCTTGGTTGGCTTGAATGTTCTTAATTAGCCCATTTAGTGCTTCTTCAATCTTTTTGGCTCTAGCTCATGTTACTGAGCCTTCTAGAATGTGCAATAGACCTCTTGCATCCATTGAAGTTCTAGCTTGTGTTATTAGATTAGGCCTTCTGGAATGTATGATAGACCTCTTGTATCCATTGAAGCCTTCTGGAACATGCAATGGACCTCTTGCATCCTTTGAAGCCTTCCACCCATCATCTCTACAGTTCTCATCATTCCCCCCCTCCTATCATCACTTACATCAAAATGGGAAAGATAAAAAATGTTAAATGTTGCACTCACATTATACTTACCGAGAAGGTCCAACTTATAAGCATTGTCATTAATTCGTGCTACAACTTGAAAGGGATCATCTCCTCTAGGTTGTAGCTTTGAACACCTTTGGGCTGGAAACTGTTCCTTGTGCATTTGGACCCAAACCCAATCACTAGGTTCAAACACCACCTTCTTTCCTCCTTTATTGACATGGGATACGTATTGCTCAATTCGTTTTTCAATATGTTGCCATACCTTCTCATGTAATTTTTTTATCATGTCAGCCTTGCGTTCACCACCTAAGCTGACATACTCATTGACAAGTATAGGTACCACATCCAAAGGATTTAATGGATTAAAACCATATACAATTTCAAATGGAGAGTAACTAGTAGCAGAATGAACACTCTTATTATATGCAAACTCGACATGTAGAAAACAATCGTCCCATGTTTTCAAATTTGTTCGAATAATAGCACGCAAAAGAGTAGAAAGAGTTCGATTAACCACCTTAGTCTGCCCATCAGTTTATAGATGACAAGCAGTTGAAAACAATAGCTTAGTACCTAACTTACCCCACAAAGTCTTCCAGAAGTAGCTTAAGAACTTTGTATCCCAATCTGAAACAATGCTTCGTGGCATGCCATGCAAACGTACTACTTCTTTAAAGAATAAGTTAGCCATATTGTTTGCATCATCAGTTTTATGGCATGGGATGAAGTGTGTCATTTTTGAAAATCTATCAACAACAACAAATACAGAATCCCTACCCCTTTTTGTTTGTGGCGATCCTACTATGAAGTCCATAGATAAATCAACCCAGGAATGGCTAGGTATAAAGAGGTATACAAGCCATGGGGTAAAACTCTAGATTTAGCCTGTTTGCATGTTACGCATTTCTCAAATATCCTCTCAACATCTCGTGTCATGCATGGCCAAAAGAAATGTTCATTTAGGACATCTAGGGTTTTCCTCACTTCGAAATGACCCATTAGACCACCCACATAAGCTTCTCTTACAACCAACTCTCTCAAAGAACTCATAGGCATGCATAAACGATTTTCCCTAAATAAGAAACCCTTATGCCTATAAAACTTCTCAAAGGCTGACATCTTACATGCTCCATACACATTAGCAAAGTTAGGATCATTCACATATAAATACTTAATATGTTCAAATCCTAATAAGTTTGTAGTAAGTGTAGAGATAAGACATACATGTGAGATAACTCATCAACTATCACATTTTCCTTACCTTGTTTATATTTGATGATGTAAGGAAAGGTCTCAATGTATTCTATTTACTTGGCATGTCTTTTTTCAACTTTCCTTGTCCCTTCAAGTGCTTCAAAGATTCATGGTCAGTATGGATGACCAACTCCTTGGGCCAAAGGTAATGTTGCCATGTCTCCAAAGCCCGTACCAATGCATACATCTCTTTATCATAAGTAGGATAATTAAGGCTTACTCTACTTAGCTTTTCGCTAAAGTAAGCAATTGGATGCCTTTCCTGTGTCAAAACAGCTCCAATACCAATACCTGAAGCATCACACTTAATCTTGAAAGCTTTTGCAAAGTTAGGTAAAGTAAGTAAGGGTGCAAAACTTAATTTTTCCTTGATGCAATTAAAAGCCTTGTCTTGGTCACTACCCCATCCAAAACTCATGTTCTTTTTGATAAGCTCAAGTCCTTAACAAAGCATCTATAGAAACTAGCACTAATAACATCTATAGAAACTAGCATAACTTTTCCTTAATTGACCATGAAATTAGCATCTATAGAAACTATAGAAACTAGCATCTATAGAAATTAGCTAGACCATGAAAGCTACATACATCACTAATTGACTTAGGTGTAGGCGAATCTCGAATTGCCTTAACTTTTCCCTCGCTAACCTCAACACCTTTAGTACTAACAACATAGCCAAGAAATGTGATATGATTAGTACAAAAGGAACATTTCTGTAAGTTAGCATACAATTTCTCAAAACATAAAACACATATAATAGAATGTAAATGATCAAGATGCTTTTCTAAGGTTTTACTATAGACCAAAATATCATCAAAATACACAACTACAATTTTACCAATGAATGGACATAAAACATGATTCATTAGTCGCATAAAAGTGCTTGGTGCATTAGTGAGACCAAATGACATAATAAGCCATTCATACAAACCATACTTAGTTTTGAAAGCTGTTTTCCACTCGTCTCCCTCTCTCATCCTAATATGATGATATCCACTTTTCAAATCAATCTTAAAAAAGACACATGAACCATGCAATTCATCCAACATGTCACTAATCTAGGTATGGGGTGATGATGCTTTACAATGATTTTGTTAATTGCTCGACAATCAACACACATCCTCTAAGTCCTATCTTTTTTGGGTACAAGTAGGACAAGAACATCATATGGACTCATGCTTGCCCTCACATATCCTTTGGAAATAAGCTCCTTAACCTGCCTTTGAAGCTCCTTTGTCTCCTTAGGATTACTCTTATATACTCGCTGGTTAGGGATGGATGCACTTAGGATGAAATCAATTTGATGCTCAATTCCTCTATTACGTGGCAATCCACTTGGGACATCGTTAGGGAATATGTTTTCAAATTCCTGCAATAGAGCAACAACAACACTAGGCAAAAATGGGTCAAACTTGTTAGTGCTAAAATAAGCCTCATTGTACAAAAGTACGATCATAAGCTGTTTGGCATAGATTGCTCTTTTGACATTACTTTCTTTTGCACAAAGACTTTCTCTTTTCTTCTCTTTCTCTTGTGTCCTCACGTTTTCTCCTCTTTTTTCTTTTTTATCAATCTCTCTTTTCTATTCTCTCTTATTTTTAATCCTCAATTGATCCTCATAAGCTTGTTAAGGTGATAATGGTACAAAAGTGATAGGTACAAAGGAATATTGATTCTTGAAGCCATCATGCATAACTTGCCTATCAAATTGCCATGGTCTTCCTAATAGAATATGACCCGCATACATAGGTACAACATCACATAAAACTTCATCATGGTACCTTCCAATAGAAAATGGTATGAGCACTTGCTTATTTACCTCAACTTCACCACTCTCATTCAACCATTGAAGCTTATATGGCCTAGGATGCTTCATAGTAGGTAAATCCAGCTTCTTAACCATAGTTGTGCTAACAACATTAGTGCAACTCCCACCATCAATAATCATACTATATACCTTATCTTCGATGAGACACCTTGTCTAAAAGATGTTATCTCATTGCACCACATTTTCTTCCTTTACTTGCACATTCAATGCTCGCCTTGTAACGAGAGCTACTCCATTAACTAGATACTCCTTTCCATCACTTTCACCCTTTGATGATGGCACAAAATCATCATCTAATTCACTTTTAGTTTAAACATCACCATTACTTCTCAAGATCATTACAAACTTATTTGGACATTGAGATGTAATGTGACCCCTGCCCAAACACTTAAAACATTTAACATCTCTATTTCTACTTGGTTGGGGTTCAAACTTACCTGTCTCCTTGCTAGAACCCACATTCTTGTGCTTGGGCAGCTCAGCTTTGGATTTGTAATTGCCCATCTCGTCCCTTTTACTCCAATTTGGCTTCCAAGATGAGGTAGAACCCAAATTCTGCCCAAATTGTGTGGAGCCCTTTCATTTAAGTTGCCTTTCAACTTTCATTACCACATGCACCATGTCTTCTAATTCCATATAGTGTTGCAATTAAACCACGTTTGCTACGTCCCTATTTAGCCTTTGCAAAAATCGAGCCATGGTTGCCTCTGTATCTTCTTCTACATTTGCCCTAATCATGGTAATCTCCATCTCCTTGTGGTTGTCCTCCACACTTTTGGTGCACTAAGTGAGCCCTTGTAGCCTTTGGTACAACTCACTATAATAGTGATTAAGGACAAACCTCCTCCTCATCATAGTCTTCATCTCTTCCCATGTATCAATAGGCCACTCATGATTCCTTCTCTTAGTCAAAACAAGTTGATCCCACCAAATAATAGCATAATCAGTAAATTCAATTGCAGCAAGCTTTACCTTTTTCTCCTCAGAATAGTTGTGGCAGTCAAAGACCAATTTAACCTTCTTCTCCCATTCTAGGTATGCATCAGTGAAGTTTCCGACTTCACCCGAGGATCTACTAATCTGTGATACTGAGAGGGGGGGTGAATTAGTATCACACCCCTTAAAAACACTGATAACTTAAGCTAAAGTATTCTACTTCTTTAATACTTTTGCTCTCGTCAATACATAGGTATGTGAACAACTTCAACCTCTTCTTAAAAGCAAAATCTTTCTCATATTCGACTAAGTTAGATCTATTGTTACCTACTAATCACAATAGTCCCTAAAGTCACCTTTCAGACACCTTACCTATTAGACAGATCGGATGTTCTTGATTAGGTCTTCTTTAGGTTATAGGTTCGATGATACTTTAGCTGCATTCACAACTCAATTCAAAACACAGAATGTAAATCAAAGTAAGGACACAAGAGATTTATGGGGTTATGTTAATGTGATGTACGTCCACGGTGGTAGGGACTCTTCCTCTACCGAGACAATCCACTATACTTGAGAATACTAGTGTGATACTCCCTATGTCCACAATGTAGTTACAATGGATGTCTTAATCCACTGTTCCTTTCACTATTGCAAATACAAAGCAAGTACAATACAAAGAGTGTTACTTACTGTGTCTACCCTTCTTCTAGCTTGTCTTGCCTCTGTTGAATTGAATAGGCTGCTTTACTGCCGTGTAGAAGTCCACCACAACACTCTTTAACCTCTCTTAAAGAAATCTGGAAATACATCGAGTTCTTTCCAATGCTTCATCGAATTCCTTCTCTAGGTTGTTTCACACAACTCCTGCTTTCACCATCTCACGGTTTGATGGCTTACACTCACGCTTCTGGTCTTCCATTTCACGTCTCATGGCCTGCCCCACGTTTATGATCAGTCATGCCATTGCACGTTTTGGTCTCACGACTCACGCACATTTCTGGTTTGCATCCGCTTCGCTGCATGGTTCCGCTGCACTCCCATCCGTTTCACAATTCCACTGGTCTCCCGTTTCTGGTTTTTGCCCTCACCTCACATTTCTGGTTTTCTTCTCTTCCAGGGGTGGTGTGTTTCTGGTTTTGCTATCTGCTCCATCACGATTTTGCTACACTCCTCCTCACCCGTTTCACAGTTCCACTGGTCTCCCGTTTCTGGTTTTTGCCCTCACCTCACATTTCTGGTTTTCTTCTCTTCCAGGGGTGGTGTGTTTCTGGTTTTGCTATCTGCTCTCCTCATCCATTTTCTCTCTTGGTGGTGTATCGTCTCTTACGGTTTTCATTTTCCCATGTTGTTGTCTTTTCTCTTGCCGGTGGTTGTTTCTCACAGGTTTCTCTCTCTTGCTGTCACATGGTTTTCTCCTTGCCGTGTTGTCTGTTTCTCTCTCACCTTCTAACTGGGTCTCCTTTCTTTTGCTCTCCCGGTTCTGTTTTTCACATTGGCTCTCCTAGTGGTGTCTTTCCCTTTTTCTCTCACAGTGGCATCTTTTCTTTTTCTCTCCCGATGGTGTGTGTGTTCTGGTTGGCTTTCCCGGTTGTCTTCTCTTCCACAGTTTCTCTTCTCCTCCCTTACGGTGGGTGTGTGTCACCTTTGCTCTTCTGATGGCGTGCAGTCTCTTCTCTTGCTGTGAGTCACACAGTTTCCTTCCAGCCGGTGGTGTCCTCTCTCTTGCCATTGGTCACACGATTTTCCTTCAGCCGTCCAACGTCTCTTTGCCGTGTTGTCTCCTTGCTGTCCAGCCGGTGGTTTCTCTCTTATTGTAAGGTTTTGTCTCACCAAGGTCACTATTGCCGTTGGTGTGCTTTGACCGTGTAGGGTTTTCTCTCTCTCTTGCAAAGTTGTGTTTTGCTGTCCACCCACACTTATGTCTTCCAAGGTCTTGGTTTATATACTCTCTTCCATGAAAACCCTAGTAGTGCTTACTATATTTTGATTTACTTTCTTGCCCCTCCATGTAGCTTCAAATTACTTGCACACTTAAATCTAGTTGACAACAAATACAACCCATACAAGGCTATGGGAACAACAATCTCCCCTTTTGTAATTGTTGGCAACACTCACAACAAAAGTCATTATGCAGCAGTCCTTCATAATCTTCTTAGTGTAATAATCCAAAAGCAGATGGATTACAACTCCCCCTAAATATGCATTCCCCTTTCCTTAACAGCTCCCCCTACACTGTTGCTTCTCTCCCCCTTTGCCAACCAATTACAAATCTGAAAAACTCGCAAAGTAGAGATGGAGGATTCACCTGATTTTCAGGCTTGAGGAGGCATTGGCACAGATAGACTCAATCTGTGCTTTTCAAACAGCTTTGTGGATAGAGGTTTAGTTAGAATATCTGAAATTTGATCTTTAGTGCCAACATACTCCAACTGAATTGTACCCTGTTCCACTTGATCATTGATGAAGTGATACCGGATGTCAATATGCTTGCTCCTTGAATGTTGAATCGGATTCTTGCTGAGATCAATAGCACTTTGATTATCACAAAGTACACTCACTGGTAACTTCACTTCAATACCCAAGTTTGCCAATTGTCTTTGCATCCATATTACCTGAGTACATGCTGCACAAGCAACCATATACTCAGCCTCAACTGTGCTCAAAGCAACACTGTTTTGCTTTCTACTCAACCATGCAACACACTTTGAACCCAAGTAGAAGCTGCAACCGTTGGTTGATTTTCTGTCATCTATACATCCTGCCCAGTCTGCATCAGTGTATACTGGTAGTTTTACAAAATCCATGGCCAGATACCACAAACCCATTTCCAGTGTCCCTTTGAGGTATCTTAGGATTCTTTTCATTACCAAAACATGAGATTCCTTAGGATCAGCTTGGAATCTGCTAGCAACGCACACAGCTTGCATAAGATCAGGCCTTGATGTTGTAAGGTACAGAAGGCTCCCTATCATCTTCCTATACTTTGTAGGGCTTGTACTCTTTCCCTCCTGATCTTTTGTTAACTTGTAGCCCACTGTCATAGGGGTACTGATAGGTCTGCTATCCTCCATGCCAAACTTTTTCAGCATTTCTTTAGCATATTTCGTCTGAGAAATAAAAATACCTTCTTCACACTATTTTATCTGTAATCCAAGAAAGTAATTCATTTCTCCAATCAATGACATCTCAAATTCCTCACTCATCTTCAGTGCAAAATCTTGGCATAGCTCAGAGTGATCCCCTCCAAAGATGATGTCGTTTACATATACTATGGTTATCAGCTGGCTTTTCTCTGAGTTGAACACATATAGGTTATTATCAACTATTCCTCTTCTGAAGTTCAACCTTCTCAAATACGCGTCCAGCCTGCTGTAGCATGCTCTTGGGGCTTGTTTAAGGCCATACAAGGCTTTCTTCAGCTTGCACACGTGTGTCTCATCCTCACTGATTTGTACTCCATCGAGTTGTTCAATATACACTTCTTTTTTCAGGAGCCCATTCAGAAAGGCTAATTTCACATCCATCTGATAAACTTTATACCTCTTAT
This sequence comes from Ceriops tagal, assembly GCA_021533255.1. Classification (NCBI taxonomy): domain Eukaryota; kingdom Viridiplantae; phylum Streptophyta; class Magnoliopsida; order Malpighiales; family Rhizophoraceae; genus Ceriops; species Ceriops tagal. Next base: position 6,222,069 of record CM038605.1, on the reverse strand, counting down.
GTGCTGCCAAAGTTAGGAACATTCTAATAGTTTCTAACCTTGCCACTGGTGCAAAGGTTTCATTAATATCTACTCCTTCTATCTGAGTGTAGCCTTTGCAAACTAGCCTAGCCTTGTTCCTCACCACCTTGCCATCTTCATTGTGTTTATTCCTAAACACCCATTTTGTTCTTATGACATTCTTGTTAGTGGGTCTTGGAACCAGCTCCCATGTATCATTCTTCTCGATTTGATCCAGCTCCTCATTGATAGCTTTAACCCATGCTTTGTCTTGTGTAGCCTCTTCAACAAATTTAGGTTCAATTTGTGAGAGTAAAGCAATAGCACCCACAATTCTTCTTCTTCTTGTTCCTCCTGCTGATGGGTCACCTATGATTTGATTTCCTTGATAAGCATTGGTCTACATTTTCTTTGTCCTTCTTTCTTGCACAATCTTAGTTGCAAGAGGATCTCTTTCTTCATCTTTAGACTCACTCTTCTCCGAGTCTGAACTTACTTCTTATTCCTTTTCTTCAGGTTGGTCTGATTCTTCATCTACATTGAAGTCATCTTCTTTATTGTCCTCAGCTTCTCCATTCTGCATTGTTTTCTAGTTCTCATCTATTCTCACATCACTGGACGTGATCACTTTTCCCAGCTTATACAGGAAAACTCTGTAACTTTTTGTCTTTGCTGAGTATCTTACAAAGATGCCTTCATCAAACCTAGCATTGAATTTTCCCAAGTTTTGCTCCTTGTTCTTCACAAAACATGGGCTGCCAAAGATTCTGAGATACTTGGTTGTTGTCTTCTTCCCACTCCATAGCTCATATGGAGTCTTATCAGTATTGGGCCTTAGTAAGACTCTATTCAGTATGTAAATGTTGAAGCTTGGACTCTATTCAGTAAGTCCAAAATCTTGTGTGAAGCTTGGATTCCAGCAGTAGAGTTCTTTCCATTTCAACCACAGCTCTATTTTTCCTTTCTACCACCCCGTTCTATTGAGGTGTTCTTGCTGCTTCCATTTGGTGACAAATTTCATGCTTCTCAAGGTAATCTTCAAAAGCTTTATTTGTAAATTCAGTGCCTTAATCTGACCTCAATACTTTGATCTTCCTTCCACTCTCATTTTCAACTAATCTTCTGTATCTTTTGAAGCAATTCAGAACTTCTAACTTGTGTTTGAGGTGCATGATGCAAGTCTTTCTGGAATAATCATCAACAAACATGATGAAGTGGCTCTCACCATTCAACCTTTTTGTCCTCGTCGGTCCACACAAATCAATATGAACAACGTCAAGCACTACTTCAGAATTGAACTCTTTGGTCTTATACTACTTTCTGGCATGTTTTCCTTTAGAGCATGCTGAGCAAACATACTCCCTCTCTCTCCTAAGGTCGAGAATGTCTTTGATTGCATGAGTAGTGGTTAACTTCCTCATGTTTTTCTGTGTTAAGTGTCCTAGCCTCTTATGCCAGAGTTGATTTTCTTCTTCTTTGGTGAGTAAACAACTGTTTGTTTTGTCCTCATCAATCACATATAAATTTGTAGCTGTTCTCTTCCCGGCTGCAATAGTATTGCCTTCTTTACTCTTTACTTGGCAACCTATTTTTGTGAATATCACTTTATGGTCTTCATTGCATAGTTGACTGATAAATGCTAGATTATATCTGAGTCCTTCAACGTGCAGAACATCTTTCAGCTTTTTTTTTCCAATATTTACTGACCCTTGACCATTGATGTTGAGTGAATCATCATTGCCAAACTTGACTCTACCTTCTCTTGTCTTGTTCAGCTTTGATAATTTACTCTTGTCTCCTATCATGTGTGAAGTGCATCCATTATCAAGGATCCACTACTTATCCTTGTAGTTAGCCTTTAGTGCAATTTCAACTATATTAGCCACCTCCTTTGTAACTTTATATTCCTTCTTTTGAAATTGGTTAAAGATAGCTTTCACCTTTTTCTCAGCTTTGATTGTACCAGTTGGTTTTACTGTGCCATTGAGTGCCTTCTCTTGCTCAGGGAGAAGTGTCATGCATCTCCTGGCATTATGGCCATCATGCCCGCACCTTTCACACTGTTCCAAGTCTGCTAATACAGCAAACGTGTTCTTTAAAACCACTGGTTTGGGCTTCCACCAACACTCCTTGTCAGTGTGTCCTTGCTTTTTATAGTATATGCAAGAACTCACAACAGGTGTGCTCCTCTGAATTTTGTATTGTCTCCCCCCGTATGCAGCATCATATCTTCTTAAGTTGGAGACATATACTGGCCTTCTCCACCAACATTTACTTGCCTTATGACCCCAAACTCCACAATAAAGACAGTAACCTTGAAACTGCCTCTTCTTGAGTCTAATCACAGCTTGTTTTCTTTTGTTCATTACTTGCTGTGTAGGCAACGTAGCTGGCTTCTTTGCTTGTGTGACTTTAATTTCAATCACCTTCTTATCCTTCTGTTCAGCCGTAGCCCTTTGCAGGCTGACCTTCTTTTCTTCATTTTTGTTTGCCACCTTAGGTTGCTTCTTCAAATCCTCTTTATTCTTTGATATCTTCTCCTGAGTCACAACCTTCTCTTTCAACTTCTGTGACACATTCTTATTATCTTTAGGCAACGCCGCCTCAGATTGTTGCACTTTCTCTTCATTCTTCTTTTCTCTTGTAGAACTTGTTTCTCCTATCATTTCAAGCTTCTGCATGTTCTCTTCACTCCTTTTGAGTTGTTGTTGAAGTCTTAGCAACTCTTTCTCAATTCCTTCAATTTTTGAAGTCCTTAAGCCAAGCTCTATTGTAGGGTCTTCACATATTTTGATTTGTTCTTCAAATCTTCTCTTCAAGTCAATATGTTCAGCATTTATTTCATCTTTTTGACTTTCTGCTTCCTCAGACTTTGCTTCAACTTGTTTTATGTGAGCCTCCAACCTTTTTATGGTTCTGCCCCTTCTGATTATCTCCTTTGAAGCTGCTTCCAACTCAGCTTTAAGATCTAGTTCTTCTTCATCAACCTCCTCTTCCTCTTCAGAGGTTCAACTACCACCTTGAGCTAATGCCATAAAGGCCTGCTTATCTGATGATTCTTCATCTTCCTCCTCATTAGCTTCATTTATCTGACTCACATAACTCTTGAATGAGCCTCTTTTCTTCTTCTGTGGGTTGGCAGTCTTCTTACTGGACTTCTTTGATTTGAATGATGGTCTTCTCCATTTTGAATTCGGCTCATCATCACCATCCTCATCTTCATCATCAAGTTTCACTTTGCACTGAGAAGCCAAGTGTCTAGTCTGCCCACAATGATAACATCTCAAGGACAACTATCTTTTTCCTTTCTTAGACCCCTTTTTGAACTTCCTTGTGAAGTATGCCAACACTTCACCTTCACTTTCTTCCTCATCATCATCATCATCCTCACTGGATGATTTTTCCTCTTCTTTTATCTTCAAGTGTTTCATAGCTTTGAAAGTTGCCTCCTTTGATACCTTTGACGTTGAGGAGCTCTCAGTTGACTTTATTCTTATCTTATATGCAATGAGATTGCAGTGGAGATCATGTAGAGACATAGAATTGAGATCTTTACTCCCCTTTATGGCTGCCACCTTTGAGGCAAACCTCTCAGGCAAAATTCTCAAAATTTTCTTCACAATAAATGAGTCCTTCTTGTTCTTTCCATGACTTCTATGATCGTTTACAGCATCAATAACCCTAGTGAAGAACTCTTGGACTGTCTCATTTTTCTGCATTCTGAGAGATTTATATCTCTCCTTGAAAATTTGAAGCTTGGCCTCCTTCATTCTGCCATCACCTTTATAGACCTTCTGCAATATGTCCCATATCTCCTTAGCAAATTTGCAGTCCTTAACTTTAGCATACTCAGCATCTATCAATGTTGAAATGATGACGTTTAAGGCCTCCCCATTTATTTTAAATTGCCTTAATTCCTCTAGGGTTGGATCTTTACCTTCTTCTAGGGCCATAAAACCCTCCTGTACGGATTTCACCACATTCATGCCCATGGTTGCAAATACCACTTGCATTCTCGCTCTCCACATATGGTAGTTAGTTCCGTTGAAGATTGGAACCTTCTTGCTGTAAGTAGTGTTGGTGCTGGTACCGGCGTCCATTTCTCAGTATGCTGAACAAGTTAAAATTTTTGGAGCTCTTTAAACTAGTACACCAAGTTGTTAAGCTTTATCTTGGTGAACCTATGCTCTGATACCAATTAAAGTTTTCGACTTCACCCTAGGATCTACTAGTTTGTGATACTGAGAGGGAGGGTGAATCAGTATCACTCCCCTTAAAAACACTAATAACTTAAGCCAAAGTATTCTACTTCTTTAATACTTTCGCTCTCATCAATACGCAGGTATGTGAACAACTTCAACCTCTTCTTAAAAGCGAACTCTTTCTCATATTCAACTAAGGTAGATCTATTGTTACCTACTAATCATAATAGTCCCTAAAGTCACCTTTTAGACACCTTGCCTATTAGACAGATTGGATGTTCTTGATTAGGTCTTCTTTAGGTTATGGGTTCGATGATACTTTAGCTACGTTCACAACTTAATTCAAAACACAAAATGTAAATCAAAGTAAGGACATAAGAGATTTACGTGGTTCCATCAATGTGACATATGTCCACGGTGGTAGTGACTCTTCCTCTACCGAGACAATCCACTATACTTGAGAATACTAGTGTGGTACTCCCTATGTCCACAATGTAGTTACAATGGATGTCTTAATCCTCTGTTCCTTTCACTATTGCAAATACAAAGCAAGTACAATACAAAGAGTGTCACTTACTGTGTCTACCCTTCTTTTAACTTGTCTTGCCTCTGCTTCACTGCCGCGTAGAAGTCCACCACAACACTCTCTAACCTCTCTTGAAATCTGGAAATACGTTGAGTTCTTTCCAATGCTTCACTGAATTCCTTCTCTAGGTTGTTTCACACAACTCTTGCTTTCACCGTCTCACAGTTTCACGGCTTGCACTCACACTTCTGGTCTGCCATTTCATGTCTCACGACCTACCCCATGCTTCTAATCAGTCACGCCGTTGCATATTCTGGTCTCATGTCGTCGCACGTTCTGGTCTCACGCCTTGCACGTTCTGTTCTTACGTTGACGCATGTTCTGGTCTCACGCCTCACACACGTTTCTGGTTTGCATCCGCTTCGCTGCACGGTTCCGCTGCACTCCCGTCCATTTCACGGTTTTGCTGCACTCCTCCTTGCTTGTTTCACGGTTCCATTGGTCTCTCGTTTCTAGTTTTTGCGCTTACCTCACGTTTTTGGTTTTCTTCTCTTCCAGGGGTGGTGCGTTTCTGGTTTTGCTGTCTGCTCTCCTCGTCCATTTTCTCTCCTGGTGGTGTATCGTCACTTATGGGTTTCCTTTTGCTATGCGTTCCTTTGCCGTGTTGTCGTCTTTTCTCTTGCTCTTGTTGTCACACGGTTTTCTCCTTGCCGTGTCATCCGTTTCTCTCTCACCATCCAGCTAGGTCTCCTTTCTTTTGCTCTCCCATTTCTCTCCAATGTTGGCTCTCCCGGTTCTATTTATCATGTTGGCTCTCCCAGTGGTGTCTTTCCCTTTTTCTCTCATGGTGGCGTCTTTTCTTTTTCTCTCTTGGTGGTGTGTGTGTTCTGGTTTGCTTTCCCGGTTGTCTTCTCTTCCACGGTTTCTCTTCTCCTCCCTTATGGTAGGTGTGTGTCGCCTTTGCTCTTCTGATGGCGTGTAGTCTCTTCTCTTGCCGTGAGTCACACGGTTTCCTTCCAGCCAATGGTGTCCTCTCTCTTGCTGTTGGTCACACAGTTTTCCTTCAGCCGGCCAAGGTCTCCCTTGCCGTCCAAGGTCTCTTTGCCGTGTTGTCTCCTTGCTGTCCAAGGTCTATTTGCCATGTTGTCTCCTTGCTGTCCAACCGGTGGTTTCTCTCTTGTTGTAGGGTTTTGTCTCACCAAGCTCACTCTTGCCATTGGTGTGCTTTGGCAGTGTAGGGTTTTCTCTCTCTCTTGCAAAGTTGTGTTTTGCTGTCCACCCACACTTATGTCTTCCAAGGTCTTGGTTTATATACTCTCTTCCATGAAAACCCTGGTAGTTGCATATGAGATGAGGATAAAGTCAACTGAAATCTCTGCAACAATGAAGGTATCAAAGGAGGCAACTTTCAAAGCTATGAAGCACTTGAAGATAAAAGAAGAGGAAGAATCATCCAGTGAGGATGATGATGATGATGATGATGAGGAAGAAAGTGAAGGTGAAGAATTGGCTTGCTTCATAAGGAAATTCAAAAAGGGGTCTAAGAAGGGAAAAGGACAGTTGTCCTAGAGATGTTATCGTTGTGGGCAAACTGGACACTTTGCTTCTCAGTGCAAAGTGAAACTTGATGATGAAGATGAGGATGGTAATGATGAGTTGAATTCAAAATGGAGAAGACCATCATTCAAATCAAAGAAGTCCAGTAAGAAGACTGCCAACCCATAAAGGAAGAAGAGAGGCTCATTCAAGAGTTATGTGAGTCAGACAAAAGAAGCTGATGAGGAGGAAGATGAAGTCTCATCAGATGATCATGTCTTTATGGCATCAGCATAAGGTGGTAGCTCAACCTCTAAAGAGGAAGAGGAGGTTGATGAAGAAGAACTAGATCTTGAAGTTGAGTTGGAAGTAGCTTCAAAGGAGATAATCAGAAGGGGAAGAACCATAAAAAGGTTGGAGGCTCACATAAAACAAGTTAAAGCAAAGTCTGAGGAAGCTGAAAGTCAAAAGGATGAAATAAAGGCTGAACATATTGACTTGAAGAGAAGATTTGAAGAACAGATCAAAATATGTGAAGACCTTACTATAGAGCTTGGCTCAAGGACTTCAACAATTGAAGAAATGGAGAAAGAGGTGCTGAGACTTCAGCAACAACTCAAAAAGAGTGAGAAGAACTTGTAGAAGTTTGAAGTGGTAGGAGAAACAAGCTCTACAAGAGAAAAGGAGAATGAGACTTTGCCACAGAAGTTGAAAGAGAAGGCTGTGACTCAAGTGAAGATAATTGAAGAAGAGAAGACAGTTATCAAACCAAAGCCAGGGCCAAAAATGATGTATGTGGTTAAAGAGCAGCAGCCCATAACTGCTATGTCTTAGAAAGAAAAGAAAGTTAGCCAGTAAAGGGCTAGGCTAAATAGAAGAGGGAGAAGAAGGTGACTAAAATGAAAGTCACACAAGCAAAGAAGCCAGCTACGTTGCTTACACAGCAAGTGATGAACAGAAGAAGACAAGCTGTGATCAGACCCAAGAAGAGGTAGTTTCAAGGTTATTGCCTTTATTGTGGAGTTTGGGGTCATAAGGCAAGTAACTGCTGGTGGAGAAGGCCAGTATATGTCTCCAACTTGAGAAGATACGATGCTGCATACAAGGGGAGAAAATACAAAACTCAAAGGAGAACACCTGTCATGAGTTCTTGCACATACTATAAAAGGCAAGGACACACTGACGAGGATTGTTGGTGGAAGCCCAAACCATTAATTTCAAAGAACAAGTTTGCTGTATTGGCAGACTTGGAACAATGTGAAAGGTGCAGGCATGATGGCCATAATGCCAAGAGATGCATAACACTTCTCCCTGAGCAAGAGAAGGCACTTAATGGCATAGTGAAAACAAGTGGTGCAGTCAAAGCTAAGAAAAAGGTGAAAGCTATCTTCCAGCTAATTCAAAAGAAGGAATATAGAGCAAAAAGGGAAGTGGCTAATATAGCTGAAATTGCACTAAAGGCTGATTGCAAGGATGAGCAGTGGATCCTTGATAGTGGATGCACTTCGCACATGATGGGAGACAAGAGTAAATTGTCAAAGCTAAACAAATCAAGAGAAGGCAGAGTCAAGTTTGGCAATGATGATTCACTCAACATTAGTGGTCAGGGGACAATGAATATTGGAAAAGGAAAGCTGAAAGATGTTCTGCATGTTGAAGGACTCAGATATAATCTAGCATTTGTCAGCCAATTATGCAACGATGACCACAAAGTGATATTCACAAAAATAGGTTGTCAAGTGAAGAATAAAGAAGGCAATACTATTGCAGCCAAGAAGAGAATAGCTAGAAATTTGTACGTAATTGATGAGGACAAGACAAACAACTGTTTACTCACCAACAAAGAAAAAAATCAACTCTGGCATAGGAGGCTGGGACACTTATCACAGAAGAACATGAGGAAGCTGACCACTACTCATGTAATCAGAGACATTCTCGACCTCAGGAGAGAGAGAGAGTATGTTTGCTCAGCATGTTATTGTAGCTCCCATTTCTTTTTTGTAGGACTTGTTTTTGTAGCTCCGATTCTTTTTTTGCACGACGCATCTTTACAGCTCCCTTTTCTCTTCTACAAGACACATTTTTGTAGCTTTTTTTCTCTTTTGTGTTGAGCCCATCTTTGATGGCTAATGTTGGATTTATTGTCAATGCATCTCACACAGTTGTTCGTGTTGATTTGATGTTTTGAATGTTGTTGAGATGTAAAGAAGTTCTTGGTAAATACCATTAATGGTAGGTCAACTGTAAGGTCAATGAGTCAATATTAATCGTTGATCCTAAATTTTAAGGGTCAAGGCTGATCATTAATCCTTGACCATTGACCCTAAATTTTAGGAATAAAATCTAACCGTTGATTATAGGGCAACCCTTGGGAATCAATGCGTTAATGATTGTGCAACCCTAAATCTTAAAGCCTATAAATACATCCATACATCTTTCAAGATAGGGGTGTGTTACAAAAAAGAGACCAACCAACTGCAAAGAGAGAACGTCAAAGAGAGAGGTAGCCACCAAAAAGAGAGTGATTAGCCAAGGAAGGTGCAGTAGCAACTAGCCAAGAGTGTAGCACCAAGGAGAGGTGCAGCCAACCAAGAGGTGATAGCAGCCACCAAAGAAGGAGGCAGCCACACCAACCAAAGGAGGAGTTACAACAACCAGCAACCTTACCAAAGGGTGAAGAAGGCAGCAACTGGCCAAACCAAAGGGAAAAGAAGTAGGCAGTAGCATGCCAAACCAAAAGGAGAAGAAGAAGGCTTGCAATAACCACACCAAACCAGAGGAGATGCGCAGCAATCACACCAAACCAGAGGAGAACATGCAGTAACCAATCAATCACTCATAGAAAGAAGTTGCAGCAACCAATCAAAGAAAGGTGCAACAACTAGCAAACCAATCAAGGAGAAGGTGCCATAGCCACCCAAAGGAGAAGGTGCAGTAGCCACCAATAAGGGAGAAAGCAACTTGCAACAAAACCAGTTGCAATAGCAAGCATAACCAGCAGAGTAACCAACAGCAGGTGAATCATAACTAGCAATTTGCAAAACTAGTAGCAAGGCAAGTAGCACCAACAGTAGGAGGAGAAAACTTGCCCCAGCAGTAAGGCAAGTAGCACTAGCAGGGGAAGAAAACTTACTAAGGTAGAATGTGAGGTAACCTGCTAAGGCAGCAAGTGAGACAGCACTGGCAGCAAAGGAAAGAGAAGATCCATGTTTTGCACTAGCAGCCTGTACACATTGAGTCATCCTTCTTAGGAAAGTGTTTGTCACAAACCTTTTAAAAAAGGGTGGGATACCCTTGAAGAGATTGAGAGATCATTGTAAGTGGTTAAGGAATGATCCTTCCATGACATTAATTGTATCCCTTGATAACAAGAGTGGATTGTGTGATTTAGGAGTGATCCTATCGCATCGTAGACGTAGCTCACATATTGTGGGTGAACCACATAAAAATTGCTGTGTGTTCTTAGGTGCTTGCACTTGATTGATATCCATACGGCCACTCTCACATAAAGAAGAAAGATAAAAATTGGATCTACTCTAACAAGTCACAATCCGAAAAGATTTGTAAAAAGCAAGCATCTCACATTGATTCACTCCCTCCCCCTTTCAGCATAAGACCTAAGAAGGTCCTTATCAAATGGTATCAAAGCTGGTTTCTTCTATTGATTCATTTTGTTTGCTTTGATCTAAAATTGTTGTTTCTACTATGAATTTATATTGGTTGATATCATTGATAGCATGAACAATGTTAACAGCAAGGGCATTCTGACTTTTGATAAACAGAATTATCAGTTGTGGAAGAATAAAATGCTCCCATATCTGATGTCACTTGGTCTGGATGTGTTTGAATCTATTGTTAGTGGCTTCATCCTTATTGCTAAAGGTGATGCTATGATGCTTATTAATAAGAAGAATTTGGAGTCTAATGGAAAGGTAAGAAATGCCTTGTATGCCTCCTTATTAAACAAAGAATTCACCAAAGTGATATGGTGCAAGATAGCCAAACAAATTTGGGGCAAATTGAAGAATATTTACGAAGGAGACAAAGTTGTGAAGGAAGCTAAACTATAAATCTAGAGAAGCAGATTTAAACACATAAAGATGCAGAATGATGAATTTATGGATGCCTTTTTCACAAGAGTCAACGAAATTGTGTGCACCATTAAAGGCTATGGAGAGGAGATCAATGATTCTACTGTGGTAAAGAAGATACTTAGAACCTTACCAGAAGCTTACAGTGCCAAAGTTTCCTTCATAGAAGATAGACATTTAGATAGGCTACCCTTAGATGATTTGCACGACATATTGGTGGCTTATGAAATAAGAATAGCCCCAATGAAGAAAGAAAAGAAGTCTAATGCAGAGAAGGAGTTGGCTTTCAAGGAAATGAAGAGATTAAAGATTAAAGACTAAGAAGAAGAATCTGACAGCAACTCTGAAGAAGAAAATGGTGATGTTAAACTAGATAGAGTCATGGCATATGTCACCAAGAATGAGGAAAGGAAAAGGGAAGTATAAGGGAAAATTACCTTTGAAGTGCTTTAGGTGTGGAGCAATTGGGCACTTTGCCATGGACTACCCAAAGAGAATAGAAGCAGATAGTAATGATGATGATAAGTCTGTCCTAAGGAGGAGAACAAAGCAATCCAGCTATTCTAAAGTTGAAAATTCAAATGCTAAAGGGAAAAGGCAACTCTTTAGATCCAAAAGAAGGAATTTTTTGAACAAGTTGGATGAAGAAGATTTTGAAGAAGAAGTTGATGATGATTCTAATGATGATATTTTAAAGGATATGCTAGTTGCTTAAGTAGATGATGATTAAGAATCTTCAAGTGACAAGGAATCAACTGAAAATGAAGAGGATGAGATGGTGTAGCAACTTGAAAATGAGTTGAGAACTTGTTTGCACAAAAATAGCAAGTTGGAAAAGGAGGTAAAGCATCTTAAGAAGTTGTATGAAAATTTTGCTATTGATGAATCTGATCTCCATGTGAAAGAACAGGAATTTAAAAGAGCATGTTGAACATTTGCGTTGTGTGCTTGATGTGTTAAGAAAAGAGAAATTGTTTGCCAATTTAAAGAAATGTGATTTTTACAAGGATCATGTCCTTTTCTTAGGTTATGTTGTATTTGCTCATGGCATAGAGGTTGATAAAAAGAAGATTAAGGTCATTCAAGAATGGCCTACACCTAACAGTGTGAGCAAGGTGAGGAGTTTTCATGGTTTGACTAACTTTTATAGGAGGTTTATTAAGGATTTTAGTACCATAGCTCCACCATTGATTGAGGTGATTAAAAAGAGTGTGGGCTTTAAGTGGGGTAAGGAACAACAAGATGCCTTTGATTTGCTTAAGTCTAAGTTGTGTAACGTACCACTTCTTACTTTGCCTAATTTTTATAAGATCCTTGAAATTGAATGTGATGCATTAGGCATTGGGATTGGGGGAGTTCTTATGTTGGAGAAATGACCTATTGCATTCTTTAGTGAGAAATTAAATGGGGCAACATTGAATTATCCAACTTATGATAAATAAATGTATTTACTTGTTGTTCGATTGTATTGTTTATATCATCAAATTCCTTGTCATTTTGTTTGCCTTATTGCTCATCATCCTTGATTGAGTCACTTCTCTAAAGAGGTAGGTCTAGAATTGATATTTTCGAGTTTTGTTTGATCAAATTTAGTTTACTTAGAACCTTTTGAAAAAGCTCTTGATTATGAAATTACAAATTATTATGTGAAACACATTGAGTGGAATGTAAACACGTCAGGGAGTGATTTGAGAGGATTACATTTTCTATTATTTATCATTTTCTGCTGCTGTAAACATGTCCCATGATAAAACTGATAGCCCTACTAAGGGGGAGGAGGAATTAGCCATACCAAACCTTAAATTTTTTTAATTAAAGCCCTAGAAGGGAAGTTTGAGAGAATAGAGTTTATGTTTGGTGAAATGTGGGATAGAGTGGAGAGAATTGAAAGGGAATCAGCAGGAGACCAGGGAGGGTAGCCAGGACCAACATGCACCGTTAGAGTTAGAGTTTGGTAAAGAGGATGAAGATGAGTATGAAGATGACGATAACCTTAATAGAAGTTATAAAGGGGGTTGAGGAAGTAGAATAGGTAGTGGAATTTATGGTAGTGGAATCAAGAATGATAGGTATACTAAAAACTATGAGTGGAGGACTAGAAGGGAAGCAAGGGTAGATAAAAATCTTAATAGTATCAAAATGAAAATACCTTCTTTCCAAGGGAAAATCTACCCTATTGTTTATATGGATTGGGAATGTAGGGTGGAATTAATATATAAGTGCCACAACTTCTCCAAGGAAAAGAAAGTGAAGTTAGCTGTGATAGAGTTCATTAATTATGTTGTATTATGGTGGGACCAGTAAGTTACCACTAGGAGAAGAAACCTTGAGAGGACCATAGAAACATGAGAGCAGCTGAAACATTTGATGAGGAGGAGATTTATCCCTAACTCTTATTACAAGGACTTGTATAATAGGTTATAGAGCCTTAGTCAAAGTTCTAAGAGTGTAGAGGAGTACCATAAAAAGAAAATAGCTATGGTTAGGGTTAATGTAATGGAGGATAGAGAAGCCACCATGGCTAGATTCCTTAAGGGCCTAAACCGAAACATAGTTGATGTAATAAAGTTATAGCATTATGTAAAGTTAGAAGACATGCTACACCTTGCCAAAAAGGGGGAGAGACAACTTAAGAGAAGGGGTAGTTTTACAATTAGCTTTGGCTTAGGTTCTACATTTTGTGAGAAACTGAGGAAAAACCAACCCCTTAATATAAGTTTGAGATAACTAAACCCAAATCTAGTGGGAAAAGCCAAGAGAAGGGAAAAACTAAGGACATTAAATGCTTTAGATGTCTAGGTAGGGGTCATGTGGCTTCACAGTGTCCAAACAAGAGAAACATGTACCTTAGGAAGAATGGTGACTATGAGTTTAGTATTGAAGCTAGTGAGGAGGTCCAAATGCCACCACTAGATGATGCTAGTGATGTTGATGAATAGATAGAGTATCCAGAGCATGGTGAAAGGCTTTTAGTAATAAGAAGAGCCCTTAGTGTACAAGTTATGGAGGATGATGTTGAGATGCAACAAGAAAATATTTTCTATATTAGGTGTAGCTATAAGAATAAGGTTACTTGTGATGTTGTGCCTATGCAAGTTGGTCATTTGCTATTAGGATGGTCATGGGAATTTGATAGGAGGGTAACACATGATGGGTACAAAAATAGGTATACATTCACCATGGAGAGAAAACCCATTACACTCGCACCACTAACTCCTAAATAGGTTTATAAAAACCAATTGAGACTTTTTGAAAATGAACAAAAGAAAAGGAGTGAAAAGAAAGAGAGAGGAGAGAAAAATGAAAGTGAAAGAGAAAAGGTGAGAGAGTGCTAAACACAAGAGTGGTGAGGTACAAAATAAAATTAAGCAACAACAAGTAAGTGTGTATGCCAAAGGAGTTGATGTGAAAGCTACCTTTCAAGCTAGGTAGCAAATGTATTTGATACTTTATAAAGATGTCTACCTTGTTAACACTAACAGTACTTCTTGTGTTCCTAGTGTTGTTTTTTCTTTGTTGCAAGAGTTTGACAAAGTATTCCCAAAGGATTTACCAGATGGTTGCCACCACAAAGGGGAATTGAGCATTGTATTGACCTAGTACTTGGAGCAGCTATTCCCAACAAGCCAGCATACTAGAGTAACTCGAAGGAGACAAAATCACTTCAAAGGCAGGTTGAGGAATTGATGAAAAAAAGGGTATGTGCAAGAAAGCATGTGTCCATGTGTAATACCTGTGTTGCTAATGCCAAAGAAAGATGAGTCTTGGAGAATGTGTGTCAACTTTCAAGCCATTAAGAAAATTATAGTTAAGTATCAACACCCTATACCTAAACTTGATGAGATGCTTGATGAATTGCATGATGTTTGCTTCTTTTCAAAAATTGATCTTAAAAGTGGATATCACCAAATTAGAATTAGGGCAGGTGATGAATGGAAAACTACATTCAAAACTAAACATGGTTTGTATTAGTGGTTTGTTATACCGTTTGGATTAACCAATGCACCTAACATGTTCATGAGATTAATGAATCATGTTTTGAGACCTTTCCTAGGGAAATTCGTGGTGGTCTATTTTGATGATATTTTAGTATACAATTGTTCTTTAGAATCTCATGTCGAACACTTGCATTGTGTGCTAAATGTGTTGAGGAAAGAAAATTTGTATGCTAACTTGAAGAAATGTACCTTTTGCACTGATCATGTCATTTTCTTAGGGTATTTTGTGACTCCTAATGGCATCGAGGTTGATATTGAGAAGGTTAAGCTTATCCAAGAATGGCCTATACCAAAATGTGTAGGTGACAAGCCCATATGGTAAAAGCCTAGCCCAATGGGTAGTTAAAACCCCCAAAGAATTAGTTTGTCCCAATGCTTATTGGTGTCTACTTGTCGGACATGCTGTGTTATCAAGGTTGTTGCGATTATGGCAGTTGATGATTGCATGCCTTGGTTTAAAACTCATTCCGTAGCCCCATAGCTTCCCTTACTCCAAAATCCCAACCTTTGCCTTACTCATTCCTCATATAAAACGTGCTAAAAGGCCTTTGGGATGCTTTCGTCCTCAACTGATCATTCTGAGCAACTTCTTGCTCTTGGAGTTGAAAAATGTAGCTCTTAAGCACTTCTCAAGCCTTTTGTGATCTTGCCCTTGTTATTGGACCCCCAAGATTATGTAAAGCATCAATTCCTTAGTTGTTTGGTATTAGTATAAGTGGACCTCCATCATTTCCCCTCTCCTCAATAGGATTTGTCCTCAAATCTGAACCTATATCATCAAACAAAGAAAGATCAGAAACATTAAGTGTTGAACTCACATCATACTCATCTAGTAAGTCAGGTTGATAGGTGTTGTCATTGATATGAACTCTGATTATATATAAACAGAACCCAACACCAATTTTGGTATAGGATTATTCTAACAAAGGTTAAGGGATTTAGAGTTTTGACCAATGATTATAAACAACCAAGAACCAGAACTATAAGATTCAGATGTCATTCCTAATAATAACAACGTTGAAGAAGATAAGTCTATTGAACCAACACACTCAAGTATGAAAGTTCAAAATTAGTTCTTAAAGAACTAGAAAATAGCTTATACACTTATTAAAATGGGTCTGCCTCTTCCAGCCACCCTTTTTGCCCTTTTTATATACTAACCCTTAAAAACCTTAGCTAATAAGATAGACTTATTAAGGAAATTTGTCCAACCCACTAAAAAATAATAAAACCCATGAAAATAACCATTAAGATGTTGAAATTCGTCCAACCCACTGCATAACAATATAACCCATGAAAATAACACATTTAAATGTCCAAACATGGGCTCCCAAATCCAACTTCCTTCCAAAGGCCATGGTTCTCAAATTCCTCCACAAATGACACATTTGCAAGCCTTGGTAAAGCCTCAACCATCCTTAACTCATACCTAGCAACTTCCTGATGGTAAATGTCACACAACAAGTTATTGGGAGCTTCTTTTATTTTCTTTGACCTTGCCTTTGTTATTGGTCCTCCAAGGTTTTGCAAAGCATTAACTCCCTTGTTGATTTGAGCTAGTACAATATGGCTTCCATCAGTCATACTCTAGCCATGACTTAAAAATGTCCATCTCCTCTAGGTTGTGACTTGTTCTTTCTATGTCATGGAAGTCGTTGCTTCCACATATGCACCCAAACCCAATCTCTTAGTAGGAAGATGACATGTATTTGTCCATTGTTGGCTTGAGTGGCATATTGCTTTTTCCTCTTTTTAATATTCAATCTAGCCTTGTCATGAAGTTAATAGACCACCTTAGCTTTTTTCTGTCCTTCTAAATTGGCTTTTTCTTGCATAAGCAACAACACTAGATCCAATGGTGTCCAAGGGTTGAAACCGTAAATTAATTCAAATGGTGAATAACTAGTGGCACTATACACAACTCTATTGTAGGCAAACTCCACGAATGGTAAGCACTCTTCCCAAGTGTTAGAATTTTTACCAATTATGGCATGTAGTAAAGTACCAAAAGTATGATTGACTACCTCAGTTTGACCATTAGTCCATGGATAGTACATTGTGAAAAAAAAGCAATTTTGTACCAAGCTTACCTCATAGTGTCCTCCAAAAATGACTCAGAAACTTGGTATCACGATCAAACATAATATTCTTTGGTACTCCATGAAGTCTTACAATTTTTTTGAAAAATAGGTCAGTAATTTGTGTGACATCATCCATTTTATGGCAAGTAATGAAGTGCACCATCTTGGAAAACCTGTTAAACACAACAAAGATATAATCTTAGCCCTTTTTGGATCTTGGTAAACCAAGCACAAAATCCATTGAAATAGCAATCCAAGGTTTGCTAAGGACCTCTAAAGGCATGTACTTACCATGAGGTATTACTTTAGACTTAGCCTGCTTACACGTGATACATTTTACACAAATTTATTTAACATCACATTGCATATGTGGCCAAAAGAAATGTACACTCAAAACATCTAAAGTCTTTTGAATACCAAAATGACCTATCAAACCTCCCCCATGAGCCTCTCGCCCAAGCAATTCTCTAATAGGCCCTAAAGGAAAACATAATTTATTTTCCCAAAACAAATAACCCTTATGTCTATAGAATTTACCAAAGCCTTTATTCTCACAAGCAACATAAATATTACCAAAATCAACATTTGTAGCATACAAGTCAATGATGTGCTTAAAACCTAATAATCTAGTGCTTAAGGTGCTAATTAAGGTGTACCTATGAGACAATGCATCAGCAACCACATTGTCTATGAATTCCATCCACTTTGCATGTCCTTTATTTAATTTACCTTGTCCCTTCAAATGTTTTAGTGACTCATGATTAGTATGGATTACAAATTCCTTAGGACAAAGGTAGTGCTGCCAAGTTTCTTGTGTTCTTGGAAGAATACATTGTCTTGACTTATCAAAGGATTGATCAACCTTTGTAGCGTCTTAAGATTGGGACTTTTAGGACTTAGTTTCCTTAGAGTTCTTGATGGAGAACAAGTGCTATTCAAGTGCAACCTAGCAAGTATTCCTTAGATCCTTTGGAAGGAATCGATGGTCCAATGACTAGGGCAAGGACAAAGAGAATGAATGAGGCTTTACAAGGCTTAATCATGGAGCTACAAGACAAAGAGGGTGCTCCAGATGATTCCAAGGCTATTTTAAAAGTTTTCAATGCTACACTAAGGATAATCACTTATCTTTATGTGCAAGATGATGCACAAGGCTTAAAACTTGAAGAACAAAACTTGGAGCCCATGATATAAGTCCAAGCTGCTTGACCAAGCTATGGAAAGGCTCAATTGCATGTTAAGTTGTATTAATGGGCCTGATTTTGTTTTGGGTTGCTAGATTTGAAGATAAGTTCGAATTACATGTAAAAAGAAAAGGCTTAACTTTGGTTTGTTTGGGCTTGAAGGTTTAGCTGAGGCTTGATACATTAGTTAGGGTTTTACTTTGACTTTATATCATTAGTGGTAGTCATTTTTAAGAATTCCTAATCAAGGTAGATTTAGGATTCCTAATCAAGGCAAATTTAGGATTCTTAATTAAGGTAGAATTTTATTTCTTAATTAAAGGGATCACCTGTAATTATGGTTTTCCTATATAGGTATGTTAAGAAACACCTTTTCTTTATAAGATTGTAATATTTACATGCCTATACAATGGTTACCATTATGTAAAATGGAATAATGAAGATTGAGTTATTCTTCAGCAAGCTTTGCTTTGCTTTCTTGTGTTCTTGAAAGAATACATTTTTTTGACTTATCAAGGGAGTGATTAACCTTTGTGGTGTCTTGAGATTATATGCTTGATGAGTTGCATGTTCATGTGTATCTTCAAAAATTGACTTAAAGAATGACTATTATCAAATTCGCATAAAGGAGGAAGATGAATGGAAAACAGCATTTAAAACTAAATATGGATTGTATGAGTGGTTAGTAATGCCTTTTGGATTAACTAATGCACCTGGTACATTCATGAGGTCAATGAATCATGTCTTACATGCCTTATAGGGAAAATTGTAGTAGTTGAATTTGATGATATATTAGTTTATAGCAAGAATTTGGATGAACATGTGAAACACTTGCATTCTATGTTTAGTGTGCTAAGAGAGAACCAACTATATGCTAATTTCAAAAAGTGTACATTTTGCATGGAATCCATTGTGTTTCTTGCCTATGTTGTTAGTTCACAAGGTATTAATGTGGATAGGAAGAAGGGAAAGGCGATAAGGGACTGGCCTATGCCTAAGAACGTGAACGAGGTAAGAAGCATTTTTATTGCATGATAAATTATAAAAGGCGTTAGATATATTTCATGAGCATTTTTATTGGCCTAATATGAAGCATGATGTGCATTCCATTTGTGATAAGTGCATTACATGTAGGCAAGCAAAGGCTAGAGTTAAACCCCATGGCTTGTATACACCTTTACCTATGCCTAACCAACCATGAACTGATATTTCTATGGACTTTGTCTTAGGAGTCACCAAGGTCTCAAAGTGGTAAGGACAACATATTTGTCGTCATTGATAGGTTTAGCAAAATGGTGCATTTTGTTGCATGTTCTAAAACCAATGATGCAACACATATTGCTAAGTTATTTTTTAAGGAAGTGGTGCATTTGCATGGATTGCCAACAACTATTTTTAGCAATAGAGATGTTAAGTTCTTAAGTCATTTTTGGCACACTTTATAGAATAAATTGGGAACTAAACTCTTATTTTGTACTGTTGCACATCCTCAAACAATTGGACAAACTGAGGTAGTTAATAGGACACTCACTACTTTGTTACGTGCTATCATTCAAAAGAACTTGAAGCAATGGGAACGATGTTTACCACATGTTAAGTTTGCCTATAACAGATCTATTCATTCTACTACTTCCTTGTTACCTTTCGAAGTTGCGTATCATTTTAATCATTTAACTCCATTGGAGATTTTATCTTTACCTAGTAAAAAGCAAAATTGATGGTATGAAAAAGGTAGAATTTGTGACGGATTTACATGCCAAGGTTCAGGCTAACATTGAAAGAAAGAATGAGCAATATGCTAAGCAAGTTAATAAGGCACATGTGAAGGTTGTCTTTGAACCTAGTGATTAGGTATGGGTACATATGAGGAAAGAATGATTTCCCCCACAAAGAAAGTCCAAATTGTAGCCTCAAGGAGATGGACCTTTTCAAGTCTTAGAAAGGATTAATGACAATGACTACAAGCTAGATTTATCAAGCAACTATGGTAATGTTAATGCTACTTTTAATGTTGCTAACTTATCTTTGTTTGATGCAGGTGATTTGAGGACGAATCCTTTCGAGGAGGGGAGGAATGATGAAGAACAAAGTGCTATTCAAGTGTAACCTAGCAAGCATTCCTTAGATCCTTTGGAAGGAATTAGTGGTCCAATGACTAGGACAAGGACAAAGAGAATGAAAGAGGCTTTACAAGGCTTAATCATGGAGCTGAATGACAAAGAAGGTACCAAGGATAATCACTTATATTTATGTGTAGGATGATGGACAAGGCTTAGAACTTGAAGAACAAAACTTAGAACCCATGATATAAGTCCAAATTGCATAACCAAGATATGTAAAGGCTCAATTGCATTCTAAGTTGTATTAATGGGCCTCATTTTGTTTTAGGTTGCTAGATTTGAAGTAAAGTCCCAATTATATGTAAAAAAAAAAAAAAAGAAAAGGTTTAACTTCTTTGGTTTGTTTGGGCTTAAAGGTTTAGCTGAAACTTGATACATTAGTTGGAGTTTTACTTTGACTTTATATCAATAGTGGTAGTCATTTTTAAGAATTCCTAATCAAGCTAGATTTAGGATTTCTAATCAAGGCAAATTTAGGATTCCTAATCAAGGTAGAATTTTATTTCTTAATTAAAGAGATCACTTGTAATTAAGGTTTTCCTATATAGGTATGTTAAGGAACACCTTTTCCTTATAGGATTGTAATATTTACATGCCTATATAAAGGCTACCATTATGTAAAACAAAATAATGGAGATTAAGGTATTTTTCAGCATGTTTTGCTTTGCTTTCTTGTATTCTTGAAAGAATACATTGTTTTGACTTATAAAGGGAGTGATCAACCTTTGTGGCATCTTAAGATTGGGATTTTTTTTAGACTTAGTTTCCTTAGGGTTCTAATCTGATCAACCCCATTGGACTTGGAATAAATGCGTATTTTTGCAAGACAAATGAACAATAGTAGTAAAACACAAGAAACATATGATTTTTTTTCTTTTTTTATTGATAATTCAACCAATAATGAAGAACACATAAAAAAGATGATGACAAAAGGATAACAAACTTGAGTTAAAACCAAAGTTCTGATAGCAAATGATATGAATTTGATTATAATGAATTCGAATTAACACCAAAGTTGATATCACTAGGATCATTTTTAGACAAGTTATGAAATAAACAATTCTGACCCAATAAATATAAAGCAACCACAACCAGAATTATAGAAGGATTAGATGCCACTCATGTTCAACACAAGGTTAAAGAAGATATGTCTACAAAAAACATAATCAAGTATGCAAATCAACAAGTTCACAAAGAATCAATGAAAAGATGCTTGTTTGTATTGAAACTTGAGAAAAAACAATGCCTCTTGTAGTTGTAAAGTTGTATTTTTATGTCTAGCTACTCCCCAATTCTCAACTATATTTATAAACATATACAATATACAAACCCTAGTTACTATATAGGCTTATGACCTATTAGTGAAGTAATACAAGCCCACAAAGTTTCCCAAATAATAAGCCCATATAAAATACTAAACTCTATATGTATTGTGGAGTTCAAAATAAGTAAAAGTTCAGCTGAATTGGTAGTTAAGACCCCAAAGAATCAGTTTGTCCCAATGCCTATTGGTGTCCAGCCATTGGACTTGCTATGTTATCAAGGTGACTAATATTGTAGCACTTGATGTTTTCACACCTTGGTCCGAAACTCGTTCTATAGCCCCATAGCTTTCCTTACTTCAAGATCCCAGCCTTTGTCTTGCTCATTCCACATGTAAAATATGTTAAAAGGCCTTTGGGATGCTTCCATCCTCAACCAATCATTTCGAGCAACTTCTTTCTCTTGGACTTGACAAATTAAACTATTAAGTATTTCTCAAGCCTTCTGTGATCTCGCCTTTATCATTGGGCCCCCAAGATTATGTAAAGCATCAATTTCTTGGTTGTTTGATACTAGTACAATATCAAAGTGACTATGAGTCTAGTAGTAAAGCTAGTGAGGAGAGCCAAATGCCACCACTAAACGATGCTAGTGATGTTGATGAAGGGATAGAGTATCCAGAGTATGGTGGAAGGCTTTTAGTAGCAAGGAGAGCCCTTAGTGTGTAGTTTAAGGAAGATGATGTAGAGTGCAATAGGAAAACATTTTCCATACTAGGTGTTTAGTTTAGGATAGACTGTGTTGCTTGATCATAGATGGAGATAGTTGCACTAATGTAGTTAGTGGAGAGTTGGTGGAGAAATTGAACTTGTTAACTAGGGTTTGTGTACTGTATATGTTTATAAATATGATTGTAACTTAGAGGGGCAGCCAAACATAAAAATACAACTTTACAATTATAAGAGACATTGTTTTCTCTTAAGTTTCAATACAATCAGCATATTTTCATTGGTTCTTTGGGAACTTGTTGATTTGCATTCTTGATTGTGTTTTTCATAAACTTCTTTTCTTCAACCTTGCGCTGCATAAGAGTGGCGTCTAATCCTTCTATAATTCTAATTTGTAGTCACTTTATAATCATTGGGTCAAAATTTTTATTTCATAATGTGTCTTAGAAAGATCCTAGTGACATTAACTTTGGTGTTGGGTTTTGGTTCATTATAATCAGAGTTCATATAATTCTCCGTAAGTTACATGGTTCTTTTGTTAGGACACTATGAAGCTACATGACCGTTACCCAAACATCTAAAGCATTTGATGTCCCTAGTCTTCCCCTTCTCTTAGCTTTCCTCAATAGGTTTGGGTTTAGGTATGTCAAACTTATATTTAGGTGTACCATGTCCTCTAATTCTACATAGTGTTGTAACTATACTAGATCAGCTATGTTTTGATTTAGGCCTTGAAGAAATCTAACCATTGTGGCTTCTCTATCTTCCACTACATTAGCCCTAGCCATAACTATTTTTATCTCCTTATGGTACTCTTTTACACTCCTAGAACCTTGAATAAGACCCTATAACCTATTATACAAGTCTTTGTAGTAAGAGTTAGGGACAAATTTCTTCCTCATCAAATGTTTTAGCTCTTCCCATGTTTCTATGGTTCTCTTATGGTTTCTTCTCCTAGTGGTAACTTGCTTGTCCCACCATACTACAACATAATCAGTGAACTCTGCCACAACTAACTTCACTTTCTTTTCCTTAGAGAAGTTATGGCACTCATATATTAATCCCACCCTACGTTCCCAATCCGAATATACATCAGGGTCGACTTTCCCTTGGAAAGAAGGTATTTTCATTTTAATACTAAGATTTTTGTCTACTCCTACCCTCCTAGTCCTCTACTCATGGTTTTCAATATACCCATCATTCTCGGTTCCTCTACCATGGATTCCTCTACCTATTCTACTACCTCGACTCCCTCTAAAGCCCCCTTTATAACTTCTGCTAAGGTTATAGCCCTCTTCATACTCATCTTCATCCTCTTCACCAAAATTTGGCTTTAGCAATGCATGTACCATTATCCTAGCTACCCTTCTAGGTCTCCTACTAGACTCCCTTTCAATTCTCTCCACTCTATCCCACATTTCACCAAACATAAACTCTATTCTCTTAAACTTCCTTCTAGGGCTTTTATAAAAACTTTAAGGTCTGGTATGGCTAATTTCTCCCCCCTTAGTAGGCCTATTAGTTTTATCATGTTAGATGTTTATAGTAGCAGAAAATGATAAATAATTGAAAATGTAATCCTCTCAAATTGCTCCCTTACAACACTCCACTCAATGTGTTTCACACAATCAATTGTAATTTCACACTCAAGAACTTTTTCAAAAGGTTCTAAGTAAATTAAATTTGATCAAATGAAACTTGAATATATCAATCCTAGATCTACCTCTTTAGCTATGAACCTAGGGTATTTAAGAAGGATATGGATGCCATACGCCAGAAAAGAAAGAAAGTGAGAGTGATAAGTTGATTGGAACGCAACAAGAAGAAGTACCTCTGGATAAGTTCTTTAATCCTCAAAAGACTTGAGGAAGAAAAACCCTTGCTTTCTATTTCACTCAAAGTTGTTTGATTTTCCAAAGTTTACAAGGGGTGCCTATTTATAGGCTAAGATAGCAATTCTAAAGAGGCACAAATTCCTACTTAGGACAAATCCTTATTTTAGAGAAATTCCTAACTATGGACAAATTCTAACACAAACAATAAACTCTTATTTAGGAGTGAATGCTATTACTTAGTTTGATCCATTAAGTATTCCAATTATACTAATTAGGCCTGGACTCTTTGTCAAACTTGAATTCGCACCATTTGATGCTTAGTTGGCCTAAATGTCCTCAATCATCCCATTTAGTACTTCTTTAATCTTTTTGTCTCTAGCTCATGTTATTAAGCCTTCTGGAATGTGCAATGGACCTCTTGCATTCATTAAAGCTCTAGCTCATGTTATTGGGCCTTCTAGATTGTGCAATGGACCTCTTACATCCATTGAAGCCTTCCACCCATCATCTCTATGTTTCTCATCACCTAGGAACCCTTGAATTAATCAAATCAGGACCTTAAGGAAACTAAGTCATAAAAACCTCAATCTTAACATGTCACAAAGGTTGATCATTCCTTTGATGGGTCAAGACAATGTATTCTTCCTAGAACACAAGAAAGCAAAGCAAAGTTTTCTAAAAATACCTTAATATTATTCACAATCCTTGTTTTACATAGTTGTAGCCTTTATATAGGCATGTAAACATCATAATCCTTTATCAAGACAGATTTGTATTTCTTAATTAAACGAATCTCTTGTAATTAAGGTTTCTCTTATATAAGTATGTTAGGAAACACCTTTTCCTTATAGAATTATGATGTTTGCATGCCTATATAAAGGATACAACAATGTAAAACGGGAATTAATAATATTAAGATATTTTTAACAAGTTTTACTTTGCTTTCTTGTGTTCTTGGAATACATTATATTGACTTATCCAAGGAGTGATCAACCTTTATGACATCTTAAGATTAGGGGCTTTAGGACTTAGTTTCCTTGGGGTTTTAATCTGATCAATCTAATTTGTTTCCTATCTTTCTGAGGTGTGCATAACAATTTGATTCAAGGGTTCCTAGGGCAAGTTGTTTAATGGATTCTTGATCATTTGGTATCAGAGCCTTAGTTCTAAAAACAAGTTATGTATTCCTTATCTATCTTTGTTAGTACTTTTCTTTGTGCTTTATTCATTCCTTGTGTTTCTTTGCTTAATTATTCTTGTTTGCTCTAATTAGCTTATTGCTCTTAAAGTCTTGTTAATTCTATTGGTGTTTGATTCAATTAAAAGAAAAGTTGAGAAACAAATAGCAAAAAGAAAGAAAACAAAAGAAAGACAAAGAAGTTGTTTTTAAGCTAATAGTGCATCTTGATTCTGACAACCAATTGTGTATGTTTATAAAGTTACAAATTTGATTTTTTTTTCTTTTAAAGTCTAAAAAGGATATCCTGAATTCTTTTGTTTTAAATGTTTTGATTTTGAGATTTGCCAACATCTAATGGATTACTCCTTGTGATTTGTTGATCTTGAGTCTTTTAAGAACATAAAGGGGACCAACTTGGGTGGAAAAAGGCAAGAGTGGTGAGATCATCATCGACCAAAGCTAAAATAGATTGAAACATGAGTCATAACTATTTGATTTAAGGGCAAACACGTAAGAAAGTGTGATGGAGAACAAGGTGCTATTCAAGTTCATCAAAGCAGGTATTCCTTGGATCCATTGCAAGGAATTAGTGGTCCAATGGCTAGAGCAAGGACACAAAGGATGAAAGAGGCTTTACAAGGCTTAATCATGGAGTTTCATAACAAAGAGGATGCTCTAGAAGATTCCAAGGTTGTTCTAAAAGTTTTCAATGCTACAACAAAGATAATCACCTATCTTTATATGTATGATGATGGAGAAAACTTAGAACTTGAAGAACAAAACTTGGAGCCCATAATATAAGTCCAAGCAGCATGACCTAGCTAAGGAAAGACTCAATTGCATGCTAAGTTGTATTAATGGCCTGATTTTGTTTTGGGTTGCTAGATAGTTAAGGTCGAATTACATGTAGAAAAGGCTCAACTTCTTGAATTTATTTGGTCTTATAGGTTCAACTAAGTCTTGATACATTAGTTAGGGTTTTACTTTGACTTTATGCCTAGTTATCATTAGTTGTAGTCATTTTAAGGATTCCTAATCAAGGCAAATTTAGAATTCCTAATCAAGGTAGATTTGTATTCCTTAATTAGAGGATCTCCTGTAATTAAGGATTCTCCTATATAGCCATGTTAAGAAACACCTTTTCCTTAGAGGATTGAATTATTTACATACCTATATAAGGCTTATGTAAAATGGAATTAACAAGATTGAGGTATTTTTCAACAAGCTTTTCTTTCTTGTGTTCTTAGAAAAATACAATGTCTTAACTTATCAAAGGAGTGATCAACCTTTGTGGCATCTTAAGATTGAGGCTTTTAGGACTTACTTTCCTTAAGGCTTTGATCTGATCAACCCAACTTGTTTCCTAACTTTCTAGGGTGTGCATAACAAATTGATTCAAGGGTTCCTAGGGCAGGTTGCCTAACGGGTTCTTTATCAGTTAGTATTAGATCCTTAGTTTTAGAAATAAGTTACGTATCCCTTTTCCATATTTGTTTAGTACTTTCTTTGTGCTTTATTCATTCTTTATGTTTCATTGTTTAGTTCTCTATGATGTGGCACCAATGCATGCTAGTCATATACTTCTTGGGCAACCATGGTAATTTGATCGGAAGGTTACTCGTAATGGCCACAAGAATAGATACTTCTTTGTAATTAACAATCAAACTATTGTATTAACTCCTCTCAAACCTATTCAAGCATATGAAGATCAAATAAAGATAACAAGAGAGTTCAAAATGAGAGAAGAACAAATGAGAGAATAAGGGGAAATGAAAAAGAAAAAGAGTGAGAGGTCAAAGGAAATGAGACAAAGTTTTGAGGGGAAAAAATCAAGTGGAAAGGGTGAGGTAGAGAGAAAAGCTGGAGAGCAAAGTGTGCAAAAGGAAGAGAAAAGAAAGAAAATAAGTGTGTTTGATGGGAAAAGTGAGGTTAAGAATGCTATGATTGCAAGGCAATTACTTGCACTTATGTGCAAGGATGTTTATTTTTTATCAAATGACTTTAACTCCTCTTTACATAGTGCAGTTGTTCCATTATTACAAGAGTTTGAAGATTTATTTCCCAAAGAGATTCCTCAGGGATTACCTCCTTTAAGGAGAATTGAGCACCAAATAGACTTTATACTTGGTGCTAGCATACCAAATCGACCTACCTATAAAGCTAATCCAAATGAAACGAAGGAGATATAGAGACAAGTGGATGAGTTGGTGCAAAGGCAAAGAGAGAGTCTTAACCAATGCTTCGTCCCTATCATCTTAGTCCTAAAGAAAGATGGAACATGGTGCATGTGTGTGGATTGCTAAGCCATCAATAAGATCACTATAAAGCATAGACATCCTATCCCTATATTAGATGATATGCTTAATGAGTTGCATGGTTCGTGTGTGTTTTCAAAAATTGATTTAAAGAATGACTATTATCAAATTCGCATGAAAGAGGGAGATGAATGGAAAATAACATTTAAAACTAAATATGGATTGTATAAGTGGATTGTAATGCCTTTTGGATTAACTAATGCACCTAGTACATTCATGACGTTAATGAATCATGTCTTGCACACTTTCATAAGGAAATTTGTAGTAGTTTACTTTGATGATATTTTAGTTTATAATAATAATTTGGATGAACATATGAAACACTTTCATGCTATGTTCAGTGTGTTATAAGACAACTAACTATATGCTAATATCAAAAAGTGTACATTTTTCAAGGAATTTGTTGTGTTTCTTGGCTATATTGTTAGTACACATGAAATTTGTATGGATGGGGAAAAGGTAAAGGTGATAAGGGATTGGCCTATGCCTAAGAATTTCAACTAGGTAAGAAGCTTTCATGGTTTAGCAAGTTTTTATTGAAGGTTTGTTAAGGATTTTACTTCCATTGCAACACTTTTAAATGAACATGTTAAAAAGAATGTTGTTTTCAAATGGGATGATGTGCATGATCAAGCTTTTGGTACTTTGAATGAAAAGCTTACTAATACACCTTTGTTATGCTTGCCTAACTTTGATAAAATTTTTGAAGGAGAATATGATGCATCTAGAATAGGATATCTTGAATTCTTTTGTTTTAAATGTTCTGATTTTGAGATTTGCCACCATCTAATGGATTGCTCCTTGTGATTTGTTGATCTTAAGTCTTTTAAGAACATAAAGGTGGCCCGGCTTGGGTGGAAAAAGACGAGAGTGGTGAGATCATCATCAACCAAAGCTAAAATAGAGTGAAACATGAGTAATAACAATATGATTTAAGGGCATGTAAAAAAGTGTGATGGAGAACAAAGTGCTATTCAAGTATATCAAAGCAAGTATTCCTTAGATCCTTTGCAAGGAATTGGTGGTCCAATGACTAGGGCAAGGACAAAGAGGATGAAAGAGGCTTTACAAGGCTTAATCATGGAGTTGTATGACAAAGAGGGTGCTCCAGAAGATTCCAAGGCTATTCTAAAATTTTTCAATGCTACACCAAGGATAATCACTTATCTTTATGTGTAAGATGATGGACAAAGCTTAAAACTTGAAGAACAAAACATGGAGCCCATGATATAAGTCCAAGTAGCATGACCTAGCTAAGGAAAGGCTTGATTGCATTATAAGTTGTATTAATGGGCCTGATTTTGTATTGGGTTGCTAGATTTTAAGTTAAGACCAAATTACATATATAAAAGGCTCAACTTCATGGATTTATTTGGGCTTCTAGGTTCAGCTAAGTCTTGATACATTAGTTAGGGTTTTACTTTTACTATATGCCCTCGTTATAATTAATTGTAGTCTTTTTATAGATTCCTAATCAAGGTAGATTTGTATTCCTTAATTAGAGAAATCTCCTGCAATTAAGGTTTTTCCTATATGGGTATGTTACGAAACACCTTTTCCTTATAGGATTGTAATATTTACATGCCTATATAAAGGATACAATTATGTAAAATGGAAGGAATAAGATTAAGGTATTTTTCAGCAAACTTTGCTTTGCTTTCTTGTATTCTTGGAAGAATACATTGTCATGACTTATCAAAGGAGTGATCAACCTTTGTGGCGTCTTAAGATTGGGGCTTTTAGGACATAGTTTCCTTAGGGTTTTGATCTAATCAACCCAACTTGTTTCCTAACTTTCTGGGATGTGCATAACAAATTGATTTAAGAGTTCTTAGGGTAGGTTGCCTAGTAGGTTCTTTATCAAAGTGTATAAGGGACAAATTTCTATTAATTACTAATGTGTTTTTGTAGGTTATAAATGTTAGTAATGAAGAAGAATAGTATGATATAAACATGAAGTTTTGGATGAAGGTTGTTACCGACCAATTTAAGATGATTAATGCAACAATGGATTGATTTACAATCACCTAGTAAATCCAAATCTTCTAGGAGGTGTGTGATTAAGGAAGAATCAAATTATAAAGAATCAAGCTTATGGAAAAGCAAGAAGGCTATTTCCAAAAGAGATAGCAACTTGGGTAGCATAAAGATCAAGATTCTAGCATTTCAAGAGAAGAATAATCTTGAGCTTTATTTGGAGTGGGAAAGAAAGGTTAAACATGTATTTGATTACCATAATTATTCCAAGGAAAAGAAAGTAAAGTTGGCAGCCATGGAATTCATGATTATTCAAGCACTTGGTGGGACAAATAAGTGATAAATAGGAAGGAATGGTGAGAGGCCAAGTCAGTCATAATTAGAGGTAATGTAAAGGAAAACTGAGAGGCTACCATGGCAAGGTTTGTTGACGGTTTGAAGGAGATTGCCAATATGGTGGATTTGAAGCATTATTTAGAGATGGAGGAGCTGTTGCATAAGGCTATCAACATTGAAAAACAAATTAAGTACATGGATGGCAACTTAGAAAGAGTCCAAATCAGTCTCAAAGCCAAAAGAAGATGCTAAGCCAAAGGAATCAGTTGTTGTTTCTAAAGGTAAAAGTGAAACCAAATCTTCTTCTAAATCTTTTGATATCTACTTTAGGTGTCAAGGGCATGGACATATTGCTTCTCAATGTCCAAATAAAAGAGCTATGATCATGTTGGAAAATGGTGACATAGAAGCATTAATTCAAGTGATAATAACATGCCACTATTGGAGGATTGTTTTGATATTGATGTTAAAGAACCTATTCATTGAGATATGTTAGTTGCAAGGTGTGGACTAAGTATTTAGCCTAAGGATGAATGATGAGGACCAACGAGAGCACATTTTCCATACAAGATGCCATGTTAAAAACAAAGTATGTAGCATGGTTATCAATAGTGAAAGTTCTACTAATGTTGCTAATATTTTGTTTGTTAAATAGCTAAATTTGGATACTTTTAAGCATCTTAAGTTTTGTTTTTTTTTTCTTTAACTAATTGGTATTTCTATAGAATGAATGAACAATAGTAGCAAACCACAAGAAACATGCGAACACAAGAAACTTATAATTGTAAAGTTGTATTCAGATCTCTGTCTACCCCTTAAGTTACAGCCATATTTATAAATATATACAATACACAAACTCTAGTTATCATATGGACCTATGACATATTAATGAAATACAACACAGCTCATAAAGTTTCCCAAATAACAAGCCCATATAAAGTACTAAACTCTATATACTGCATGGAGTTCAAAGTAAGTAAAATCCTAGCCCAATTGGTAGTTAAAACCCCAAGGAAATAGTTTGTCCCAATAATTATTGCTATCTAGCCATCGGACTTGTTGTGTTATCAAGGCTACTGTGATCATGGCACTTGATGCTTGCACAACATGGTCTGAAACTCATTCAATAGTCCCATAGCTTCCCTTAATCCAAGATCCCAGCCTTTTTCTTACTCATTCCTCACATAAAACACGTTAGAAGGCCTTTGGGATGCTTTCACCCTCAACCAATAATTCCGAGAAACTTCTTGCTCTTGAACTTGACAAATTAAACTATCAATCACTTCTCGAACCTTTTGTGATCTCGCCCTTGTCATTGGACCCCCAAGATTATGTAAAGCATCACTTCCTTGTTGTTTAGTACCGGTACAAGTGGACTTTTATTACCTTCTCTATCATCCAATCTAGAATGTTTTAATAAGAACATTTCTTTGACATCTTTGGAATTAGATTTAATTTGTTCCTCATTTTCTTCAACACGTTTAACTTACACCTTTTCAACATTATTATTTTTAGGTTTAACCTGATTTATTTTTTCTTCTTATTTCTTTGGTTTAATTAAAGGTTCAAGAACAAGTCCCTTGGAAAGAAGGTATTTTCATTTTAATACTACTAAGATTTTTGCCCCATGGATTCCTGTACTTGTTCTACTACCTTGACCCCCCTCTAAAACCCCCTTTATAACTTCTTCTAAGGTTATTACCCTCTTTATACTAATTTTCATCCTCTTCACCAAACTTTGACTCTAATGGTGCATGTACCATTCTCCTAGCTACCCTCCCAGGTCTCCTACTAGACTCCCTTTCAATTCTCTCCACTTTATCCCACATTTCACCAAACATAAACTCTATTCTCTCAAACTTCACCTCTAAGGCTATCAGTTTTATCATGTGACATGTTTATAGCAACAAAAAATGATAAAGAATAAAAAATGTAATTCTCTCAAATGTCTCCCTTACATGTTTACACTCCATTTGATGTGTTTCACACAATCAATTGTAATAAACACTCAAGAGCTTTTTTTAAAAGGTTCTAAGTAAACTAAATTTGATCAAACAAAACTTGAATATATCAAACTTAAACATACCTCTTTAGAGAAGTGACATGATGAAGGAAGATAGGTAATAGAGCAAATAGAATGACAAGGAATTTGATGAAATAAGCAGTGCAATCGAACATCAATCGATTATCGAATATAATCGAGTAAAAGACCAATTGAACAATGAAGTCATTTTTTTTGTTAACTAATGGGTATTTCTATAAAGCGAAGGAATAGCAGTAGCAAAACACAAGAAACACATAATTTTTTTTTATTGATAATTCAACCAACAATGAAGAACACACGAAAAAGATGATGACAAAAGGATAACTAACATGAGTTAGGACCAAAGCTCTGATATCAAATGATATGAACTCCGATTATAACAAATCAGAACCCAACACCAAAATTGATGTCACTAAGATCATTTTAAGATAGGTTATAAAATAAACAATTCTGACCCAAATATTATAAAGTAACCACGATGCTCGTTTGTATTGAAACTTAAGAGAAAACAATGTCTCTTGTAGTTGTAGAGTTTTATTTTGATGTCGGTCTACCCCTTAGGTTACAACCGTATTTATAAACATATACAATACACAACCACTAGTTACGATATGGGCTTGTTATTTGGGAAACTTTATGAGCTTGTGTCGTATTTCACTAATAAGTTACAAGCCCATATAACATACTAAACTCTATATGCATTATGGGGTTCAAAATAAGTAAAAGCCCAGCCCAATTGATAGTTAAAATTTCAAAGAATTAGTTTGTCCAAATGTTTATTACTGTCTAGCCATCAGACTTATTGTGTTATCAAGGCTGCTACAATTGTGACACATGATGCTTGTCTGCCGAAACACATTCCTTAGCCCCATAGCTTCCCCTACTCCAAGATCCCAGCCATTGTTTTGCTCATTCCTCACATAAAACACGTTAAAAGGCCTTTCTGATGCTTTCATCCTTAACCAATCATTTCGAACAACTTCATGCTCTTGGACTTTGAAGTTCCCGACTTCTCCCTAGGATCTACTAGTTTGTGATACTGAGAGGGGGGGTGAATCAGTATCACCACAATTCGCAATTCGCAGGTAAGTGAACAACTTCAATCTCTTCTTAAAAGCAAACTCTTTCTCAGACTCGACTAAGGTAGATCTATTGCTACCTACTAATCACAATGGTCCCCAAAGTCACCTTTCAAACACCTTGCCTAATAGACAATACGGATGTTCTTGTTTAGGTCTTCGTTAGGTTATGGGTTGGGTGATACTTTAGCTGTGTTCACAACTCAATTCAAAGCACAGAACGTAAAGCAAATTAAGGACACACAAGATTTACCTGGTTCCGTCAACGTGACGTACATCTACGGTGGTAGGGACTCTCCCTCTACCAAGACTATCCACTATACTTGTAAATACAGGTTACAATGGATGTCTTTAATTCTCTGCTCCTTTCACTATTGCAATTACTAAGCAAGTACAATACAAAGAGTGTCACTTACTGTGTCTACCCTTCTTCTAGCTTGTCTTGCCTCTGTTGAGTTGAAAGGCTACTCCACTGCCGCTTAAAAGTTCACCGCAACGCTCTCTAACCTCTCTTGAAAAAGTCTGAAAATACGTTGAGTTCAATGCTTCACCGAATTTTTACGTTGTTTCACACAACTCCTGCTTTCACTGTCTTACGGTCTCACCCGTCTCCTTGTCTCACGATCTCACTGTTTCATGGCTCGCCTGTCCGTTTCTCCCTCTCCTGCTGTCCAGCCAAATTTCTCTCTCTTCGTCGGATTTCTCGATTTCACTTTTCCGTTCACCGTCGGGTTTCTCTCTCTTCCCACCACTCTGCTCCGGTTTGGCCGTCGGGTTTCTCTCTCTTCCCGCCAGTCAACTCTGATTTGGCCGTCGGGTTTCTCTCGCCTTCCGATCTGGCCGTATAGGTCTTCGCCGTCCACCCCGTCCAGCCGTGTCGTCTCCTCGTTGACTGCTGGTGTACCGGTGGTGTGCCGTTCCTCACGGGTTTCTCTCCTTCTCTATTCTGCGTTTTCTCTCTCTTGGTTCGCCGATTTGCTCGATTTTTCAACCGTCTATTTCTCTCTCTTCCAACGTCTAGCCGCCGGATCTCTCTTACCCGTTATCGATCTGGTCTCGTCTAACCCATTCCAGCTCGGATTTGGTCTTCGTTCCCGATCTGGTCTCGTTTCTCTCTCTTGCCGCATCGTTCCCTCGCCGACCGGCGACGTTTTCTCTCTCTCGATGCAACTGTTCACGGCAGTACTGTTCACGACAGTTCCTGTTCACTCGATTCATTCGTCGACTGCATTGTTTACTCTCTTCATCCTCGCCGGTGGTGTTCTTTTGGTGTTCTCTTTGGTTGGTCGGTTGTCTAGGTTTCTCTGAATGCTCAATATTGCCGACTCCCAGTTTTTTGTCTTTCAAGACCATTATATACTCCATCAAAACCCTAATAGGGCTTACGCGGTGAATTTACCTTTTTGCCCTTCCACGTGGCTTCAATTTATTTGCACACGTAAAGCTAGTTGACAACAATTACAACCCATACAAGGCTATGGGAACAACAATCTCCCCCTTTGTAATTGTTGGCAACACTCATAACAAAGGCCATTATGCAGCAATTGCAAACTTTAACTCCCCCTTTATTAATAACTCCCCCTGCACTGTTGCTTCTCTCCCTCTTTGCCAACCAATTACAAATCTGAAAAACTCGCAAAGTAGAGATGGAGGATTCACCTGAACGTCAGGCTTGAGGAGGCATTTGCACAGATAGACTCAATTTGTGCTTTTCAAACAACTCTGTGGACAGAGGTTTAGTTAAAATATCTGAAATTTGATCTTTAGTGCCAACATACTCCAATTGAATTGTACCCTGTTCCACTTGATCTTTGATGAAGTGATACCGGATGTCAATATGCTTGCTCCTCAAATGTTGAACTGGATTCTTGTTGAGATCAATAGCACTTTGATTATCACAAAGTACACTCACTGGTAATTTCACTTCAACACCCAAGTCTGCCAATTGTCTTAGCATCCATATCACCTGTGTACATGCTGCACAAGCAACCATATACTTCGCCTCAACTGTGCTCAAAGCAACATTGTTCTGCTTTCTACTTAACCATGCAACACACTTTGAACCCAAGTAGAAGCTACAGCCACTGGTTGATTTTCTGTCATCTATACTTCCTGCCCAGTCTGCATCAGTGTATGCTTGTAGTTTAACAGAATCCATGGCTGGATACCACAAGCCCATTTCCAGTGTTCCTTTAAGGTACCTTAGGATTCTTTTCACTGCCAACACATGAGATTCCTTAGGATTAGCTTGGAACCTGCTGGCAGCGCACACAGCTTGCATAAGATCAGGCCTTGATGCTGTAAGGTACAAAAGGCTCCCTATCATCTTCCTGTATTCTGTAGGGCTTGTACTCCTTCCCTCCTGATCTTTTGTTAACTTGCAGCCCACTGTCATAAGGGTACTGACAGGTCTACTATCCTCCATGCCAAACTTTTTCAGCATCTCTTTAGCATATTTCGTCTGAGAAATAAAGATACCTTCTTCACACTGCTTTTTTTGTAATCCAAGAAAGTACGTCATTTCTCCAATCAATGACATCTCAAATTCTTCACTCATCTTTTGTGCAAAATTTTGACATAGCTCAGAGTGATCCCCTGCAAAGATGATGTCATCCACATATACTATGGTTATCAGTTGGCCTTTCTCTGAGTTGAACACATATAGGTTATTATCAACCGTTCCTTTTCTGAAGTTCAACCTTCTCAAGTACGCATCCAACCTGCTGTACCATGCTCTTGGGGCTTGCTTAAGACCATACAAGACTTTCTTCAGCTTGCACACGTGATTCTCATCCTCACTGATTTGTACTCCATTGGGTTGTTCAATATACACCTCTTCTTTCAGGAGCCCATTCAGGAAGGCGGATTTCACATCCATCTGATAGACTTTATACCTCTTGTGTGCTACCAAAGCTAGGAACATTCTGATAGTTTCTAACCTTGCTACTGGTGCAAAAGTTTCATCAACATCTACACCTTCTATCTGCGTGTAGCCTTTCCAAACCAGTCTGGCCTTGTTCCTCACCACCTTGCCATCTTCATTGTGTTTATTCCTAAACACCCATTTCGTTCCTATGACATTTTTGTTAATGGGTCTTGGAACTAGCTTCCATGTATCATTCTTCTCAATTTGATCCAGCTCTTCATTAATAGCTTTGACCCAAGCTTTGTCTTGAATAGCCTCTTCAACAGATTTAGGTTCAACTTGTAAGAGTAAAGCAGTAGCTCCAACAATTCTTCTTCTTATTGTAACTCCTACTAATGGGTCACCTATGATCTGATCTTCTTGATGAGCACTGATCCATGTTTTCTTTGTCCTTCTACCTTGCCTCGTCTTAGTTGCAAGAGGATCTCTTTCTTCATCTTCAGACTCACTCTTCTCCGAGTCTAAACTTACTTCTTGTTCCTTTTCTTCAGGTTGGTCTGATTCTTCACCCACATTGAAGTCATCTTCTTCTTTGTCCTCAGCTTCTCTATTCTGCATTGTTTTCCAGTTCTTATCTATTCTCACATCACTGGAAGTGATCACTTTTCCCAGCTTATGCAGGAAAACTCTATAACCTTTTGTCTTTTTTGAATATCCCACAAAGATGCCTTCATCAGACCTAGCGTTGAATTTTCCTAACTTTTGCTCCTTGTTCTTCACAAAACATGGGCTGCCAAAGACTTTGAGATACTTGGCTGTTGTCTTTTTTCCACTCCATAGCTCATATGGAGTCTTATCAGTATTGGGCCTTAGTAATACTCTGTTTAGTAGATGTACAGCTGTAAATGTTGCTTCTGTCCAAAATCTTGTGTGAAGCTTGGATTCCAGTAGTAGAGTTCTTGCCATTTCAACCACAGCTCTATTCTTCCTCTCTACCACCCCGTTCTGTTGAGGTGTTCTTGCTGCTGCCATCTGATGATGAATACCATGCTTCTCAAGGTAATCTTCAAAAGCTTCATTTGTAAATTCAGTGCCTTGATCTGACCTCAATACTTTGATCTTCCTTCCACTCTCATTTTCAGCCAATCTTCTGTATCTCTTGAAGCAATTCAAAACTTTTGACTTATGTTTAAGGTGCATAAGGCAAGTCCTTTTCGAATAATCATCAACAAACAAAATGAAGTACCTCTCACCTTTCAACCCTTTTGTCCTCATCGGTCCACACAAATTAGTATGCACAATGTCAAGCACTGCTTCAGAACTGAACTCTTTGGTCTTGTACTGCTTTTTGGCATGTTTTCCTTTAGAGTATGCTGAGCAAACATACTCTCTCTCTCTCCTGAGGTCGGGAATGTCTCTGATTGCTTGAGTAGTGGTCAACTTCCTCATGTTCTTCTGTGATAAGTGTCCCAGCCTCCTATGCCAGAGTTGATTTTCTTCTTCTTTAGTGAGTAAACAGCTGCTTGTCTTGTCCTCATCAATCACATATAAATTTCCAGCTGTTCTCTTCCCGGCTGCAACAGTATTGCCTTCTTTACTTTTTACTTGGCAACCTGTTTTTATGAATATCACTTTGTGGTCGTCGTTGCATAATTGGCTGATAGATGCTAGATTATATCTAAGTCCTTCAACATGCAGAACATCTTTCAACTTTCCTCTTCCAATGTTTACTGACCCCTGACCACTAATGTTGAGTGAATCATCATTGCCAAACTTGACTCTGCCTTCTCTTGATTTGTTTAGCTTTGATAATTTACTCTTGTCTCCCGTCATATGCGAAGTGCATCCACTATCAAGGATCCACTGCTTATCCTTGCAATCAGCTTTCAGTGCAATTTCAACTATATTAGCCACCTCCCTTTTTGCTCTATATTCCTTCTTTTGAACTGGTTGGAAAATAGCTTTCTCCTTTTTCTCAGCTTTCACTGCATCGCTTGTTTTCACTGTGCCATTAAACGCCTTCTCTTGCTCAGAGAGAAGTGTCATGCATCTCTTGACATTATGGCCATCTTGCTCACACCTTTCACATTGTTCCACGTCTGCCAATATAGCAAACTTGTTCTTTGAAATTACTGATTTGGGCTTCCACCAACAATCCTCGTCAGTGTGTCCTTGCCTTTTACAATATGTGCAAGAACTCACGATAGGTGTTCTCTTCTGGATTCTGTATTGTCTCCCCCTGTATGCAACATCGTGTCTTCTCAAGTTGGAGACATATACTGGCCTTCTCCACCAGCAGTTAATTGCCTTATGACCCCAAACTCCATAATAAAGGCAATGACCGTGAAACTGCCTCTTTTTGGGTCTAATCACAGCTTGTCTTCTTCTATTCATCACTTGTTGTGTAGGCTGAGTAGCTGGCTTCTTTGCTTGTATGACTTTCATTTCAGTCACCTTCTTCTCCTTCTTTTGTTCAACTGTAGCCCTCTGCTGGCTGACTTTCTTTTCTTTCTGAGACGTAGCAGTTATGGGCTGCTGCTCTTTAACCACATCCATCATTTTTGGCCTTGGCTTTGGTTTGATAACTGTCTTCTCTTTTTCAGTTATCTTCACCTGCGTCACAGCCTTCTCTTTCAACTTTTGTGGCAAGGTCTCATCCTTCTTTTCTCTTGCAGAGTTTGTTTCTCCTACCACTTTAAACTTCAGCACGTTCTTATTGCTACTTTTGAGTTGTTGCTGAAGTCTCAGCAACTCTTCCTCCATTTCTTCAATTTTTAAAGCCCTTGAGCCAAGCTCTACTGTAAGGTCTTCACTTATTTTAATCTGTTCTTCAAATCTTCTCTTTAAGTCAATATGCTCAGCCCTTATTTCATGCTTTTGACTTTCAGCTTCCTCAGACTTAGCTTCAACTTGTTTTATATGGGCTTCCAACCTTTTTATGGTTTTGCCCCTTCTGACTATCTCCTTTGAAGCTGCTTCCAACTCAGCTTCAAGATCTGGTTCTTCTTCATCACTTTCCTCTTCTTCTTCAGAGGTTGAACTACTACCTTTAGCTGATGCCATAAAGGCATGCTCATCTGATGATTCTTCATCTTCCTCCTCATCAGCTTCTTTTATCTAACTCACATAACTCTTAAATGAGTCTCTCTTCTTCCTTTGTGGGTTGGTAGTCCTTTTACTGGACTTCTTTGATTTGAATGCTGACCTTCTCCATCTTGAATTCGACTCATCATCATCATCCTCATCTTCATCATCAAGCTTCACTTTGCACTTAGAAGCAAAGTGTCCAGTCTTCCCACAACGATAACATCTCAAGGCCAATTGTCCTTTTCCCGTCTTAGACCCCTTTTTGAATTTCCTTGTTAAATAAGCCAATACTTCACCTTCACTTTCTTCCTTATCCTCATCATCATCCTCACTGGATGATTCTTCCTCTTCTTTTATCTTCAAGTGTCTCATAGCTTTGAAAGCTGTCTCCTTTGATACCTTCGTTGTTGCAGAGCTTTCAGCTGACTTTATCTTCATCTCATATGCAATGAGATTACACTGGAAATCATGCAGAGACATAGAATTGAGATCTCGACTCTCCTCTATGGTTGCTACCTTTGAGGCAAACCTCTCAGGGAGAATTCTCAGAATCTACTTCACAACAGATGAGTCCTTCTTGTTCTTCCCATGACTTCTCAGGTTGTTCACAGCATCAATAATCCTAGTGAAGAACTCTTGGACTGTCTCATTTTTTTGTATTCTGAGAGATTCATATCTCTCCTTGAACACTTGAAGTTTAGCCTCTTTCATTCTGCCATCACCTTCATAGATTTTCTACAATCTGTCCCATATCTCCTTGGCAGATTTGCAATCCATAACTTTAGCATACTCAACATCTGTCAATGCTGAAATGATGACGTTTGAGGCTTTCCCATTTATCTCAAACTGCCTTAACTCCTCTGGGGTTGGGTCTTTACCTTCTTCCGGAGCCATAAAACCCTCCTGTACGCATTTCACCACGTTCATGCCCATGGTTGCAAATACCACTTGCATTCTTGCTCTCCACATATGATAGTTGGTTCCATTGAAAATTGGAACCTTCTTGCTGTAAGTGGTGCTAATGCTGGTACCGGCTTCCATTTCTTAGTATGATGAATAAGTCAAACTTCTAGATCCCTTCAAACTAGTACACCAAGTTGTTAAGCTTCAAACTAATGAACCTGTGCTCTGATACCAATTGAAGTTCCCGACTTCTCCCTAGGATCTGCTAGTTTGTGATACTGAGAGGGGGGGTGAACCAGTATCACCACAATTCGCAATTCCCAGGTAAGTGAACAACTTCAATCTCTTCTTAAAAGCAAACTCTTTCTCAGACTCGACTAAGGTAGATCTATTGCTACCTACTAATCACAATAGTCCCCAAAGTCACCTTTCAGACACCTTGCCTAATAGACAATACGGATGTTCTTGTTTAGCTGCGTTCACAACTCAATTCAAAGCACAGAACGTAAAGCAAATTAAGGACACACGAGATTTACGTGGTTCCGTCAACGTGACGTACATCTACGTTGGTAGGGACTCTCCCTCTACCAAGACTATCCACTATACTTGTAAATACAGGTTACAATGGATGTCTTTAATTCTCTGCTCCTTTCACTATTGCAATTACTAAGCAAGTACAATACAAAGAGTGTCACTTACTGTGTCTACCCTTCTTCTAGCTTATCTTGCCTCTGTTGAGTTGAAAGGCTGCTCCACTGCCGCTTAAAAGTTCACCGCAACGCTCTCTAACCTCTCTTGAAAAAGTTTGAAAATACGTTGAGTTTAATGCTTCGCCGAATTTTTACGTTGTTTCACACAACTCCTGCTTTCACTGTCTTACGGTCTCACCCGTCTCCTTGTCTCACGATCTCATTGTTTCATGGCTCGCCTGTCTGTTTCTCTCTCTCCTGCTGTCCAGCCGGATTTCTCTCTCCTACTACCGGATTTCTCTCTCTTCGCCGGATTTCTCGATTTCACTTTTTCGTTCACTGTCGGGTTTCTCTCTCTTCTCGCCGGTCTGCTCTGATTTGGCCGTCGGGTTTCTCTCTCCTTCCGATCTGGCCGTATAGGTCTTCACCGTCCACCCTGTCCAGCTGTGTCATCTCTTCGCTGACCGTTGGTGTACCGGTGGTGTGCCGTTCCTCACAGGTTTCTCTCCTTCTCCGTTCTGCGTTTTCTCTCTCTTGGTTCGCCGATTTGCTCGATTTTCCGACCGTCAGTTTCTCTCTCTTCCAACGTCTAGCCGCTGGATTTCTCTCACCCGTTCTAGCTCGAATCTAGTCTCCGTTCCCGATCTGGTCTCGTTTCTCTCTCTTACCACATCGTTCCCTTGCCGACCGGCGACGTTTTCTCTCTCTCGACGCAACTGTTCACGGCGGTACTGTTCACAAGGTTACTGTTCACGACGGTTCCTGTTCACTCGATTCGTCCGTCGGCTGCACTGTTTACTCTCTTCGTCCTCGTTGGTGATGTTCTTTTGGTGTTCTCTTTGATTGGTCGGTTGTCTAGGTTTTTCTAAATGCTCAATATTGCCGACTCCCAGTTCTTTGTCTTTCAAAACCATTATATACTCCATGAAACCCTAATAGGGCTTACACGGTGAATTTACCTTTTTGCCCTTCCACGTGGCTTCAATTTACTTGCACACGTAAAGCTAGTTGACAACAATTACAACCCATACAAGGCTGTGGGAACAATAGACTGGACAAATTAAACTATTAAGCACTTCTCAAGCCTTTTGTGATCTCGCCCTTGTCATTAGACCCCCAAGATTATGTAAAGCATCAATTCATTGGTTATTTAGCACTGGTACAAGTGGACCTCTATCAAATCTTGTTGTTCCCACAGGCTTGTATGGGTTATAATTGTTGTCAACTAGGTTTAAGTGTGCAAGAAAGTAAAGCCACATGGAAGGGCAAGACAGTAAATTCACCGCGAGTAAGCCCTACTAGGGTTTCATGGAGGAGTATATAAAGGCCATTGGAAGATAACAAATGAAGACAAGTTGGCAATTGAGCAAAATGGACAGCAAACCCAGACAACCAGTCGACCAAAGAGAGAAAACGTGAGGAAGGAGACGGCCAAACAAAAAGACGTCCAAAGCAAACCACTCAGCAAACACAAGGGAGCAAACGGCAAACCACCACCTGCAAAGGAGAAGACATAGATGGATAGCAACCAAAGGTGAATGGCAAATCACAAATCAGAAGGTGCTGGACGGCAAAACACAAAGGGTGACCGGCCAAAGAGAGAAAATAAGGGAGGAATGGCTGGACAGCAAAACACAAAGGGACAGCTAAAGGGAAACAACCGGCCAACCAAAGGTGAATGTCCAAACCAATCTACACAGCCAAAGGTGAACATCCAAACCAACCTACACAGCCAAACAAGGTAAACGACTAAACCAATCTACATGGTCAAACACAACCAATGGCAAAGGGGTGGACGGGCAAGCAAGGAGGAGAACGGCCAAAGCAAGGCTGGATGGCAAGGGAGAACACACGGCAAAGAGGTGTGATGGCTGGAGAAAACCGTGTGACTCACGTAAGAGAGAAGACAGCACACCGTCCATAAGGGAAGAGAGGAGAAACCGTGAAAGAGGAGACCACTGGGAGAGCAAACCAAGCTGTCCAGAGGTGTAAAACGGACAAGTGCAAACCAGAAACAGTGGTAAGGCGTGTGACCAGCAAGGCGTGCAAACCAGAAACGTACGTGAGATGTGAAACGCCAAATCCAAAGCGTGCGTGAGGCGTGTGACCAGCAAAGGGTGCAAACCAGAAACGTGCGTGAGATGTGTAACGCCAAACCAGAAACGTGAGGTGGGCTATGAGACGTGGAACGGCAAACCAGAAATGTGAGGCGAGCCGTGAGACAAGGAGACGGGTGAGACTGTGAGACGGTGAAAGCAGGATCTGTGTGAGACAACCTAGAGAAGAATTCGACGAAGCATCGGAAACAACTCAACGTATTTCCATATTTCTTCAAGAGAGGTTAGAGAGCATTGTAGTGAACTTCTAAGAGGCAGTGAAGCAGCCATTCAATTCAACAGAGGCAAGACAAGTTAGAAGAAGGGTAGACACGGTAAGTGACACTCTTTGTATTGTACTTGCTTAATAATTGCAATAGTAAAAGGAGTAGAGGATTAAGACATCCATTGTAACTAGAATTCTCAAGTATAGTGGATAGTCTCAGTAAGGGAGAGTCCTTACCACCGTGAATATACGTCATGTTGACGTAAATCTCATGTGTCCTTAATTTGCTTTACATTCTGTGTTTTGAATTGAGTTGTGAATGCAGCTAAAGTATCAGCCAACCTGTAACCTAATGAAGACCTAAACAAGAACATTCGAATTGTCTGTTAAGCAAGGTGTCTGAAAGGTGACTTTGGGGACTATTGTGATTAGTAGGTAACAATAGATCTACCTTAGTCGAGTTTGAGAAAGAGTTCGCTTTTAAGAAGAGGTTGAAGTTGTTCACTTACCTACGAATTGCGAATTGTGGTGATACTGATTCACCCTCCCTCTCAGTATCACAAACTAGTAGATCCTAGGGAGAAGTCGGGAACTTCATGGGATAAGTTCTATACTAAGCTATTATTTTAAACTATTTGTCATCCACAAGCTGATGGGCAAACTGAGGTGGTTAATCGAACTCTTTTTACTCTCTTGCGTGCTATTATTTGAACAAATTTGAAAACATGGGATGATTGTTTACCATATGTCGAGTTTGCGTATAATCGGAATGTTCATTTTGCTACTAGTTACTGTCTATTTGAAATTGTCTATGGTTTTAATCCATTAACTCCTTTGGATTTAGTACCTATACCTGTCAATGAGTATGCCAACTTAGATGGTGAACGTAAGGTTGACGTGATAAAAAAATTGCATGAGAAGGTGCGGCAACATATTGAAAAACAAACTGAGCAATACGCATCCCATGTCAACAAGGGATGAAAGAAGGTGGTGTTTAAACTTGGTGATTAGGTTTGGGTGCATATGCACAAGGAACGATTTTCAACTCAGAGGTGTTCAAAGCTACAACTTAGAGGAGATGGTCCCTTTCAAGTTGTAGCACAAATTAATGACAATGCTTATAAGTTGGACCTCCCCAGTGAGTATAATGTGAGTCCAACATTTAATGTTTTTTATCTTTCCCATTTTGATGTAGGTGATGTTTTGGGGATGAATCCTTTTGAGGAGAGGGGGAATGATGAGAACTATAGAGATGATGGGTGGAAGACTTCAATGGATGTAAAAGGTCCATTGCACATTCCAGAAGGCCCAATAACACAAGCTAGAGCTTTAATGGATGCAAGAGGTCCATCGCACACTCTAGAAGGCCCAATAACACTAGCTAGAGCTTCAATGTATGCAAGCAATACATTGCACATTCTAGTAGGCTCAATAACACAAGCTAGAGTCAAAAAGATTGAAGAAGTACTAAATGGGTTGGTTGAGGACATTTAGGCCAACCAAGCTTCAAATGGTGTGAATTCGAGTTTGACAAAGAGTCTATGCCTAATTAATATAATTGGAATACTTAATGGGTCAGGCTAAGTAATGGCATTCACTCTTAAATAGAAGTTTA
Source organism: Ceriops tagal (assembly GCA_021533255.1). Lineage (NCBI taxonomy): Eukaryota > Viridiplantae > Streptophyta > Magnoliopsida > Malpighiales > Rhizophoraceae > Ceriops > Ceriops tagal. The sequence goes on along the minus strand of CM038605.1, from coordinate 6,178,092 downwards.
TTATCTATGTTGGAATTTGTCCATAGTTAGGAATTCCTCCAAAATACAAATTTGTCCTAAGTAGGAATTTGTGCCTCTTTAGGATTGCTATCTTAGCCTATAAATAGGCAACCCTTGTAAGCTCTGGAAAATTAGACAACTTTATGTGAAATAGAAAGCAAGGGTTTTTCTCCCTCAATTCTTTTAAGGACTAAAGAACTTATCAAGAGGTACTTCCTCTTGTGGCATTCCAATCAACTTATCACTCCCAATTCCTTTCTTTTCTGGAGTGTGGCATCTATATCCTTCTTAAATACCCTAGGTTCGTGTTCCTTCGAATGGTGGGTTTAGGGTTTGTGTTATTAAACTCTAGTTTAGCTTTCCTAGTTGTTCTTTGATTCCTTATATGCGTTGGGTCCCTAAGCCACGTCTTTTTGGGGTTTTCCACATCATAGATGCTTTTTGCAATAAGCATGTCAATACCCCTTTGAAATTTTAAATCTATACAATTCCCTCAATCAAAGGAGTCATCCATCTTGATTGGCTTATCTTATGGGGATTTAATGTTTCAATTCTTCGAGGATAAGATTGTCACCTCATCTCATGCTTACTAGGATTTTTTCTTTGTTGTAAATAATAATTCACACAAAATGATCATAAATTTGACTTTTGTATGTACACAAAAAATTACATTCATAACAACCATTAATTTCTTGTTAATAACTCCCCTAAAAAACATGCATCTCCCTTTTTACATGTGGGCATGATACCAATTGGAAATAACCTTTAACTCTCCCTTTTTTCTGCTTCTCCCCCTTGACAATTTCTCCCCCTTTGTTAATTATCCCCTTCGAACTTATCAAGCCACTCCTCCTTTTGATTAGTATATATTCTCTTTAGATTTATGCAAAATATTTCCCTTTTTGACAACAAATCCAAAGAATAATAGAATAGGGAAAGGGAGGGGAGGTTAAAAGTATACCTTAACCTGTAGGAGGTCGCTGAACACATAAATTCAGCCTTAACTTTTGGAACATCTCTCTTGATAGAGGTTCAGTGAATATATCTGAATGAATGAACTTTAATGGCTTCTTTATTTATGTTGAGCCTATTTTTGATGGCTAATGTTGGATTTGTTGTCAACAGCATCTCACATATTTGTCCTTGTTGATTTGATGTTGTGAGTGTTGTTGAGATGTGTTTGCTGTATTTTCAAAGTGTTGGTAGTTGATTCATTCAAGGGTTAAGGAAGATAGCATTGATGAAATGTGACGAGAATGAGAAGAGAAAGCAGGGCCTAAATCAACATGCTACCAGCCCTACCTTGCGCTGTCAAAAATGATGAGTTGATTCAGATTGTTGGTGGTGTTTTGGTCGTAAAGAAAGCACTAGTTGTTGTAATTGGCTGTCTATAAGATTGCCCTCCATGTGGCATAGATGAAATTTCTTTGACAAGACATGTATCGATGCTACCTCTAGGATTGCATTTAGTAGTGGCACTACAAGTCAATGCTGACCGTTGACCATAAATTTAAGAAGTCAATGTTGACTATTGACCCTAAATTCAAGGTCTAATATTGACCATTAATTGTAAGGCCTCTTTGGAATCAATATTAATCGTTGATTGTAGGGAAATCCTAAACTCAAGCCTTATAAATACCCATGCAGCTACCAAAAGAGAGCTACAACACAACAAAGAGAGACAAAAAAAGTGCAAAGAACATGAGAGACAGAGAATAGTAGCTAGAGAAAAATGGCCAAGAGAGAGCAGTTGAAGAAAATTGACCAAGAGAGCTGTGCCTGAAAAATAAGAAAGAAAAAAAAAGAACCTCTAGCAACAGAAAGGAAAAAGTAGTAGCAGTAGAAAGAAGGAGAGAACTTACAAAGGAGAGACAACAATAGTGGCTAAAAGAAGGAGAGATAACAACAATGGCAAAAAAAAAGGAGAAACAACATAGAGAATGACAAAGAGCAGCCACCAAAGAATAAGGGGGCACGACAAAGAGAGATAGAGAAAGAAGAGAGCACAACAAAGAGGTAAAGTAGAAAAAAAAAAACTGTAAAGAGATAAAGTAAAAAAAAGGGAACGGTAAAGAGCATAGCTGAAAAAAAAAAGTGAGCTACAGAAACGGGGGAAATGACAGGGAGCATAGTAGAGAAAAAGAAAGGATGTAAGCCATAAAACATAGGAGAGAGCATGATAGAAAAGGAAAAATAAAGAGCGGTAGAACATAGAGAATTATAGAGTGCTGTTAATGGCATAAAGAACTGCAACAAAAGAAAACTAGCAGAAAGTGAGAACGATAAAGGTAGAGAATTGCAAAGAGCTGTGAATGGCATAAAAAATTGCAACAAAACAAAAATAGTAGAGAGAGGGTAGAAAACTTCCAGAGAGCATAACCAATATGGTAAGCTATAGAAAGAGGAGGAGCTTATAGAGGCAGGAGGAGAGAACCTATAAAAGGAGGAACCTGTAGAGACAAGAGAGAACCAATAACAGAAAAAAGAACCTACAAAGGCAAAAGGAGGAACCCACAGAGGCAAAAGGAGAGAACTTGCAAAAAGAGGAACTTGTAGAGGCAGAAGGAGGAATCTGTAAAGGAGAAAACCTGCAAAGGATAGATCTTACAAAGGAAAGAACTTGTAGAGAAGAGGACTAGCAGCAGGAAGCTATGAGTGGTAGAAACAAACAAGAAAAAAGAGATAGCAGCAAAAAAGCTTGAACAGAACCTGCAAAGGAGAAAATCAATAGAGGATAGAACTTACAGAAGGAAAAAGCGACATAGCAAAAAATAACAGGTAACGGCACAGCATAAAACAACAGGTAGTGGCACAACAAAAAACAACAAGCAGCAGTAGAACCAAAAACAATAAGTAGTGGCACAGTAGAAAATAATAGGTAGTGGCACAGCAAAAAACAACAAGCAACAAAAAGCTGTAAGAGGTAGAAACAAAAGAGAAAAAGGAGATAGCAGCAAGAAGCTATGACCGGTAGTACAGAAGGTAGAGATAGGCAGTGCAAAAGGTAAAGATCGATAATGTAAAAGGAGAGAATAGTAGAGAGAAAGGAGAAGATTAGTTTGTTGCAATAGTAGCCTATGCACATTAAGAAATCTTTCTTAGGGAAGTTTTTGTTATAACCTTTTTATATACTTCTTAAAAAAAGGTGGGTAACTGTTAAGCCCATCTTTAATGTTTAATGTTGGATTTGTTGTCAACATCATCTCACATAGTTGTTTGTGTTGATTTGATATTTTAAATGTCATTAAGATGCAGAGAAGTCATCGGTCAAAACTGTTGATGGCAGGTCAACCCTAAAGTCAATACGTTAAAGTTGACCGTTGACCCTTGACCATTGACCCTAAATTTTAGGAATCAAATTTGTTCATCGATTGTAGGGCAACCTTTAAGAATTAATGCTGGCCGTTGATGAGTGTGCAACCCTAATTTCAAGGCTCTATAAATAACCCCATGCACCTTGCAATACAAGTGTGTGTGCTACAGAAATTTAAGAGAGTCGGCTAGAGGAGAGAGAACGGCAAACCTAAAAGCAAGGAAAGGGTGAATGGTAAAGAGAGAGGTAGACACCAAAGAAGAGAGTGACTGGCCAAGGCAAAGAAGGCAGCCACTAAGGAAAGCAATAGTTAACCAAGGGGAGTGCAGTAGCAGCTGGCCAAGGGAGTTGCAGTAACAATAGGCCAAAGGAGGTACAGTAGCAGCCACCCAAAGAAGAGGTGACAACAATCACCAAAGAAGGAGGCATCCACACCAACCGAAGGAGGAGTTGTAGCAATTGGCAACCACACCAAAGGGAGAAGAAGAAGGCAGCCCTACCAAAGGGAGAACAAGGTGCAACAATTGGTAACCACACCAAACCAACAAAGGAGATGTGCAGCAGCCACACCAAACCAGAGAAGAAGGTGTGCAGTAACCACACCAAAGAAAGAAGAAGGCAACAGCTAACTACCAAGGAAAGTGCAGCAGCCAGCAACTAAGGAGAGTGCAATAGCCAGTAGCCACACCAAACTAGCAAGGGAGAAGGTGTGTAATAGCCACACCAAAGAAAGAAGAAGGCAGTAACCAGCCAAACCAAAAGGAGAAGGAACCTATTACAATAAGGGCAGGGAGTTATACTAGCAATAGCCCGCAACAACTAGTAGCAACCCACAACACCAGCTATAGCCTACAATTCCAACAATTACAGCACATTGAGAAGGCAATCCCAACAATTGCAGTAAGTCCAACATGCAATCCCAACAATTGTAGCATATGCAAAAGGTAATCCCAAAAATTGTAGCTCGTCCAGCAGGCTACACTAGTAATTGCAACACAGGTAGCGAGAATGTGTAGGCAACATTAGTAGAATGTGTAGGCAGTGATAGTAGCACATGTAGGTAGTGAGAGCAACACATGCAAGCAATGATAGCAGCACGTGTAGGCAGTGATAGCAACATGTGTATACAAGGAGAGTAGCACGTCTAGGCAGCCAATGTAGAACGTACAAACAGTGAGAGTAGCACATGCAGGCAGCCAATGCAAAACGTGCAAGCAGTGATAGCAGCACGTGCAGGCAGCGATAGTAGCACGTGCAGGCAACGATAGCAGAACATGCAGGCAACGATAGCAGAACATGCAAGCAACAATAGCAGAACATGTAGGCAGCAATACCAGCAACAACATGTAGGCAGTAATAGTAGCACATGCAAGCAGCAATAGCAGAACATGCATGCAGGGATAGCAGCATGTGGAATGATCTTGATGCATACCTAAAATGGGGGAAAAAGATTGAATTTGTCTTTGACTGTCACAACTATTCCAAGGAGAAAAAGGTAAAGCTTATTGCAGTTGAATTTACTGATTATGCTATTATTTGGTGGGATTAACTTGTTTTAACTAGGAGAAGGAATCATGAGCAGCCTATTGATACATGGGAAGAGATGAAGGCTATCATAAGGAGGAGGATTGTCCCTAATCACTATTACAGGGAGTTGTACCAAAGGTTGCAAGGGTTAATCGAACTCTTGTTTTGACTACGTATTAAGCTTTTGTTTTTAACTACTTGTCATTCACAAACTAATGGGTAGATTGAGGTGGTTAATCGACCTCTTTTTACTCTTTGGCGTGCTATTATTTGAACAAATTTGAAAACATTGGAAGATTGTTTACCACATGTTGAGTTTGCGTATAATAGGAGTGTTCATTCTGCTACTAGTTACTCTCTATTTGAAATTGTATATGGTTTTAATCCGTTGACTCCTTTGGATTTGGTACCTATACCTGTCAATAAGTATGCCAACTTAGATGGTGAACGCAAGGCTAACATGATAAAAAAATTGCATGAGAAGGTGCGGTAGCATATTGAAAAACGAACTAAGCAATACGCATTCGATGTCAACAAGGGATGAAAGAAGGTGGTGTTTGAACCTAGTGATTGGGTTTGGGTGCATATGCGCAAGAAATGGTTCCTAGCTTAGAGTCGTTCAAAGCTGCAACCTAGAGGAGATGGTCCCTTTCAAGTTGTAGCACGAATTAATGACAATGCTTATAAGTTAGACCTTTCTGATAAGTATAATGTGAGTACAACATTTAACGTTTCTGATCTCTCCCCTTTTGATGTAGGTGATGATTCAGGGACAAATCCTTTTGAGGGGAGGGGGAATGATGAGAACCATAGAGATGATGGATGGAAGGCTTCAATGGATGCAAGAAGTTTATTGCACATTCCAAAAGGCCTAATAACATGATTAAAAGGACTAGTTTGATGAATAAAGGGGGAGAAATTGTCAAAGGGGAGAAGTAGAAAAAATGGGGAGTTAAAGATTGTGAAAAGTTAAGGGAGATGCATGTTTCAAGAGGAGCTGTGAATGTCAAAGGTTGTTATATGTGCATTGTTGGATTTAATGTGTTGCCAACAAATCTGAAGGGGGAGATTGTTAAGCCTATCTTTAATGGCTAATATTGGATTTGTTATCAACAACATCTCACATTGTTATTTGTATTTATTTGATGTTTTGAATGTCAGTGAAATGCATAGAAGTCATTGGGCAAAATCGATGATGATAGGTCAACTCTGAAATCAATGAGTCAATGTTGATCGTTGACCCTAAATTTTAGGGGGCAAAGTTGATCGTTGACCGTTGACCATTGACCCTAAATTTTTGGAATCAAATGTGGCCTTTGATTATAGGGCAACCTTTGGGAATCAATGCTAACTACTGATGAGTGTGTAACCCATGGCTCTATAAATAATCACATGCATCTTGCAAGACGTGTGTGGGTTGTAAGAGAGAACGATTAGATGCAGACAAATAAGAGAGATTGGCCAGCTACAAAGAGAGAACAGTAAGCTGAAAAGAAAGGGTAGCCAAAGTGAGGTTAAGTGGTAAAAGGAGAGGCAGCCACCAAAGAAGACAGTGATCAACCAAGGAGAGTGCAGTAGCCAGCCAAGGAGAGTGCAGCAACTAGCCGGTCAAGGAGAGTGTAGTAGCTGGCCAAGGAGATTGTAGCAGCAGCTAGCCAAAGAAGAGGTGACAGCAACCACCAAAGAAGGAGGTAGTGACACCAACCAAAGGAGGAGTTGTAGCAACCGGTAGCCAAACCAAAGGGAGAATAAGGTGTAGTAGTCGATAGCCACACCAAATCAATAAAGGAGATGTGCAGCAGCCACACCAAACCATAGGAGAGGGCTTGCAGCAGCCAGACCAAACAAGAGGAGAAGGTGTGCAGCAGCCACACCAAACAAGAGAAGAAGGTGTGCAGCAGTCACACCAAAGAAAGAAGAAGGCAACAGCCAGCCAAACCAAAGGGAGAAGGAGTTGCAGCAGCCACCCAAGGAAACCTGCAATTGCAACAAGGAAACCAGTAAATTGAAGTAAGGAGAAGGAACCTATTGCAGCAAGGGCAGGGAGCTATACCAGCAGCACATCCCATAATACCAGCAACACATCCTGCACAACACCAGCAGCAACCTGCAACACCAGCATCAACCCGCAATACCAGCAGCAGCCTACAACACTAGCAGTAGCCCGCAACACCAGTATCAACTCATAACACCATCAACCTGTAACACCAGCAGCAACCTACAACACCAACAGCAGCCCGCAACACCAGCATCAACCTGTAACACCAGCAGCAGCAGCCCGCAACACCAGCATCAACCTGTAACACCAGCAGCAGCCAACAACACCAGCAGCAGCACACAACACCAGCAACAACTCCTAACACTTGCAGTAACCTGCAACACCAGCAACAGCCTGCAAAACCAACAGCAACCTTTAACACTAGCAACACATCCCGCAGCACCAGTAGGTTTAGGTAGGCAACCAGCAATTGCAAAATGTAGTGCAACAGGCAATACCAGTAATTACAGTGCCAGCAGTAATCTAGCAGGCAATACCAGTAATTGCAGTGCCAGTAACAAGTCCAACAATCAATACCAGCAATTGCAGCACCAACAACATGTCCAACAGGTAATACAAGCAATTGCAGCACCAACAACAAGGGTAGGGAGCTATACCAGCAAATTGTCACAACCAGCAACTTGTAGCACAATCTGTAGCAGCAGGAGAAAGCAACGTGCAACATAACCAATAATTGCAGCAGTGGGAGAAGCAGCATGCAGCACAACTAGCAGCAAGTGCAGGCAGTGATAGCAACAAGTGCAGCCAACAATAGCAGCACGTGTAGGCAGTAATAGTAGCAAGTGCAGGCACAAAAAGTAGTAGGTCCGACAACTTGCATTAGCATGGAAGAAAACATGCCCTGATTAGCAACAGAGGAGAAAAATGTGCCCTGACAGCAACATAGGTAGCTTGCAGCAGTAGAGGAGGCAATCGGCCAAGGTAGCAGGTGAGGAAACCTGCCAAGGCAATAGGTGAGGTAGCACCAGCAACAGAGGAAGAAACCTACCAAGGCAGCAGGTGAGGTAGTACCAGTAGCAGAGGAAGAGAACCTATCAAAGCCGAAGGAGATAACACTGGCAACAGGAGGAGATAACCTATCGAGGTAGTAGGGGAGGTAGCACCGGCTGCAGAGGAGAGAACCTATCGAGGCAACAGGTGAGGCAACACCAGCAGTAGGGGGAGAGAACCTACAGTGGAGATAAATGGCAGTAGAGAAAACCTGCTGTGTAAATAACCTATAGAGAAGAGACTGACAATGAGGAACGAGAAGATCTGTTTTCTACAATAACTGCCAATACACATTGAGTGATCTATCTCAAGAAAGTCATCATCGTAAACTATTTATGTATTTTGTGAAAAAGGGTGAGATACCCTTAAATTAGGTGCACATTGATTAATACTTTGGGTATTAAGTTGTTAGGATTTGAGGACATTATTAATTTGTATGCTAATAATGTTGATTTTAGTAACGTGTATACTACTTTTTTATGCTAAATTACTCATTTTTTTATTTTTTTTAATACAAAAATTGAATGCACTACAATAATTGTGATTTCAAGATAAATTCTTTTCTTTTCTTCCAATTCCTTTCCCAACAATGAAAAATCATGTTTTATTTATTCTCTTCCCTTTCGTTTCCATCTAATCTAAACAACATGCTTTCTCATTATCTCTCTCTCTATCTCTATCTATCCATAAAGGGTGTCAAATTGTTTGGCAAGTTGTCACTATATACACCATGCATTCAATACAAAATCTAAAAAGCTACAAGGATGACAAACAATAAAAAGGTAGGAATTTCGAAAATCAAGATTCATCTCATGGAGCTGATTCTTCTAAGTTGTTATTTGATGAAAAATGATGAAAATTTCAACTCAAAACAAAGCATAAAAGAACAAATAAAAACGAAAACAGTAAAGTAAGCAAGCCCCAGCAAATGAAGGGTACAATCAACTTTGGAATGGGTCTATCTATTTATGTCTTTGAGGTCAAAATTTGCAACTCCAATAATGACCTTGGAACTAATGGAATGGGTATAAGTGTGATTTGACCAAAGATGCATTTCTTACAACACTGTTTGCTTTTCCTTTTCATATGACTACTTTGGATTGCCTTTCAACCATAGAAAGAAAGTTTAAGAGCAATAATCAATTGCTATCTTTCTTTATAAAGCTTTTGTAAAGATATTTGAAGATAACATCATTTTGTTTTTTTGTTGGTTGTGTTTGGTTTGAAATCCTAGTCATTAAAATTAAGATTTCAATTATTACCACCAGATTAGTGACTATAACATTGCATTTTAATCTACCAAAATGTATTGTAGGTGTTTGGTTTAAGGGCATTCCAAATCATGCATTCGATTAACCTTAATAAAATTAGTGGTCAATTTTTTTTTTATTCATTTTGCTAGTACATGCTTCTAACAAATAGGAAAATGAATTTTCCATTTAACTAGATGCAAGCTCTATATAACTACCCAATTGATTTTATATGGTTTGAGCTAGATAGCAAGAAAAAAAGTAAAAAAGGAGAACTTGAAACTTATCCTTCTTTCTTTTTTTTTTGGGTGCATGGAAAATGAACATGAGAATTATCCATGAAATGAAACATTCTAAAGCAAATGGTTCCTTAAGGTGATTAAAACAAACAAAAGAATGCTTACATGCGGTGAAGTGCTGTTTCCATTTTTTAACTACCTTCAAGTCAAGTTCTGATCAATTGCTGCTTTAAACTATGCTCTATTCCTTCTCAACTCCTAAGCCCAGCCTTAAAGTTTATCCTCTTATCCTTCCTGTCCAATAACTCCAATGACGTCATTTATGCCTAATTATAGCTTGAAACAGAAATTAATTTTGAAAATTGTGCAATTGACCCCTAAAGTAATTCTAACTAAGTTTAAATATAGCTAATTAATGCTGTTAGGTGTTGCCATTATCAAAACACCAACACAATGGCAATTTAACCTACTTCTAACCACCCTACTCTAATAATAGATGTTAATTGGCTAAGGTCCATACTAATGGCATAAGGTCAAATCCAATGGCAAATGGCACATTAAGCCATGCTGTTTCGGGTTTCAGGGGATAATATACACATCACATTATTTCTGGCTTTGGCGAAAAAAAAAATCACAAGCTTGAGCAAAAGTCTAGCAGAAAGTAGAAGTAGACCTTGTAATAGAAAATTCTCTATGTTTCTACTCAAAAGATTCTATTTTTCTCCTAATTACTTAACAAAAATGCCAAAACTAACCCCAACAAAACAAAATACATTATAACTTCCCATTTTATAACTTTTGATTCGTCAAATTTTCTTCAAATGGCACATCTATATCACAAAATTTGATGCAAAAATGCAATGACTATGTGGTCATAATAGAAAACAAATGTAAACATGAAAGATACCCTCTGCTTCAACTAGTAAACCATACAAGCCACATTAAATTAACAAGAGATAGTCAATCGTGTTAACGTCAACAACAATCAACAATGATGTTTAACAAAAATCTCTTTTGCTTGGCAATAAAACACATGATGAATTTTACATTACCTTGTTTTTCCTAAAATGTATATGAAAAGCATACAAAATCGTATATTTAGACAACTAATTTGAAAAAGACTATGGATGAATATTTATCATCTGTTAAATAGGAATGTCAAAGGCTAGTCACACTTCTACAGCTAAAAACTTACAGAGTAGCAAGCTAAAATCAAAGGGGGAGTTCTGAACTAGAATTTGGGTGCCCGAGAGGGCAGTAGCAGCATTTTATAATAATCACTATTACTGTGCTCTTCTATTGGCCTAATAAGAGAAACCAACACATGTAAAAGCAGCAACATTCTCGAAGATGGCCAAAACAAGACAACTTACTCTGAATAAAAGGTTATCAAGAAATGCTAATCACTAAAATTCAGACCAACTCTTCGAACACTAACAAAATTGTCACAAAAATTGAATGATAGCTACCATAAGCAACTAAATCAGATTAACTCTTTCAACATTGTCATGGTCATTAGCCGCATGTTAATTTAATTGCAATCTATGATTCATGGTTTTGAAATAGCCTATAGGACATTAAAAAGAACATTGACATTCTAAATGAAAAAGCCTACAGTGGAAGAAAGTGCGCTGTTGTGGAGGAAGACTGAGACCAAAGTATAATACTGGATGTGAAAGAAAAGTGACAAAAAAAAACTACTAAAAATTTCCACAGGTTCATTTTGCACAAAATCATGCAAAATTTCATTCAAAAGTATAAACTTTTTAATTGTGTCTTCAACCATTTTCCACCAACACATGAAAAGGTACTACATGGTGAAAGTTGGAACTAAAAAGAGGCTTATAGCTTCCTTATTTGCATTGACAATGTCTGATAGCAATGTGTCTTCACAAATCTTCTATCTTTTCTTTTGCTTTGTTGCATGATAAGCCATAAACAGAACAATTGCATAAACAATCTATACTACAACTATATTATAGCATGCACGATCTAGAATAAGACAAAAATGTTTTTGGTCTTTTCCCTCATTTACATTGATAATATATAACATGCATGATCAAAGCTTCAACTAAGGTCAGACCATGTTAAAGGGGTTTAAAGGAATCATCAATTGAAATATAGATTTCACATGAATAAGAGATATCATAAAAAATAGGGGAATAGTAAAATAAAAATAAAAAAGGGGTGAGAAAGATAGAGAGATAATGAATATGGTTTTGGGAAATGGTGGAGAGGAAAGAAAGAAACAAGAAAATAAAAAAGGAAAAAACTAAGAGGAAGATTCCTCCTAGTTGAATCTCCTTTTGTCTTCTTCAAGGTACTTATCAACATTTGATCAGTATTTATTTTAAGGTAGCAAACTTGTGCCTTGTGTTTGTTTTAAAGTAGGGGAGAGAGAGAGAGAGAGAGAGAGCTCAGCTGCAGAGGGGAGTAAAAGGCTCGAGTAAGAGAGAAAAAATTAAAACTAAGAGAACCATTTGGACCCATTTAAACGTCAGAACTTTTATTTGTCTAGCTTTAATTCTTTTGGTCTCTCAATGGTCCAAAAAACCAATAACATTAAGATCATGAGATTAGGCCACACAAGCCTCTTTGAACTTGATGACAATCCTGCCCATTAAGGGTTGTCCTAAAATTAAATTTTCACAATGACTCAATTGTACCCTAGATTACCAGCTCATTTTAAATTTCAAATAGTAACACATAAAGTAATAACTATTCAAAAGATATTTCTCAGTACCTAGAATAGAAAAATAAGATTAATTGAATAACTACAAAAAGTTTACTAGGGGAAGGAAGTACTCCATTGTGAAGCTCTCTGCTCCTTTTCTTTGCTAAGCTCTTAAAAGTTCCTTTAAGCATATTACTAACAATAGAGGTTGGATTGCTGCAATACGAAATATAAAAGCTAATATAGAGCAAAGTATAGCTAAAAATTTTTTAAAAGAAAACAAAAATTTGGATTATCTTAGATACATGTTACCAAGAAGTAACTAATGCCAATAATGGTCAAGACGTACCATTTCCCAACCCCTTTCCCAACCAACCAAATGCCCTCATTATTGGATTAAGAAAGCATGTGTCGGCCCTTTATACGACTGATCAATATATGGGGAATGAAATATTGAATAATATTATTCATCTAAGAATCAATCAAGAGAATAATGGGGCTAAAAATATGGAAAAGACTAATAGGCAAGAAGAAAACTAAGCAATCATTTAGTTTCTGAAGTTCTCGACTTCTCTCTAGGATCTACTAGTTTGTGATACTGAGAGGGGGGTGAATTAGTATCACCACAATTCGCAATTCGCAGGTAAGTGAACAACTTCAACCTTTTCTTAAAAGTGAACTCTTTCTCAAACTCGACTAAAGTAGATCTATTGCTACCTACTAATCACAATAGTCCCCAAAGTCACCTTTCATACACCTTGCCTAATAAACAATACGAATGTTCTTGTTTAGGTCTTCGTTAGGTTATGGGTTGGGTGATACTTTAGCTGCGTTCACAACTCAATTCAAAACATAGAACGTAAAGCAAATTAAGGGCACACGAGATTTACGTGGTTCCGTCAACGTGATGTACATCCACGGTGGTAGGGATTCTCCCTTACCGAGACTATCCACTATACTTAAGAATTCAAGTTACAATGGATGTCTTAATCCTCTGCTCCTTTCACTATTGCAATTACTAAGCAAGTACAATACAAAGAGTGTCACTTACTGGGTCTACCCTTCTTCTAGCTTGTCTTGCCTCTGTTGAATTGAAAGGCTACTCCACTACCGCTTAGAAGTTCACTGCAACGCTCTCTAACCTCTCTTGAAGAAATCTGGAAATACGTTGAGTTCTTTTCGATACTTCGCCGAATTCCTTCTGTAGGTTGTCTCACACAGCTCCTGCTTTCACCGTCTTACAGTCTCACTTGTCTCCTGTTTCACGGTCTCACTGTTTCGTGGCTCACCTCACGTTTCTGGTTTGCCGTTCCACGTCTCACGCCGCATGACTCACCTGTCTGTTTCTCTATCACCATCCAACCAGATTTCTCTCTCTTACCGCCAGATTTCTCTTTTCCGTTCACCCACTTGGCCATCATGGATTTCCTCCCTTTTCTGCCGGTGGTTTGCTTTTCTTTGTCCTATCATCCAGCCCCGTCTAGTCGTCACTCTTCTTCTCGTCGACTCCTCTATTCTGGCCGTATATCTCTTTTCTCTCTCTTCCAACGGCCATCTCTGGTGGTGTCTTTCTTTTCGTTCGTTTCACGGTTCTCTCCTTGCTGTGTCGTTCGTTTGTCTCACGCCATTGCAGATCTATTGTCTGCTCTTTTAGTGGCGTCTCTCTCTTCGTCCGTTGGCTGCATTTTCTCTCTCTTCGTCCGTCGGATTCATTTTCTTTCTCTATGTCCGTCGGCTATGTTTTCTCTCTCTTTTTCCAGCCAGATCTATCTCACCGTCCACTCTCCTTTTTAGTCGTGTCAGATTTTCACCCACTCTTCATTCTGTCGTCCCTTTTGCTGCCGTTTTGTCCATTTTTTTTCGATTGTTTGTTTCTCTCTCTACCTCTTTGCTGTGTTGTCTCCTCGCCGACCGTTGGTGTGCCGGTGGTGTGTCGTTCCTCATGGGTTTCTCTCTCTTGCCATCACATGGTTTGCTCCGATTTGCTCAATTTGGCCGTTCTTCATTCTATTCAATTTCTGACGACACTGTTCAATTTTCCAACGATACTGTTCAATTTCCAACAACGGCTACGTTTTTGCTTTAGGTTTTTGTCCGTTTTGCTCAATTGCAGACTCCTTTTGGACAGTTTTCTCTCTTCTCCCTTGCAGGTGGTGTTCTTTCGTGTAGGGTTTGGTGTTCTCTTCGGTTGGTCGGTTGTCAAGGTTTGCCGAATGCTCAATATTGTCGACACCCTCTAGCTCTGTCTTTCGAGACCATTATATACTCTTCTCCATGAAACTCTAATAGGGCTTACGCGGCGGTTTTACGTTCTTGACCTTCCATGTGGCTTTTACTTTCTTGCACACTTAAATCTAGTTGACAACAATTACAACCCATACAAGGCTATAGGAACAACAATCTCCCCCTTTGTAATTGTTGGCAACACTTATAACAAAAGCCACTATGCAGCAGTTTCAACTCCCTCTAAATATGCACTTCCCCTTTCTTAACAGCTCCCCCTGCACTGTTGCTTCTCTCCCCCTTTGCCAACCAATTACAAATCTAAAAAACTTGCAAAGTAGAGATGGAGGATTCACCTGAACTTCAGGCTTGAGGAGGCATTTGCACTGATAGACTCAATCTATGCTTTTCAAATAGCTCTATGGATAGTGGTTTAGTTAGATCTTGTGTAGCCTCTTCAACAGATATAGGTTCAACTTGTGAGAGTAAAGCAGTAGTTCCGACAATTCTTCTTTTTGTTGTAACTCCTGCTAATGGGTCACCTATGATCTGATTTTCTTTATGAGTACTGGTCCACGTTTTCTTTGGCTTTCTTTCTTGCACCATCTTAGTTGCAAGAGGATCTCTTTCTTCATCTTCATACTCACTCTTCTCCGAGTCTGAACTTACTTCTTGTTCCTTTTCTTCAAGTTGGTCTGATTGTTCATCTATATTGAATTCATCTTCTTCATTGTCCTCAACTTCTCCATTCTACATTGTTTTCCAGTTCTCGTCTATTCTCACATCACTGGAAGTGATCACTTTTCCCAGCTTATGTAGGAAAACTCTGTAACCTTTTATCTTTTCTGAATATCCCGCAAAGATGCTTTCATCAGACCTAATGTTGAATTTTCCCAAGTTTTGCTCCTTGTTCTTCACAAAACATGGACTGCCAAAGATTCTGAGATACTTGGTTGTTATCTTCTTCCCACTCCATAGCTCACATGGAGTCTTATCAGTATTAGGCCTTAATAGTACTCTGTTCAATAGGTGCACTGCCGTAAATGTTGCTTCTATCCAAAATCTTGTATCAAGCTTGGCCTCCAGTAGTAAAGTTCTCGTCATTTCAACCACATCTCTATTCTTCCTCTCTACCACCCCGTTCTGTTGAGGTGTTCTTGCTGCTGCCAATTGGTGATGAATTCCGTGCTTCTCAAGATAATCTTCAAAAGCTTTATTTGTAAATTCAATACCTTGATCTGACCTCAATACTTTGATCTTCCTTCCACTCTCATTTTCAGCCAATCTTTTGTATCTCTCGAAGCAATTCAGAACTTCTGACTTGTGTTTGAGGTGCATGAGGCAGGTCCTTCTCGAATAATCATCAACAAACAAAATGAAGTACCTCTCACCTTTCAACCCTTTTGTCCTCATCGGTCTATACAAATAAGTATGCACAATGTCAAGCACTGCTTCAAAATTGAACTCTTTGGTCTTATACTGTTTTCTGGCATGTTTTCCTTTAGAGCATGCTGAGCACACATACTCTCTCTCTCTCCTGAGATCGGGAATGTCTTTGATTGCATGAGTAGTTGTCAACTTTCTCATGTTTTTTTGTGTTAAGTGTCCTAGCCTCCTATGCCAGAGTCAATTTTCTTCTTCTTTCGTAAGTAAACAGCTGTTTGTCTTGTCCTCATTGATCATGTACAAATTTCCAGCTGTTCTCTTCCTGGCTGCAACAGTATTGCCATCTTTACTCTTTACTTGGCAACCTGTTTTTGTGAATATCACTTTGTGGTCGTCATTGCATAGTTGACTGACAGATGCTAGATTATATCTGAGTCCTTCAACGTGCAAAACATCTTTCAGCTTTCCTTTTCTAATATTTACTGACCCCTGACCACTAATGTTGAGTGAATCATCATTGCCAAACTTGACTTTGCCTTCTCTTGATTTGTTCAGCTTTGACAATTTACTCTTGTCTCCTATCATGTGTGAAGTGCATCCACTGTCAAGGATCCATTGCTTATCCTTACAATCAGCCTTTAGTTCAATTTTAGCTATATTAGCTACCTCCCTTTTTGCTCTGTATTCCTTCTTCTGAACTGGCTAGAAGATAGCTTTCTCCTTTTTCATAGCTTTGACTGCACCACTTATCTTTACTGTGCCATCAAGTGCCTTCTTTTGCTCAAGGAGAAGTGTCATGCATCTCTTGGCATTATGGCCATCCTGCCTGCACCTTTCACACTGCTCCAAGTCTGCCAATATAGCAAACTTGTTCTTTGAAATCACTGGTTTGGGCCTCCACCAACAATCCTTGTTAGTGTGTCCTTGCCTTTTATAGTATGTGCAAGAACTCACGACAGGTGTTCTCTTCTGAATTCTGTATTGTCTCCCCCTGTATGGAGCATCATATCTTCTTAAGTTGGAGACATATATTGGCCTTCTCTACCAGCAGTTACTTGCCTTATGACCCCAAACTCCACAATAAAGACAGTGACCTTGAAACTGCCTCTTTGTGGGTCTGATCACAGCTTGTCTTCTTCTGTTCATCACTTGCTATGTAAGCAAAGTAGCTGTCTTGTTTGCTTGTGTGACTTTCATTTCAGTCACCTTCTTCTCCTTCTTCTGTTCAGTCATAGCCCTCTGCTGGCTGACTTTCTTTTCTCCATTTTTGTTTGCCAACCTAGGTTGCTTCTTCAGATCTTCTTTATTCTCAGCTATCTTCTCCTGAGTCACAACCTTCTTTATCAACTTCTGTGGCACATTCTTATTATCTTTAGGCATTGCAGCCTCAGATTGCTGCACTTTCTCTTCATTCTTCTTTTCTCTTGCAAAACTTGTTTCTCCTATCATTTCAAGCTTCTGTAAGCTATCTTCACTCCTTTTGAGTTGTTGTTGAAATCTCAGCAACTCTTTCTCCATTCCTTCAATTTTTGAAGCCCTTGAGCCAAGCTCTATTGTAAGGTCTTCACATATTTTGATCTGTTTTTCAAATCATCTCTTCAAGTCAATATGTTCAGTCCTTATTTCATCTTTTTGACTTTTAGCTTCCTCAGACTTTGCTTCAACTTGTTTTATATGGGCCTCCAACCTTCTTATGGTTTTGCCCTTTCTGATTATCTCCTTTGAAGCTGCTTCCAGCTTAGCTTCAAGATCTGGCTCTTCATCATCAACCTCCTCTTCCTTTTCAGAGGTTGAGTTACCACCTTGTGCTGATGCCATAAAGACATGCTCATCTGATGAGTCTTCATCTTCCTCCTCATCAGCTTCTTTTGTCTGACTCACATAACTCTTGAATGAGCCTCTCTTCTTCCTCTGTGGGTTGGCAATCTTCTTACTGGACTTATTTGATTTGAATGATAATCTTCTCCATTTTGAATTCTGCTCATCATCTCCATCCTCATCTTCATCATCAAGTTTCACTTTACACTGAGAAGCAAAGTGTCCAATCTGCCCATACTTATAACATCTCAAGGCCAGTTGTCCTTTTCCATTCTTAGACCCCTTTTTGAATTTCCTTATGAAATAAGCCAATACTTCACCTTCACTTTCTTCCTCATCCTCATCATCATCCTCCTCACTAGATGATTCTTTCTCTTCTTTTATCTTCAAGTGCTTCATAGCTTTGAAAGCTGCCTCCTTTGATACCTTCATTGTTGCAGAGCTTTCAGCTGACTTTATTCTCATCTCATATGCAATGAGATTGTACTGGAGATCATGCAGAGACATAGAATTGAGATCTCTACTTTTCTTTATGGCTGCTACCTTTGAGGCAAACCTCTCAGGTAGAATTCTCATAATCTTCTTCATAACAGATGAGTCCTTTTTATTCTTCCCATGACTTCTCAGGTCGTTTACAACGTCAATAACCCTAGTGAAGAACTCTTGAACTGTCTCATTCTTCTGCATTCTAAGAGATTCATATCTCTCCTTGAACACTTGAAGTTTAGCCTCCTTCATTCTGCGATCACTTTTATAGACTTTCTGCCATCTGTCCCATATCTCCTTGGCAGATTTGCAGTCCATAACTTTAGCATACTCAGCATCTGTCAATGTTGAAATAAAGATGTTTGAGGCCTTCCCATTTATCTCAAACTGCCTTATGAAATAACCTACCATACTTTGATTTAAAGAATCACAATTAAGATGTATAACATTAACATGCATGAAAACTTAGGCACTACCAACAACTCACCAATTACTTAACTAAAAGTTGTTTGACTCTTTTCCCAAAGCAATCTCCTAACATCGTCAAAAGACAATTAAGGATAAAGGGAAAACCAAAGAGACATAACGACGTAGTCAAGAAATAGTATTGATGACTAGAGTCATGCAAGCAAACGAATGAAAAGGAATATAGCTCGGCAAAGAGTATAATAAAAACAAGCATATAAGATCCTAAATCCACAATTGAAAAAGATAAAGAACAAGGATGCAAATCAAAGCTACATAAACAAACTCAAAGATCTTGAGCCATGGACTAGTTACTTTTAACTTTTGCCTCATGTAAAGCAGTTTTAGAAAAACAACCCCACAATCATAATGAAATGGTCCAAAGATATCAAACACTACAAAACACCATTTTGCACTCAAGCAAACTTAGAAAAATAAAAACAATAAAAGAGAGAAGTAAGCTTGGTGACACATAAAGTCATAATTTGTAACTTTCTTCATCAAGGAGAAGACATACAAGTCATAAACAATTGCATACTTCCTAAAGCATACTACCTTAGAAAACAACTGCTCACACAAATGTTCAGTAGCCTTTGAGTTGTAATACTTGATGTCTTATGTGGGAAATAATAAAAATCTGCAAACCACTTTGAAACTTCCAATAATTCTCTCAAAAGTCAACCCAACTTCACCTAAGTCATATTCTGACATAAAATTCCTTTTTTTCGGATGGCTTATGATCAATGTACCAACTATAGATGAGTTAACTGCCTTATTACCCCAAATATAACAGAAACTTTCTACATCTTCTGGCCATTGGGCCTCAAGCCTCCTAAGGAAAAATGGTGATAACAAGATTTTCAAAAGTAATACAAACATGCAAGCATCAAACAACAGTTGTTCTTACCATAAGCAATTTGGCACATGAAGCCTCCAAATGCCCTTTCAGCTGTCCATTATTGGAAAAATTTTGTAGAATATAGCAGACATGCTTTGAACTAAATATATTTGTTGTTCCTATAGCCTTGTATAGGTTGTAATTATTGTCAACTAGGTTTAAGTGTGCAAGAAAGTAAAGCCACATGGAAGGGCAAGAAGGTAAATCCACATAGAAGGGCATGAACGTAAATTTGCTATGTAAGCCCTGGAGGGGAAAGAATGTAAATCCGCCACATAAGCCCTATTAGGGTTTCATGGAAGAGAGTATATAAAGACCTTGGAAGACAAAACTAGGAGAAGGCCAACACAATTGAATATACGGCAAAAACACAAAAGTGTTGGATGGCTAAATAAAGAGAACAGACAAACACAACATACGGCCAAAGCACAGCAAGCGAACGGCAGAACAAGGGACGATAAAATAAAAAAAAAAGTAGCCGTTGTGAATAGTGTAGCCATAGTGAACAGTAATCGTCAAGTGAATAGTAGTCGTCGAGTGAATAGTAGCTATTGTCGGAAAAGAGAAGAGGTCGGCAAATTGAGCAAATCGGAGCAAACCGTGTCACGGAAAGAGAGAGAAACCTGTGAGGAACGGCACACCACCGACACACCAGTGATCGGCGAGGAGACAACATGGCAAAGAGGTAGAGAGAGAAACCCGACAGCCAAAACAGACGGTCGGGCTAAACAAAGAACAGTAGTCGTCGGAGATAGGAGAGAAAATTCGTCATGGCCAAAGAGGAGAGCCGATGGACGAAGAAAAAAAAGGGAGAAGAGGAGCAGCCATCGGACAAAGAGAGAGAAAAGCCGTCATCAGAAGAAGGTCAGTCGGCAATTGAACATTCGGAAAACCTAGAGTGACCGGCCAGCACCAAACCCTACACAGCATAAACACAAAGAGGTGGTTGGCAGTAATATAGAGAAAAATCTGAGATGGCCACGGCAGAATAAAGGAAAACCGGGGAACGGCCGAAGAAGGGTCGACGGGAAGAGAGAGAAAATGAAGAGCCACCACCAGAATGAAGAGCCGTTGGAAGAAAAAGAAAAATTTGAAACAGCATACCACCGACACGGCCAAACACGCCCAAAGAAGAGTGAACGTCTGAACGGCAGAACAGAGGTGAACGGTGGTAAGAGAGAGAAATCCGGCTGGATAGCAAGAGAGAGAAACGGATAGGCAAGCAGTGAGACAGTGAGATCGTGGGGCAAGGAGACGGGTGAGACTGTGAGATGGTGAAAGCAGGAGTTGTGTGATACAACGTAGAGAAGAACTTCGGCGAAGCATCAGAACGAACTCAACGTATTTCCAGATTTCTTCAAGAGAGGTTAGAGAGCGTTGCAGTGAACTTTTAAGCAGCAGTGCAGCAGCCTTTCAATTCAATAGAGGCAAGACAAGCTAGAAGAAGGGTAGATATAGTAAGTGACACTCTTTGTATTGTACTTGCTTAGTAATTGCAATAATGAAAGGAGTAGAGAATCAAGACATCCATTGTAACTGGAATTCTCAAGTATAGTGGATAGTCTCAGTAAGGGAAGGTCCCTACCACCGTGGATGTATGTCACGTTGACGGAACCACGTAAATCTCGTGTGTCCTTAATTTGCTTTACGTTCTATGTTTTGAATTGAGTTGTGAACGCAACTAAAGTATCAGCCAACCCATAACCTAACGAAGACCTAAACAAAAACATTCGTATTGTTTATTAGGCAAGGTGTCTGAAAGGTGACTTTAGGGACTATTGTGATTAGTAGGTAGCAATAGATCTACCTTAGTTAAGTCTGAGAAAGAGTTTGCTTTTAAGAAGAGGTTGAAGTTGTTCACTTACCTGCGAATTGCAATTTATGGTGATACTGATTCACCCCCTCTCTCAGTATCACAAACTAGTAGATCATAGGGAGAAGTTAGGAACTTCAATATTAAATGAGCATTTTGAGGAGAGTAATTTTGGAAACTCAAAATATAGATGGCTATCTCTCATCATCTTAAAAAATTTATCTTGAAAAAAAAACACAGCTGATATACAAAAAGAGATTAGAGAAGATTTGACTTAAAATTGTACAAGGCAGTGTATAGCAACATTTAACAAGCAATTTGGCAGAAGAAGCCTCTAAATGCCCTCTTGGCAGTCCATTATTGGAAAAATTCTTTAGAATACAGCAAACATGCTCTGAACTAAATATATTAAATGAGTATTTTAAGGAGAGTAATTTTAGAAACTCAAAATATAGATGGCTATCTCTTATCATCTTAAGAAATTTATCCTTAAAAAAAAAACATAGTTGATATACAGAAAGAGATTAGAGAAGATTTGACTTAAAATTGTACAAGGCAGTGTATTGCAACATTTAACAAGTAAAAACCAAAACAATTTAGTGAATTTAGTTCATTAGAAGTTTGAGCAATATGGTAAGGTAAATACCCACGTGAAAAAAATGTCAAACCTGCATCTACCCTAACTGGAACTACTAAGGCATGAATTCACAGAAATAAAGCTCTGAGCAATGAAAAAACAATAGGTAATACATGATGCCTAAACTAAGCTCCTTTAGTTTAGTTTTAGGCTTGTCAAATACCTTATTTTTTTATGTCAAAATTATTTATCCAATAAATAGCATGTTTCCAATCTAAGTACAACAAAAAAATTATGTAAAATGCAGTGAAGGGAATCATGTTCACAGATACCCACCTTGACAACAATCATTTATATGTGCTTGGGCTACTTACCTATTAGAATGACTTCCTCACCATACAAGAAGGCCTGCTCAATTAATTTGTATCTGGTTTATCCTTTTTTCAAGCACAGAATGCTCATTACAGGTTTAGTTTCGGCACTTCTAAGCATTGATTGAACTCTAAGAAACTAAAGTAAAGGGTAGCTAGCAATGTGCCGATGAAACTCAGAAAAGACTTCTCCCAGCTGCAGCAATGCTTAAAGAAACCCAATCACCATTGTCTTACATGACAAACTGTCTTTGTCTTCTCCCATTTTATTTCTCAATGATAACACAAGAATTAAATACTTCTCCTTGATGATGAATGCAAGGCCTCTTACATAACATGATAATAGGGTTCACTCTATGCAAGAAACAATAATCTCTAAACAATAAATACAATAGGAGTCACAATTTCACCCAACTAATTTGAAAAGAAAAAAAACATTAATAAAAAAAACTCATTCTAGTTGTCTAAGCCTTAAAAATTGTCCATTGATTCAATAATAGCTCCAGTTCATTAACGATTCTATTGTTTTTCATGTGGTTTAATTTATGAAAGGACTTTTCTACTTTTGAAGGATCTGGAAAAGATGCTGACATTTTCACAAATAGCTTTTTAAGTCTCTTCTACACTTCTCCAGAGTTGGTTTCCTACGATACATATTTGCATATATTCACTAAGGGCAACCAACAAACAATAATCACAGATGGACCTTACCTTTGTGCATGTAACACTACCAAACCTCAAAAATATTTTACAACTATCACATGGTCTACAAATTGAAGCAAATGGTTCAAGCTGAAAATTCAATAAAGGAGAAAAATACGTGTCATGCAAACAAAATACCAATCACAACAACAAATACCAGAAGTTATATAAGCCTAATCTCACAATGCAGCATCAAAAAAGTGTAGGAAAACTAGAATTACATGGTTCTTTCAGAAAAGCATATCAGGTATGGCCACTTGAAAATGCATCATTGTTCAAAGCATCCATGATAGGATCATGCAGTAGTCTATACTATAAGACCAAGGTATGTGTTTAAGCACCCTTGAAATACTTTAACCCTTTCTTCATAATTTTCCTCCCTTCAAGTACTAATTTACTATCCAATATTTCAAATTTTTGTACACCTTTCGAGCTAGAAATTCACCAAAATAAGTAAAGTGTTAATCATATGATTAACATTTGGAAAAAAGATTCTATAAAATTAGAAAAATTTCAACTATCTACTTAGATTGGTGCATAGTTGTACAAGAAAAAGGAAATCTTTAGTCGTCATCATCCACAAAACCAAAGTTACTGAAATTAGACGCTAAATCTCAATTTAGATTTTTAAGCCAAGTTAAGCTAAATGCAAATTCTATACTACAGATGTGAACTTATCCCTCTTAGATCAATAGATTATCCCTGTTTAATTAATAATAACAATTCCTTAATATCCATCACAAACAGAATTAAAAGTGAAGTTTGGATCCCCCCCTTTGTAATTGTTGGCAACACTGACAATGAAAGCTATTATGCAGCAGTCCTTCATAATCTTCTTAGAGTAATAATCCAGAAGCAAATGGATTACAACTCCCCCTTCCTTAACAGCTCCCCCTACACTATTGCTTCTCTCCCCCTTTGCCAACCAATTACAAATTTGAAAAACCCGCAAAGTAGAGATGGAGGATTCACTTGAACTTCAGGCTTGAGGAGGTAGTTGCACAGATAGACTCATTCTATGCTTTTCAACCAGTTCTGTGGACAGAGGTTTAATTAGAATATCTGAGAATTGATCTTTAATACCAACATACTCCAACTAAATTGTACCCTCTTCCACTTGATCCTTGATAAAGTGATACCGGATGTCAATATGCTTGCTCCTTGAATGTTGAACTGGATTCTTGCTGAGATCAATTGCACTTTGATTGTTGTTCCCACAGCCTTGTATGGGTTGTAATTATTGTCAATTAGGTTTAAGTGTGCAAGAAAGTAAAGCCACATGGAAAGGCAAGAAGGTATAAGCCATATAGAGGGGCAAGAACATAAAAGCCATATGGAAGGGCAAGATAGGAAATTCACCTTATTAGGTTTTTATGGAGGAGTATATAAAGGAACATAAGAGAGCACAGTAGATTAGTCGACGAATGAAGAAAAAAAAAGGAGAAGAGGAGCAGCCGTCAGACGAAGAGAGAGATAACACTTGAAAGAGAGAGAAAAGCTGTCGTCGGAAGAAGGTTGGTCGGCAATTGAACATTCAGCAAACCTAGAGTGACCAGCCAGCACCAAACCCTACATGGCATAAACACAAAGAGGTGGTCGGCAGTAATATAGAGAAAATCCGAGACAGCCACGACAAAACAAAGAAAAACCAGAGAACAGCCAAAGAAGGATCAACGGGAAAAGAAAGAAAACGAAGAGCCACCACTAGAGCAAAGAGCCATTGGAAGAGAAAGAAAAAACTAAAACGGCACACCACCGACATGCCCAAACACACCCAAAGAAGAGTGAACGGCTAGATGGTAGAAAGAGGAGTCGATGGCAGAACAGGGCTGGACGGTGGGAAGGAGAAAAACCAAACACGAGATCGGCAGAAAAGAAAGAAAACCCAGGACGATCGATAGAAAACCAGGACAGCCGTAAATTAGATTTGGGGGCTAAACGAAGAACAAAGGTCTGAGAGAGAGAAAAGGAGCTGGACGGTAAGAGAGAGAAATCTGGTTGGATAGCAAGGGAGAGAGAAATGGACAGGCGAGCCGTGAGACAGTGAGATCATGAGACAAGGAGAAAGGTGAGACTGTGAGACGGTGAAAGCAGGAGTTGTGTGAAACAACGTAGAGAAGAAATTCAGCGAAGCATCGGAAAGAACTCAACGTATTTCCAGATTTCTTCAAGAGAGGTTAGAGAGCGTTGCGGTGAACTTCTAAGCAGCAGTGGAGCAACCTTTCAATTCAACAGAGGCAAGACAAGCTAGAATAAGGGTAGACACAGTAAGTGACACTCTTTGTATTGTACTTGCTTAGTAATTGCAATAGAAAAGGAGCAGAGGATTAAGATATGCATTGTAACTGGAATTTTCAAGTATAGTGGATAGTCTCGGTAAGGGAAAGTTCCTACCACCGTGGATGTACGTCACGTTGATGGAACCACGTAAATCTTATGTGTCCTTAATTTACTTTACATTCTGTGTTTTGAATTGAGTTGTGAACACAGCTAAAGTATCAACCAACCCATAACCTAATGAAGACCTAAACAAGAACATCCATATTGTTTATTAGGCAAGGTGTCTGAAAGGTGACTTTGGTTATTATTGTGATTAGTAGGTAGCAATAGATCTACCTTAGTCGAATCTGAGAAAGTGTTCGCTTTTAAGAAGAGGTTGAAGTTGTTCACTTACCTGCAAATTGCAAATTGTGGTGATACTGATTCACCTCCCCTCTCAGTATCACAAACTAGTAGATCCTAGGGAGAAGTCGGGAACTTCATTGATTAGCACACAGTACACTCACTGGTAACTTCACTTCAACACCCAAATCGGCCAATTGTCTTTGCATCCATATCACTTGAGTACATGCTGCACAAGCAGCCATATACTCAGCCTCCGTTGTGCTCAAAGCAACACTGTTTTGCTTTCTACTTAACCATGCAACACACTTTGAACCCAAGTAGAAGCTGCAGCTATTAGTTAATTTTCTGTCATCTGTACTTCTTGCCCAGTCTGCATCAATGTATGCTCGTAGTTTTATAGAATCCATGGTAGGATACCACAAACTCATTTCCAGTGTCCCTTTGAGGTATCTTAGGATTCTTTTCACTGCCAACACATGAGATTCCTTAGGATCAGCTTGGAATCTACTAGCGATGCACACAGCTTGCATAAGATCAGGCCTTGATGCTATAAGGTACAGAAGGCTCCCTATCATATTCCTGTATTCTGAGGGGCTTGTACTCCTTCCTTCTTGATCTTTTATTAACTTGCAGCCTACTGTCATAGGGGTACTGACAGGTCTACTATACTCCATGCCAAACTTTTGCAACATCTCTTTGGCATATTTTGTCTGAGAAATAAAAATACCTTATTCACACTGTCTTATCTGTAATCTAAGAAAAGTAAGTCATTTCTCCAATCAATGACATCTCAAATTCCTCACTCATCTTCTATGCAAATTCTTGGCATAACTCAAAGTGATCCCTCCAAAGATGATGTCATCTATATATACTATGGTTATTAGTTGGCCTTTCTCTGAGTTGAACACATATAGGTTATTATCAACTGTTCCTCTTCAGAAGTTCAACCTTCTCAAATACGCGTCCAGCCTGCTGTTCCATGCTCTTGGGGCTTATTTAAGGCTATACAAGGCTTTCTTCAACTTGCACACGTGTGTGTCATCCTCACTGATTTATACTCCATCGGGTTGTTCAATATACACTTCTTCTTTCAGGAGCCCATTCAGAAAGGCTGATTTCACATCCATATGGTAAACTTCATACCTCTTATGTGCTGTCAAAGCTAAAACATTCAGATAGTTTCCAACCTTGCTATTGGTGCAAAAGTTTCATCAACATCTACTCCTTTTATCTGAGTATAGCCTTTGCAAACCAGCCTAGCCTTGTTCCTCACCACCTTGCCATCTTCATTGTGTTTATTTCTAAACACCCATTTAGTGGGTCTTGGAACCAACTCCCATGTTTCATTCTTCTCGATTTGATCCAGCTCCTCATTGATAGCTTTAACCCAGACTTTGTCTTGTGTAGCCTCTTCAACAGATTTAGGTTCAACTTGTGAGAGTAAAGCAGTAGCTCCCACAATTCTTCTTCTTGTTGTAACTCCTATTGATGGGTCACCTATGATCTGATTTCCTTGACGAGCACTGGTCCATGTTTTCTTTGTCTTTCTCTCTTGCACAGTCTTAGTTGCAAGAGAATCTATTTCTTCATCTTCAGACTCACTCTTCTCTGAGTCTGAACTTACTTCTATTCCCTCTTCTCATGTTGGTCTGATTCTTCATCTATCTTGAAGTCATCTACGTCACTGTCCTCAGCTTCTCCATTATGCATTGTTTTCTAGTTTTCATCTATTCTCACATGACTGAAAGTGACCACTTTTCCCAGTTTATGCAGAAAAACTCTGTAACCTTTTGTCTTTGCTGAGTATCCCATAAAAATGCCTTCATCTGACCTAGCATGGAATTTTCCCAAGTTTTGCTCCTTGTTCTTCACAAAACATGGGCTGCCAAAGATTCTAAGATACTTGGTTGTTGTCTTTTTCCCACTTCATAGCTCATATGGAGTCTTATCAGTATTGGGCCTTAGTAAAACTCTGTTCAATAGGTGCACGGCTGTAAATGTTGCTTCTGTCCAAAATCTTGTGTGAAGCTTGGATTCCAACAGTAGAGTTCTTGCCATTTCAACCACAGCTCTATTTTTCCTCTCTACTACCCTATTCTGTTGAGGTGTTTTTGCTGCTACCATCTGATGGTGAATTCCATGCTTCTCAAGGTAATCTTTAAAAGCTCCATTTATGAATTTAGTGCCTTGATTTGACCTCAATACTTTAATCTTCTTTCCACTCTCATTTTCAGCCAATCTTCTGTATCTCTTGAAGCATTTCAAAACTTTTGACTTGTGTTTAAGGTGCATGATGTAGGTCCTTTTGGAATAATCATCAACAAACAAGATGAAGTACCTCTCACCATTCAACCATTTTCTTCTCATCGACCCACACAAATCAGTATGTACAATGTCAAGCACTGCTTCAGAACTGAACTCTTTGGTCTTATGCTACTTTCTGACATGTTTTCCTTTAGAGCATGCTGAGCAGACATACTCCCTCTCTCTCTTGAGGTCTGGAATGTCTCTGATTGCATGAGTAGTGGTCAGCTTCCTCATGTTCTTCTATGTTAAGTGTCCTAACCTCTTATGTCAGAGTTGATTTTCTTCTTCTTTTGTAAGTAAATAGTTGTTTGTCTTGTCCTTATCAATCACATATAAATTTCTAGCTATTCTCTTCCCTACTGCAACAATATTGCCTTCTTTACTCTTTACTTAGCAACCTATTTTTGTGAATATCACTTTATGGTCTTCATTGCATAGTTGGCTAACAGATGCTAGATTATATCTGAGTCCTTCAACATGCAGAACATCTTTCAGCTTTCCTTTCCAAATATTTACTGACCCTTGACCACTAATCTTGAGTGAGTGATCATTGCCAAACTTGACTCTGCCTTCTCTTGACTTGTTCAGCTTTGATAATTTACTCTTGTCTCCTATCATGTGTGAAGTGCATCCACTATCAGGGATCCATTGCTTATCTTTGTAGTCAGCCTTTAATGCAATTTCAACTATATTAGCCACCTCCTTTTTAACTTTATATTCCTTCTTTTGAACTGGCTTGATGATAGCTTTCTCCTTTTTCTCAGCTTTGACTGTACCAATTGCTTTCATTGTGCCATTTAGTGCCTTCTGTTGCTTAGGGAGAAGTGTCATGCATCTCTTGGCATTATGGCCATCCTGCCCACACCTTTCACACTGTTCCAAGTCTGCCAATATAGCAAACTTGTTCTTTGAAACAACTGGTTTGGGCTTCCACCAACACTCCTTGTTAGTATGTCCTTGCCTTTTACAGTATGTGCAAGAACTCACGACAGGTGTTCTCCTCTAAATTTTGTATTGTCTCCCCCTATATGCAGCATCGTATTTTCTTAAGTTAGAGACATATACTAGCTTTCTCCACTAGTATTTACTTGCCTTATGACCCCAAACTTCACAATAAAGACAGTAACTTTGAAACTGCCTCTTCTTGGGTCTAATCACAGCTTGTTTTCTTTTGTTCATTACTTACTGTGTAGGCAAGGTTGCTGGCTTCTTTGCTTGTGTGGCTTTCATTTCAGCCACCTTTTTCTCCTTCTTTTGTTCAGCCATTGCCCTTGGTTGGCTGACTTTCTTTTCTTCAATTTTGTTTGTAACCTTAGGTTGCTTCTTCAAATCTTCTTTATTTTCAACCTTCACTGTTCCTTGCTGATCAGTCTTTTCGTTCTGAGACTTAGCAGCTATGGGCTACTGCTCTTTAACCACATACATAATTTTTGGGCATGGCTTTGGTTTGATAACTGTCTTCTCTTCTTCAGTTATCTTCTCCTAAGTCACAGCCTTTTCTTTCAACTTCTATGGCAAAATCTCATTCTCTTTAGGCAATGCAGCTTCAGATTGCTGCACTTTTTCTTCATTCTTCTTTTCTCTCCTACCACTTCAAGCTTCTACAAGCTCTCTTCACTTTTTTTGAGTTATTGTTGAAGTCTCAACAACTCTATCTCCATTTCTTCAATTGTTGAAGTCCTTGAGGGAAGCTTTATTGTAAGGTCTTCACATATTTTGATCTGTTCTTCAAATCTTCTCTTCAAGTCAATATGTTCAGCCCTTATTTCATCTTTTTGACTTTCTGCTTCCTCAATCTTTGCTTCAACTTGTTTTATATGTGCCTCCAGCCTTCTTATGGTTCTACCCCTTCTGATTATCACCTTTGAAGCTGCTTCTAACTAAACTTCAAGATCTGGTTCTTCTTCATCAATCTCCTCTTCCTCTTCAGAGGTTGAACTACCACATCAGTTTCTTTTGTCTGGTTCACATAACTCTTGAACGAGCCTCTCTTCTTCTTCTATCGGTTAGCAGTCTTCTTGCTGGACTTCCTTAACTTGAATGATGGTCTTTTCCATTTTGAATTCTGCTCATCATCACCATCCTCATCTTCATCATCAAGTTTCACTTTGCACTGAGAAGCAAAGTGTCCAGTTTGCCCACAACGATAACATCTCAAGGACAACTGTCCTTTTCCCTTCTTAGACTCCTTTTTGACTTTCCTTGTGAAGTGAGCCAACACTTTACCTTCACTTTCTTCATGATGATCATCATCATCCTCACTGGATGATTCTTCCTCTTCTCTTATCTTCAAGTGTCTCATAGCTTTGAAAGCTGCCTCTTTTGATAGCTTTGATGTTAAGGAGTTTTCAGTTGACTTTATTCTCATCTCATATGCAATGAGATTGCATTAGAGATCATGCAGAGACATAGAATTGAGATTTTTACTCTGCTTCATGGCTGCCACCTTTGAGGGAAACCTCTCAGGCAGAATTCTGAGAATTTTCTTCATAATAGATGAGTCCTTCTTGTTCTTCCCATGACTTCTAAGGTCGTTTACAGCATCAATAACCCTAGTGAAGAACTCTTAAACTATCTCATTTTTCTGCATTCTGAGAGATTAATATCTCTCCTTGAAAACTTGAAGCTTGGCCTCTTTCACTCTGCCATCACCTTCATAGACTTTCTGCCATCTGTCCCATATCTCCTTAGTAGATTTGCAATCCATAACTTTAGCATATTCAGCATCTGTCAATGCTAAAATGATGACGTTTGAGGCCTTCCTATTTATCTCAAACTACCTTAATTCCTCTGGGGTTGAATCTTTACCTTCTTTTGGGGGCATAAAACCCTCATGTATAGATTTCACCACATTCATGCCCATGGTTGCAAATACCACCTGCATTATCGCTCTCCATATATGGTTGTTGGTTCTGTTGAAGATTGGAACCTTCTTGCTGTAAGTAGTGCTGGTGCTGGTACTAGCATCCATCTCTCAGTATGCTGATCAAGTTAAAACTTTTGAAATCCTTCAAGCTAGTACACCAAGCTGTTAAGCTTCCAACTGGTGAACCTGTGCTCTGATACCAATTGAAGTTCCCAACTTCACCCTAGGATCTACTAATCTGTGATACTAAGAGGAGGGTGAATCAGTATCACACCCCTTAAAAAAAAATCTGATAATTTAAGCCAAAAATGATCTCTTTCCCAGATTCAACTAAGGTAGATCTATTGTTACCTACTGATCATAATAGTCCCTAAAGTTACCTTTCAGACACATTGCCTATTAGACAAATCGGTTGTTTTTGACTAGGTCTTCTTTTAGGTTATGGTTTTGATGATTCTTTAGCTCTGTTAACAACTCAATTCAAAATATAGAATGTAAATTCAAAGGGAGGACACGAGAGAATTACGTGGTTCCATCAATGTGACGTACTCCACAGTGGTAGAGTTTCTTCCTTTACCGAGACAATCCACTATACTTGAGAACACCAGTGTGGTATTCCCTATGATTACAATAGATGTCTTAATCTTCTACTCTTTTCACTATTACAAATATAAAGCAATCACAATACAAAGAGTGTCACTTACTGTGTCTACCCTTCTTCTAACTTGTGTTGCCTCTGTGTGATTTGAATAGGCTGCTTCACTACCGCTTGGAAGATCACCAAAACACTCTCTAACCTTTCTTGAAGAAATCTGAAAAATTCGTTGAGTTCTCTCAAATGCTTCACTGAATTTCTTCTCTAGGTGTCTCACACAACTCCTGGTCTCACCATCTCACGGTCTCACCCGTCTCCTAGTCTCACTGTCTCATTGTCTCACTGTTTCACCCTTTTCTGGTCTCACCGATTCTGGGTCTCACAGTGTGTTCTGATGTCACACGTTTCACCCTTTTCTGATCTCACCAATTCTGGTCTTCTGGTGTGTTCTGGTGTCACCCATTTCACCCTTTTCTAGTCTCACCAATTCTGGTCTTTCGGTGTGTCTTGGTGTCACTCGTTTCACCCTTTTCTGGTCTCATGCCTCACCTGGTCTTACGTCTCAACTGGTCTCACGGCTTACTTGGTCTCACGGTGTTTCACCCTTTTCTCGTCTCCCACATTTCTAGTCTATTTTTCACCATCGCACATTTTTGGTCTGCTTTCACCATCCCACGTTTCTGATCTGCTTTCACCGTTGCACATTTATGGTCTGCTCACACCATTGCACATTTCTGTTTTGGTCTCACCTGCTCCAGGTCTGGTCTGGTCTCACCCGTTCTAGGTCTAGTCTGGTCTCACCTGGTCTCACGTTTCCAGGTCTCACCTGGTCTCACAGTTTTGGTCTCACCTGGTCTCACAGTTTTGGTCTCACCTGGTCTCACATTTCTAGGTCTCACCTGGTTTCACTGATGCGAAAAACCCCAAAAAGACGTAGCTTAGGGACCCAATGCACACAAGGAATCAAAGAACAACCAGGAAACCTAAACCAAAGCTTAATATCACAAACCTTAGACCCACCCTTCAAAGGAACACGAACCTAGAGCATTTAAGAAGGATATGGACACCACACTCCAGAAAAGAAAGGAATTGGGAGTGATAAGTCGATTAGAACGCCACAAGAAGAAATACCTCTTAATAAGTTCTTTAGTCCTTAAAAAAATCGAGAGGAAAAACCCTTGCTTTCTATTTCACTCAAAGTTGTCTGCTTCTCCAGAGCTTACAAGGGGTGCCTATTTATAGGCTAAGATAGCAATCCTAAAGAGGAACAAATTCCTATTTAAGACAAATCCTTATTTTGGAGGAATTCCTAATTGTGGACAAATTCCAACATAAATAATAAACTCTTATTTAGGAAGAAATGCTATTACTTATTCTGACCTATTAAGTATTCTAATTATATTAATTCGGCCTGAACTCCTTGTCAAACTTAAATTCGCACCATTTGAAGCTGGGTTGGCCTGAATGTCCTGAATCAGCCCATTTAGTGCTTCTTTAATCTTTTTGGCTCTAGCTTGTGTTATTGGGCTTTCTGGAATGTGCAATGGACCTCTTGCAACCATTGAAGCCTTCCACCCATCATCTCTATGGTTCTCATCATTCCCCCTCTCCTCAAAAGGATTCGTCTCCACATCATCACCTACATCAAAAGGGAAAAGATCAGAAATGTTAAATGTTGCGCTCACATTATACTCACCAGGAAGGTCCAACTTATAAGCATTGTCATTAATTCGGGCTATAACTTGAAAGGGACCCTCTCCTCTGGGTTGTAGCTTCGAACGCCTTTGAGCTGAGAACCGTTCCTTGCGCATATGCACCCAAACCCAATCACCAGGTTCAAATACCACCTTCTTTCGTCCCTTATTAACATGGGATGCGTATTGCTCAGTTCATTTTTCAATATGTTGTCGCACCTTCTCATGCAATTTTTTTATCATGTCTGCCTTGCGTTCCCCATATAAGCTGGCATACTCATTGACAAGTATAGGTGCCAAATCCAAAGGAGTCAATGGATTAAAACCATATACGATTTCAAATGGAGAGTAACTAGTAGTAGAATGAACACTCCTATTATACGCAAACTCAACATGTGGTAAACAATCTTCCCATGTTTTCAAATTTGTTCAAATAATAGCACGCAAAAGAGTAGAAAGAGTTCGATTAACTACCTCAGTTTGCCCATCAATTTGTGGATGACAAGTAGTTGAAAACAATAGCTTAGTACCTAACTTACCCCACAAAGTCTTCCAGAAGTAGCTTAAGAACTTTGTATCTCGATCTGAAACAATACTTCGTGGCATGTCATGCAAACGTACTACTTCTCTAAAGAATAAGTCAGCCACGTTATTTGCATCATCAGTTTTATGACATGGGATGAAGTGTGTCATCTTTGAAAATCTATCAACAATAACAAATACAGAATCCCTACCCTTTTTTGTTTGGGGCAATCCTAGTACAAAGTTCATAGATAAATCAACTCAGGGATGGTTAGGTATAGGTAGAGGGGTATACAAGCCATGAGGTAAAACTCTAGATTTAGCTTGTTTGCATGTTATGCATTTCGCACATATCCTCTCAACATCTCGTTTCATTCATGGCCAAAAAAATGTTCATTTAAGACATCTAGGGTTTTCCTAACTCCGAAATGACCCATTAGACCACCTTTATGAGCTTCTTTTACAACCAACTCCCTCAAAGAACTCATAGGCATGCATAAATGATTTTCCCTAAATAAGAAACTCTTATGCCTATAAAACTTCTCAAAGGCTGACACCTCACATTCTCTATACACATTAGCAAAGTCAGGATCATTCACATATAAATCCTTAATGTGTTTAAATCCTAATAAGTTTGCAGTAAGTGTAGAGATAAGGGCATACCTACGAGATAATGCATCAGCTACCACATTTTCCTTACCTTTTTTATATTGGATGATGTAGGGAAAGGTCTCAATGAATTCAACCCACTTGGCATGTCTTTTGTTCAACTTTCCTTATCCCTTCAAGTGCTTCAAAGATTCATGGTAAGTATGGATGACAAACTCTTTAGGCCAAAGGTAATGTTGCCATATCTCCAAAGCCCGTACCAATGCATATATTTCTTTATCATAAATAGGATAATTAAGGCTTGCTCCACTTAGCTTTTCACTAAAGTAAGCAATTAAGCGCCTTTCTTGCATCAAAACAACTCCAATGCCAATACCTGAAGCATCACACTCAATCTCGAAAACTTTTGCAAAGTTAGGTAAAGC
Source organism: Ceriops tagal (assembly GCA_021533255.1). NCBI lineage: Eukaryota > Viridiplantae > Streptophyta > Magnoliopsida > Malpighiales > Rhizophoraceae > Ceriops > Ceriops tagal. The sequence goes on along the minus strand of CM038605.1, from coordinate 6,143,658 downwards.
AAGTAAGGGTGCAGAACTTAATTTTTCCTTGATACAATTAAAAATCTTGTCTTGGGCACTACCCCACCTAAAACTCATGTTCTTTTTGATAAGCTCAGTGAGTGGTGCGACAATGGTGCTAAAGTCTTTAACAAAGCATCTATAGAAACTAGCTATACCATGAAAGCTACGCACGTCACTAGTTGATGTAGGTGTAGGCCAATCACGAATTGCCTTAACTTTTTCCTCGTCAACCTCAACACCTTTAGCACTGATGACATAGCCAAGAAATGTGATCTGATCAATACAAAAGGAACATTTATGTAAGTTAGCATACAATTTCTCAGAACGTAAAACACTTACAACAGAACGTAAATGATCAAGATGATCTTCTAAGGTTTTACTATAGACCAAGATATTATCAAAATACATAACTACAAATTTACCAATGAATGCACGTAAAACATGATTCATTAGTCGCATAAAAGTGGTTGGTGCATTAGTGAGACCAAATGGCATAACTAACCACTCATATAACCCATACTTAGTTTTGAAAGCTGTTTTCTACTCATCTCCCTCTCTCATCCTAATCTGATGATATCCACTTTTCAAATCAATCTTAGAAAAGACACATGACCCATGCAATTCATCTAACATGTCATCTAATCTAGATATGGGGTGACGATACTTTACAGTGATTTTGTTGATTGCTCGACAATCAGCACATGGACTCGTGCTTTCCCTCACATATCCTTTTGACATAAGCTCCTCAACCTGTCTTTGAAGCTCCTTTGTCTCCTCAGGATTACTCTTATATGCTGGCCGGTTAGGGATGGATGCACTTGGGAATAATTAATTTGATGCTCAATTCCTCTATTAGGTGGCAATCCACTTGGGATATCGTTAGGGAATACATCTTCAAATTCCTGCAATAGTGCAACAACACTAGGCAAAGATGGGTCAAACTTGTTAGTGTTAAAATAAGCCTCCTTATACAAAAGTACAATCATAGGCTGTTTGGCATAGAATGCTCTTTTGACATCACTTCCTTTTGCATAGAGATTTTCTCTTTTCTTTTCTTTCTCTTGTATCCTCACGTTTTCTTCTCCTTTTTATCTTTATTAAATCTCTCTTTTCTGTTCACTCTCATTTTTAATCCTTAATTGATCCTCATATGCTTGTTGAGGTGATAATGGTACAAGAATGACAGGTTTTTCGTTCATTACAAAGGAATATCGATTCTTGAAGCCATCATGCATAACTCGCTTATCAAATTGCCATGGTCTTCCTAATAGAATATGTCCCGCATGCATAGGTATAACATCACATAAAACTTCATCATGGTACCTTCCAATAGAAAATGATACGAGCACTTGCTGATTTACCTTCACTTCACCACTCTCATTCAACCACTAAAGTTTATATGGTCTAGGATGCTTCATAATAGGTAAATCCAGCTTCTCAACCATAGTTGTGCTAGCAACATTAGTGCAACTCCCACCATCAATAATCATACTATATACCTTATCTTTGATGAGACACCTTGTCTAAAAGATGTTATCTTGTTGCACCTCATTTTCTTCTTTTGCTTGCACATTCAATGCTCGCTTTGTAACGAGAGCTACTCTGTTAACCGGATACTCCTCTCCATCACATTCACCCTCTAATGGTGGCACATAATCATCATCTAATTCACTTTCAGTTTCAACATCACCGTTACTTCTTAAGATCATTACACGCTTATTTGGACATTGAGTTGCAATGTGACCCTTGCCCAAACACTTAAAAACATTTAACATCTCTATTTCTACTCGGTTGGGGTCCAAATTTACCTGTCTCCTTGCTAGAACCCACATCCTTGTGCTTGGGTAGCTCAGTTTTAGACTTATAATTGGTCATCTCATCCCTTTTTCTCCAATTTGGTCAACTTTAGAACCCTGCACTGATACCAACTAATGCGGAAAACCCCGAAAAGACGTGGCTTAGGGACCCAATGCACACAAGGAATCAAAGAACAACCAAGAAAGCTAAACCAAAGTTTAATATCACAAACCCTAGACCCACCCTTCAAAGGAACATGAACCTAGAGCATTTAAGAAGGATATGGACGCCACACTCCAGAAAAGAAAGGAATTGGGAGTGATAAGTCGATTGGAACGCCACAAGAAGAAATACCTCTTGATAAGTTCCTTAGTCCTTAAAAGAACTGAGAGGAAAAAACCTTGCTTTCTATTTCACTCAAAGTTGTCTACTTCTTTAGAGCTTACAAGGGGTGCCTATTTATAGGCTAAGATAGCAATCCTAA